>JAZDUH010000401.1:0-342500 GCA_036419115.1 Scarus forsteni
TAGCCATTGTTATACGCCCGGCGTGGTTTTTAAATAAATATCACATGAAGAATGTGATTATCACTATGGCAGCATTTTTTGTAAATATAAGTCTAACAATACTATGTATACAGCTGATCTAGAGAGACACACATTAGTCAGAAGTGCTAAGAAAAGGATTATTACAGGAGCAAAATAACTGTTTACACTGGGGACAGCCATCTTCGATTGCCAACTCTGGGGTGGTGAGGTTCCCCCAAGTTCGCAGTAGGAAAGTCCAACTTGGGGGGGCGTTACAGTTGCAGTTTCCTACTCGGAACTCCACCAGAGTGCAGAAGGAAGGGGTCTGGGCACCTAAACAGATCACTGAACCTTCACTGTACATTCGGAGGTATTGTAAATGGTTTTCATCATCACAGTCCTTCATGGCATACCCCCCTGCCCCCCGTCACTTGCTGCATTTAATGGCCGTATACACCACCTTCTCTTAATTTAGGTCTTTGCAAAGTTAACAGGCAGAGCAGCTCCTCTTCCTCATCCTAGGTGTAGGACATCATGACAGAGAAATGTAAATTAATGTTTAAAAATTGTTGGGAATGTAGGGTTTCATGGTAATTTCATAAGAAACTACTATGCGGCAGTGCGCTCGACTATGAAAGCTCTGACGTCTGCTCACGAAGTCCGATTCGCTCACAGTCCACCTGAGTATGTCTAGGCCTTTAGTCTGTTTAAGAAGGGTCAAATCATTGGCATCAAGCAGAGAAAACATCTACAGAGATTGGAAAAACTACTATACTTGGGTTAAGAACTGTCCAACGCATTATTAAAAACTGGAAGGATAGTGGGGAACCATCGTCTTCGAGGGGGAAATGTGGTCGGAAAACATTCTGAATGATGGTGATCGGTGAATCTCTTAAACATTTGGACAAATCAAATTGAAGAAAATCAACAGTAGAACTCAGGGGTGTGTTACATAGAGAAAGTAAGAGCATTTCCACACACACAATGTGAAGAGAACTCAAGGGATTGGGACTGAACAGCTGTGTAGCCTTAAGTAAGGCTAAGCAGAAAAAAAGGCTTCAGTTTGCTAGGGAGCATAAAGATTGGACTGTGGAGGACTTGAAGAAGGTCATGTGGTCTGATGAGTCCAGATTGACCCTGTTCCAGAGTGATGGGAGCATCAGGGTAAGAAGAGAGGAAGGTGAAGTGATGCACCCATCATGCCTAGTGCCTACTGTACAAGCCTGTGGGGGCAGTGCTGTGATCTGGGGCTGCTTTGGTTGGTCAGGTCGAGGCTCAGTAACATTATGGCCCAAAGAATGAGCTCAGCAGCTTCATGAATATACTGAATGACCAATTATCTGATCAATAGAGCTTTTCTCCCCTAATGTCATAGGCATATTCCAAGATAACAATGCCAAGATTCATGGGGCTCAAACTGTGAAAGACTGGTACAGGGGAGCATGAGGCCTCCACAAAGTCCAGACCTTAACCCCATTGAGAATAGTTGGGATGTATTGTAGAAGGCTTTGTGCAGTGGTCAGACTCTCCATCATCAGTACAAGATCTTGAAGAAAAATTTATGTTACACTGGATGGAAAAAAACATTGCGACATTGCAGAAGCTTATTGAAACAACAACACAGCGAATGCGTGCTATAATCAACAAAAAAGGTGGTTTAATATTAGAGTGTGTGACCTGCATTTTAGCCAGGCAGTGTGCCACATTATGATATATTATCAAATGTGATATTTACTATTTCACTGCAATAAGTCAGACAGAAAAGACATGTAAATCCCAATTTTATCACAGTAAAATTTTAAAACTCAGATTTATGGCTCTCGAGCTGCCGCTGCAGGCTGCCAACTGTAACTGAGCTCTCATAGAACAAACAGTGCACTTTTGAATTCATTTAAGACTGTTGCAGAAAATATCTTTTAGTTTCAGCCAAAGATTCTGTCATCTAAATTGTTATAATTGTTGTCTAGTTTGAGTTGATGAAACTTAGCAACATTTCACAAAATCAACTGTAAATTTAGATGACTAAAAGTGTAAAGGGTAAGGCATTTTTATGCTTCCTTGAATTTCTGAAGTCATGTTGTACTCTTGGAAAAAATCAAACATCTAATAACCCTTTATTGAATGTTAGTAAAATCTGAATGTATAAATCAAGAGAAACAAACTGAACTTTTGTGTGAAATGCAGTCACCTTTATTTAGGCTACTTGGCAGAGCATCTCAGGTACAATACCAGGACTGACAACAAACAGTGAACCTGCTCCACATGAATATATCAATTCATAAAGAGAGCAGCTCTGATTGGATCACTCCACAACTTTTGATTATTTGATTGTTTTGATTTGTTGATGAAAATGTCAGTTAATTTAGATTTTCTCTGTGTGCCCTTGTTTTTTTTAGTTAGTATCTAGTTCTCTCCATTTACAACCCTCAAAACTCAACAGCAGGTCCTCCCAAAGGTCTGAACACAAAGATCCACCATCCCTGTCTCAGTGGACTGTCCCTTTGGAGGATCAGGAGCCGAGGTGGACCCTGAGTGAAGAAGCTTCAGCAGCAGGTTTTAGTTCAGTTTGAAGGTCACAGAGACCTCCTGAGGACAGATCTTAAGAGAATCATAAGTATAAAAGTATGGAAAGAGTCTCTGAGTGAAGGTGTGTGTGAAGGTGTGGATGTGTGTGTTTGTATCAGGATCAGAGAAGGACAGCTGTCCTCTGTCCCAGTCCAGACTCACCCTGATCTTCTCTGGATGCTTCTTCACTGAGAGGACAGACGATCGATGTGTTGGTAACCATGTTCGGAATTTATTATCATAGAACTCTACTGTCCATAATCCAGACTCCATGACTACCTTCCTCTGGACAGACTCTGCTGACACTCCCAGGTTCCAGTATTTACTGTCTCCAACCTGGACGTCCCAGCTGTGAGCTCCAGAGCTGAAACCCTCAGAGCCCAGGACAGACCAGTAAACATCAAACCTCTCTGGATTATCAGGAAGCTGCTGCTTCTCTCCTCGTCTTACAGAGGTCAGATCTTCACACAGAATGTAGCCCGAGCGAGCAGTGTTTGGGTCCAGGATGATCGGGCTGTAGGAGACCAGGTCCTTCATCTTGGTCCAGATGTTGAAGCCCAGGTTGCCCAGATGTTTGGCCTGGTCTATCAGAGCTCCTGAGGGCAGCTGTGGATCCTCCAGCAGGGGGCGCTGTTGCACTCTCTCCACTGCAGCCTTGTAGTTCTTCAGGAATGTGATGTCTCCAGCCTTCAGCTGCTCCTCAGTGTCTCTGAGTGTTTGTGAAAGAGCTTCTATCTCTCTGCTCAGAGCCTCCATCTGCTCCTTCATCCTCCGGCTCTTCTGCTCCTCTTCCTCCCTCAGAGCTCTCAGCCGGGCCTCCTCTTCCTCCTGCAGAAACTGGTGGAGCTTCTTGAACGTCTCCTTGATCTGAGCCTCTGTGTGTCGGGCCTGGACCTCCACATGTCTCAGAGTTTGATCAAACTTCACTCTGACTTCTTCATGAAGCTTCATCTTCTCCTTTAAGGGCTGCAGGAGGTCCTGAAGGTTCTTCTTGAGCTGTGGAGCAGCTTCATCGATGGGTTTGAATCTGTGCTCGGCATGTTTCTCTGAATCTCCGCAGACCACGCACACCAGCTCCTGATGGTCCAGGCAGAAGAGCTTGAGCGTCTCAGAGTGCAGACTGCAGAGATCTTCTGAAGCTCTCTGATCGCTCTGCTGGAGAAATGTCTCACACAGGTGCTTCAGAACAAAATTTGCAGGTAAATCCTCCTTTGAGTATCTCCTTTCACAGAGTGGACAGTCCTTTTCCTCCTTGTCCTTCCAGCTCTTCTCCACACACTCTCTACAGAAGTTGTGGTTGCAGGACAGGATCACAGGATCTCTGAAGATCTCCAGGCAGACCGAGCAGCTCAGTTCCTCCTCGAACTTGGAGGCCATTTTGTGTGAGAATGAAGCAGAGAGGCAGCAGAAAAACACGAAGCTGCTCCGTCCCTGAGAGTCTCTCTCACTCTGATTGGACCTTGAAGCTCTCCGTCAGTCTGTAGAGTCTGGACCTGCTGGAGATGTTGGTGTTCCCAGAGTTCTCAGAATTCCCAGACCTCCTTCTGGTGTGGAGCTGGTCCTGTTTTTAGTCTTTAGTTGATCTGACAGCGAGTGAGCGTCTCCTCGGTGTCAGCAAGAATCACAGCCTGTTTCCTGACTTGTCAGGTTTGATAAGGCAACATGGGCGGAGCTTCTTCAGAGCAGGATCACAGGAGGAAGTTTCTGTCAGACTCTCCCTGGACCATAAAGGTCTCTGGACTTTGTCCTGCTTACTGCTGCTATAAACAGTGAACCTGCTCTGCATAATTATACCAGTTCACAAAGAGAGATTGTTAGATTCCAAACGTGCCCTGACATTCTTTATGATCAAATTAGGACTGACTGTCAAATATTTTTTAAAAGTTCCAGTACCAGAACAAGCCCATCAGCAGCTAGCAAGTGAAGAAATCTGGATGTCAAAAAATGATAAAATTGAATGGGCTTCTTGCCCAAGAAATGAGTCACCCCGCTTGACTACCAAAGTGAGAAGGATGCAACCAGGGCCAACATAGATGGCAGTTACTCATATGCAGGACACCAAGTCTTCCTTTGAGCTTTTCATCCCAGAATCAATCTAGAAGACTATTCTGGATTGCACTAATTTAGAAGGAAGGCGTGTTTTTGGAGAAAGGGGGAAGAAGATGAACCAAACCCATTCACATACCTACTTAAGGGTTCTTTTTTGTTCTTGCTGGAGTTTTCAGGTCCAAAGGGAATCTACAGAATTCCTGTGTGATGCAGAAACTGGCAGAGAAGTTTTCCGTGCAACAATCTCCGAGAAACTTCCATGTTTTTCCACTTTGATAACCAAGAAGACAGACCAGGTCAAGGGCAGAGTGACAAGGTAGCTGCCATCAGGACACTGTGGGTCAGGTGGGTGCACCGCATCCCTTTTTTACAACTCTGGTTCTAATGTTACCATTGATGATCAGCTGATGCCATTTTGGGGTCACTGGCCCGTTTAGCAGTATATATCATCTTAACCTGCAACATATGGTATCAAGTTCTGGGCTGCTTGTAATGCCACGTCCTCATATGTCTGGAACTTACAAGTCTGCACAGGGAAACCTGATGGAGGAGCCCTGAGACAAATCAAGAAATGAGAGTTGTCCTGGACATGACTCAGGGACTCAGTGGGCACATGCTACAATTTCTTTTTACTTCGCACAAGCTGGGTTAGGAGCTCCGAAAGAAGAAGCTGACCATGGTTGGAACCATCCGGAAACACAGGTCTGAGCTCCCACCCAAACTTCTGACTACAAATAACAAGCCTGTCAAGTCTTGTGAACGAGGCTGACATTACCCTGGTATCCTATGTGACAAAGAAAGGCAAGAATGTGATACTCATGAACACACTGCATAGAAATGGGAAAATCTGTGGTCAGGAGCATCAAAAAACTGAGATAATCATGGATTACTCCTACAGAGGCAAAGTGCAGTAGATGCAAAATGCCAAACACAGAAAAAAAAATGTTGGTACCCTTGTAGAAATAAAAGCCTACAATAGGCATTGAAATACCTTGAACTGACAACAGTAATCATCAGTAAAATTTACTAGAAATTTCCAAGTGTAAATCAGACATAACTTATGAATTGTAGTTCAACTGAATAATAATACTAAAAAATGACATAATGAAACTGGCCCGATCAGAAAGAATGGTATCCTCAACAAAAGATTGAAAATGATTTGATCATAGGGACATTTTAAACTAAAGTGTGTCCTGTAATTATACTGACAGGTGTCTTCAAGCTTGTAATCAGTCAGTCAGCCTATTTAAAGGGTGAAAAGTCATCACTGTGCTGTTTGGTATCATGGTGTGTACCACACTGAACATGGGCCACAGAAAGCTAAGGAGAGAACTGTCTCAGGAGATTAGAAATAAAATTATAGACAAGCATGCTAAAGGTAAAGGCTATAAGACCATCTCCAAGCAGCTTGATGTTCCTGTGACTACAGCTGCACAGATTATTCAGAAGTTTAAGGTCCACAGGACTGTAGCCAACCTCCCTGGACGTGGCTGCAGGAGGAAAACTGATGACAAACTGAAGAGACGGAGAATACGAATGGAAACCAAAGAGCCCAGAACAACTTCAAAGAGATTAGAGGAGAACTCCAAGGTCAAGATACATCAGTGTCAGATCACAGCATCCATCACCGTTTGAGCTAAAGTGGACTGAATGGAGGACATCACTGTTAAAACCTAATCATAAATATTGACCAGCCAGAAAGCTTCTGGGAGAATGTCCTTTGGACAGATGAGACAAAACTGGAGCTTTTTGGTATGTCACATGCGTTCACAGATGCAAAAATGAAGCATACAAAGAAAAGAGCACTGTACCAACTGTGAAAGATGGAGGAGGCTCAGTTATGTTTGGGGCTGCTTCTGGCACAGGGTGTCTTGAATCTGTGCAGGTACAATGAAATCTCATGACCATCAAGGCATTTTGGAACAAGACGTGCTGCCAAGTACCAGAAAGCTTGGTCTCAGCAGCAGGTCATGCATCCTCCAACAGGATAATAACCCAAAACACACAGCTAAAAACACCCAAGAATGACTCAGAACAAAACACTGGACTATTCTGATATGGCCTTCTATGATCCCTGATCTAAATCCTATTGGACATTTGTTGAAGAAGCTGAAACATGCAGTTTGCTGATGAGGAGTGGGCCAAAATACCTGTGGACAGGTTCAGAAGTCTCACTGAGAGTTACAGAAATTGCATGATTACAGTGATTGCCTCAAAAGGTTGTGCAACAAAATATCAAGTTTATGGTACCATCACTTTTGTGCTCAAAGTGAATCTGGCATAAAGTTTATTGTCATCTTTAACTGCACCAAAGGCAGAGTCAAGTATTTCAAGAGAAGCAGCAGGGTTAGCTTGTGGCCCTGGATGCTTAGTTGCAGCAGGTGGGAGAATACTGTCAAGAATGCAATGAGCCCAGCTCAATTCAGAAACATAAAGGTCTTTCATAAGAATTTCAACACTGGTACGCCAGGTATCAGAGTCGCTTTCATTGTTAACACGTGGACTTTACCCTGAGAAAACTCTAAGATGATTTGGTGCACGATAGGATGAGCTTTCTGAGCCATGAACAGTGTGTTCATCCACCACTCTTTGAATGCTTAGTGGATTTATGTCACTGAGAGGTGAAGATGACAATGGGCGTGTGGTCAGGTGTTTAGCTGGCTTTAGAGGAGTTTGAAATTGGATGTCAAACAGAGATTTCAAGGGTGTGGGATCTGGAAAATTTGGAGGCTGTGGATCAAAGCTGTCCATTTCTTCCTATCGCATTAGTTTCAAGAACACCACAGTTACTTTTGCAAGTTCTTGTAGTTGTTCCAGGTACGTTTTTTGTGCCTTTGATACCTACACCTGAGGTGTACACACTCCCTTAGCTCTTAACCTCTAAGATGTGGCGAGTCTAAGTTGAACTGTCTACTTTAATTGGCAACAGGGGGTTTAAGATTTGAATAGTGGTGTCAAATGCAAGCTCGACTATCATGTGATTATAAAAGTTTGACTTAGGGTAATGTATTCTTAAACTACTTGAACCATGCTTTAGAAGTTAAGTGGATACTTCCTCATCGCTCTTTGTTCTCTATTCCTGTCTCACTATCCCTAAACCAGATTTTGATGCTAGGTTTGTATAACTTCATTTTAGTCTCAGGTTTTAAAGAGCTACAATTAACTGGAAAGCAAAGGACAAAAAGAATCAAAAGATTCTAACACTCAATGGAGCTCCTGGCTGGCTCGCCAAATTTTATTTGTAACAAATGGGTTAAATGGATAAGGTACACACAGGTTGAATCCTGGAACTCACAACAGTGCCAAAAACATACACAGACACCATGCTGTATAGCTGAAAGCATTTAGTTAAGACACAAATATTTAACTGCACATTCATGAACAATTAGATTTAAATTAGATTTATATATAAACATACATCAATAAAGGTACATCAAAATAGAATTCCTGTAGGTATGCTCAGTTGAATTCCTTTCTGTATCACATATACTGGTCCTTGATGATTCTCATCACATCAGCACCACTTTCCAATTTAACAAAAAGGTATAACCAAGTTTATCCCAAACACCTCGGGGAAAAATACTATAAAATCAAAAACACCCAGGGTTTCCAAGGAAAAAAAATCAAGTCTCTGTCTCAAAGTTCCATCCAAAATATGAGGACAGCTTGGGTACATAACAAAGAATAGCAGTGACACAGATTTAGCCTACCTCATTGTCCAGTGCAATCGGTGAAAAGGTTGAAGTCCAAGGTCCAATGGGCAGTTCACGATTAAAGCAGGTCCAATGTTGAATAATTCAAAGTACACCAAACAAAAAAAAACGACCTGTTGACAGACAAGGTCAGAAAAGTCATGAGTTCCTTGACAGCAATAATCTATTGATTCAAAATTATTGAATTTACAGAGTTAATACTTCTGTGTATTTCATACATATGGGAAGAAATATGTTCTAGAAAAATTACAAGCATTCACATTTTTTTTCTTTTCAAAGTATACTTATTTAGCTAATTTTTATGGCATTAGCTGCCATAGAATTTTTCTTTCAAATGTGCAAAACAAATAACACAAAACCACTTCTTCATGCTTCACATGTATTCATTTATACTATGAAAAACAACAACAGAAAAAGATATTTAGCTAAAATCTCTAAACATTGTGGAAAATACATAAAAATAATTTCAAAAAAATAGTCATGCTCACCAATCTCTGCAAGTAGCCTTTGTGGTCAATTAGGACAGAGCGTGGTTTCTCTCTCTCTGTAATGCATGTGCAAACGGTGTCTCATACTGCAGGCTAATGATGCTAATTGTGGTTAGCATTGAAGCTAGCATCATACACAGATGATATATACTAACTTCAAATGAACAGGGTTCCTACTCTCACATACTGTACATTGCATCCAAGGCGTATTCTTGAAAAATTGGTCTTTTTCCTGTTTACTCTGTTTTTGTCCGTTTTTATCGACTTAAACAACTTTCTTTCCATATGTGTCAATCCTGCTGTGTCACTGTGTCTATGCTCCTAAAAGAGAGCTATGTGGAGAAGGGACTTCCTGACAAGCACATGCTGATTAGTTTAGAGGCAGACACTCTCAGAGTCATGCCTAAACCTAATTGGATAAAAATTCTTACAAGAGTGAAAGCATAGTGAAACACAACAGAAGACATATGTTAGAAAATAAATATTTCATACCTTTTGTTAAATTTGACGAAACAAGAATAATTACATTAAATTAAATATTATAAAATAATTAAGATGTTTTCCGTGTACTTCTGCTAATAAGCCCTGTAAGCCATAATTCATCTGTTACACTAACATTAGAGTTGTAATGTCAGAGAACAAGTCAAGTCTTTAAGTGACTAATGACAACTGATTCACTGTTGTGAGTTCAGGCAATCTGCATTTAAGAATGGCCTATACACAAATGATTCAATTACAATGGCAAATTGGTTGTTATCATTGAACAGAATGAGTTGATCAAAAGATTTTACTCGTTCATGAATGTCATATCTCTCATGCAAACAACCATGGATGTGTCTGTAAGTAAGTCGAGAAGACAAATCCTCAGTTTACAAGCCAAAGACAACATAATGATAGAAGAAAATTTGGGTCAGTGACAAATAAGAGTTTGCATGATGAGCAATTTAAATGTTTTTTTTTAACAAGTTGTTTGACAAGCTTGCATCAGGTTTGCAAAATGTACAGATCTGATCAAAATCTTAAGACCAGTTAAAAATTGCTAGAATATGCATTTTGCACATTTGGACCTTAATGAGGTTTTAAATAGAGCTACAATATGCAGAAGCAAGAAGGGGGAGTGTGACATAAAGCACATTGTAAAAGGAATTGGTACCAAGTTTTTATGGTTACAACACTTCGACATTTTTACCATAATCTCTTGAAAAGTCTCTGAAAATTGAACGTAGTGTCTCATTTTTTAGTAAATACTGAAATGAGTTGGCTCGTAACTTCTGCGTAGAAATGGCAGTTAAGATGAGAAACAGATGTGACAATGTGTGCTCTCGCAGGACAAGGAAGCACGAACGTAGGCAAATTCCACTTTTGACAAGCGGCGTTTATTATAGTTATAAAGTGAAAGTAACAAATGGGAGTTGCTTTGCATCGCATAGCGCCCCAAAACAACCTAAGCTTAAGTTGGCATATGCATGTTATATAGCCTGATGGGGGAACTCCCCCATCTTATAAAGGTTCCAGAAGGTTCCTCCCCATCTCCCTTCAATAGTCACATTCTGTTAAAAATGTCTGAAATGATCCAAAATGACTTCCCCTTTAGGCCCAAATATGGTTGTGCTTTACTGTCCGCCTCTGGGGACAGAGTGATCTGTATGCTGTGAGATTGTTAGGTACAGTATGCACTTTCTTAGAAAACTTGTGTTTTGTTTAATAATTGCAACTTTAAACCATGGACTCCATCAGATATGTATATAGGCTCTGTGGGTGATAATCCGTTAATAGTATGTGATACAGTTGTATTCAGACACACATTTAAAATCACCAAAATTATAACAAAAAGTCAGTTTTTCCTTACAGTGCAAAAATTCTAACTACATTGTGAGATTATAAAGCATTATCAAACCAACCTACCACAACACATTTTGTGTTGTTTCTAACTACTTTAAGATCCTGAAAAGGTCAAAACATTCAGTACTTAATTGTAATTTCGGTAAGAACCTCTCAGGAACATTTAATGGTAATGTTAAACATGTATATATGACTAAATATGCAAGAAAATATCTAAACATCATAAATGCAAATATAGGAATAGTGTAATGGCTGCTGTGTGACGATCAAAATAATAGACTAAGGCCCAGCATATAAGTAAAACTGTCCTTGACTAATAAAAGCCCAAAATTATGCAAAATAAGTGATTTATATGACAATAGTTACTTCTGCCATATTAGTGTGATACTTCATAACTCATTCTCCCAGCTTATTCTAAAAAGAAAGATAGTCAAGATATAACAATGACCAATTTACAACATTTCATCAATGGGAGTGCAAAAAGAAAGAAATAATAATCAAAGCATGCAAAAAGAAAAACCCCTTAATATTGATACTGACAAGACATTTTACGACAATTTTACACTACAGGATCAAAACCAGAAATTTTAAACTGGGCCATCAAAAAAGAGAATGTATTCAAGTCAATTGTGAGTTTACTTTCAATTGACCCATTTATCTATTGATTCATCAGCCAACATGATGAAGTTCAGGACTTAGAGACTCAGACACTTCAAAATCACAATCTAGAGCACAGAAGGACAATCTCTACAAATCTCTTTCCCCAACATCACTCAGCAGGTCCCCCTCTCTGACTCTGTCCACTGTCTCTGTCTGTCCAATAAAGACATTTAGAGGACAACAAAGTCCAGATTTCTGAGGATGGAGCTTCAGTCAAAGAAAATCTGTGACGGACGAAGACCGCAGGTCAGAGCAGAAACAACAAGAAACCACAACCAAGCAAAGATGTTCCAGGTGAGCAGAACTCTCCATCATTTAGTTCAGATCAGAATAAAGGACATTCAAGTCTGAGCTTTGATTTGATCAGTCAGGGTCCACACGGATTTACAACCCTCAAACTCCACAGCAGGTCCTCCCAAAGGTCTGAACACAAAGATCCACCATCCCCGTCTCAGTGGACTGTCCCTTTGGAGGATCAGGAGCCGAGGTGGACCCTGAGTGAAGAAGCTTCAGCAGCAGGTTTTAGTTCAGTTTGAAGGCCACAGAGACCTCCTGAGGACAGACCTTCAGAGGATGAGGATCATAATTCTCAAAGTACGGAAAGAGTCTCTGAGTGAAGGTGTGTCTGAAGGTGTGGATGTGTGTGTTAGTATCAGGATCAGAGAAGGACAGTCGTCCTCTGTCCCAGTCCAGACTCACCCTGATCTTCCCTGGACGCTTCTTCACTGAGAGGGCAGAGAGTGGATATGGTGGTGACACTGCTGTGTATTCATCATTATAAAATCCAACAGTCCATAATCCAGACTCTATGACCCCCTTCCTCTGGACAGACCCTGCTGACACACCCAGTGTCCAGAGTTTACTGTCTCCAACCTGGACATCCCAGCTGTGAGCTCCAGAGCTGAAGCACTCAGAGCCCAGAACAGAGCAGTAACACTCAAACCTCTCTGGATTATCAGGAAGCTGCTGCTTCTCTCCTCGTCTCATGGAGGTCAGATCTTCAGACAGGATGATGTCTGAGCGAGCAGTGTTTGGGTCCAGGATGACGGGGCTGTAGGAGACCAGGTCCTTCATCTTGGTCCAGATGTTGAAGCCCAGGTTGCCCAGATGTTTGGCCTGGTCTATCAGAGCTCCTGAGGGCAGCTGTGGATCCTCCAGCAGGGGGCGCTGCTGCACTCTCTCCACTGCAGCCTTGTAGTTCTTCAGGAATGAGATGTCTCCAGCCTTCAGCTGCTCCTCAGTGTCTCTGAGTGTTTGTGAAAGAGCTTCTATCTCTCTGCTCAGAGCCTCCATCTGCTCCTTCATCCTCCGGCTCTTCTTCCTCTCCTCCTTCCTCAGAGCTCTCAGCCGGGCCTTCTCTTCCTCCTGCAGAAACTGCTGGAGCTTCTTGAACGTCTCCTTGATCTGAGCCTCTGTGTGTCGGGCCTGGACCTCCACGTGTCTCAGAGTTTGATCAAATTTCACTCTGACTTCTTCATGAAGCTTCATCTTCTCCTTTAAGGGCTGCAGGAGGTCCTGAAGGTTTTTTCTGTGCCGTAGAGCAGCTTCATCGATGGGTCTGAATCTGTGCTTGGCGTGTTTCTCTGAATCTCTGCAGACCAGACACACCGGCTCCTGATGGTCCAGACAGAAGAGCTTTAGCTTCACATTGTGCAGACTGCAGAGATCTTCTGGAGCCCTCTGCTGGAGAAATGTCTCACACAGGTTCTTAAGAGAAAAGACTTGAGGTAAAAACTCACTTGAGTGTCTCCTCTTACAGAGTGGACACTCCTTGACCTCCTTGTACTTCCAGCTCTTCTCCACACACTCTCTACAGAAGCTGTGGCTGCAGGACAGGATCACAGGATCTCTGAAGATCTCCAGGCAGACCGAGCAGCTCAGGTCCTCCTCGAACTTGGACGTCATTTTGTGTGAGAATGAAGCAGAGAGGCAGCAGAAAACAGGAAGCTGCTCCGTCCCTGAGAGTCTCTATGACTCTGGTTGGACCTTGAAGCTCTCGGTCAGTCTGTGGAGTCTGGACCTGCTGGAGGTGTTGGTGTTCGCGGGGTTCCAAGACCTCCTGGTGTGGATGTCCTGATTTTAGTCTTTAGTCGATCTGAGCGAGTGAGCGTCTCCTCTGAGTGAGGGGAAATGACTGTTTACTGTTTGTTGGGTGACTCGAAGTGAAGGGGGCTGAGCTTCTTCAGAGCAGGACCAGAAAAGGAAGCGTCACATTCCGGTCAGTGAGAAGTTGATCATCTTCAGAGTAAAGCTTCAGAGAATGATGTCATTCAAGACGCATCCAGACTCTCCCTGGACCATAAAGGTCTCTGGACTTTGTCCTGCTCCCTGCTGCTGTGCTGAGGTCTGAGGTCTGACCTACAAAACCTCCTCCATCCATCAGAATTAGACAGAAACCAGGGACACCAGGACCCCCTTCTTCAATTGACAGGACATGGAGGTCCACCAGACTGGTACACAGCACTTTTCATTTAGTTTTAGTCATAATTTAGTCATCTAACCTGATGTTGACAAGAGAAACATGTCATAATATATAACAGCTAATTTTGAATTTCTTTTTCTTTTTGCAGTCAAATCCAGGCTACTTTATTTGTCTGCTAATATCAACTTTCACAATTTATTTTCATCACAATCAACCAACTCACAAGAAATAACCTCAGTTTGTTGGTTATGTTATTTGTTTGGCAATAGAAACAGAGCAGCAAATCTGTTTTGCCGACGCTTTGGGCCACAATCAATGATCCCATTTTATATGTGGATCAAAATAAAAAAAAAAAAGTCTTCCTACTGTTACACAAGACACACATGCTCATATTAGCCATGGATTTACATTCTGAAAAACTTTTCAAAAGTTTTCATACAAATCTGTAAAAAGTCTCACGTTGGAATATTCATAATTTCAGTGTCACTGATCTGACATCAGGGACCATGTGTATTCTTGGTGAGTGTGTGTGATAAAACCTTCATAAAGCTGTTACAGTAGATGTGAGGCTACTCAAAAATATTTACTTATTAACGTGCTGGATGAAGTTCTTTAGAAAAGGATCATTAAAGGAACCAAAGCCATCTCATGTGTTTTCATCCAAGTGTCTGATTAATTTGATCTGAAAAGTTTGAATGTTGATTGAGACTTGTGCTTTACAGAAAGTAGAGGATCCTTAAAATACCTTAAAGCTTCGAATTAAAATGTGTTTTTATTTATGAGATGTCTACATTTCTGTTCAATCAGTTTGGCGTCAACAGATCCACCTGACAAGTCTATGCTAAACAAACCTGTGGATTTTTCTGGATGATTCATAGAAAGATTTTTAAAATCTTTCTTGGTAAATTGCTGTTATTAATTTGAAGGAAGAAGTGGCTCTTGGTTAATTTTCACTCTTTGACTTTAACCAGAGCCTTTCAAAATTCTGAATGTCACATATTTTCAGAATTAATTTGCACATTGTCTCCACATGATAATACATGGTCACTGCTTTAAACATTTTTCAGACAGGTGTCATTTTTGAAGGAGTTTTTGTCATGATTTACTGAAAGTGATTCGTATGATGGCTCTACGTTTCTGTGCAGCACTGCAGAATGAAGAAGCTTATGTGCGTTTTGGGATTAAAATGACATTAAATAATCTGACCAATCATTAAAAGTGATGTTAGATAATTGTTTGTTTGATTGCTGTTTCCATACAGACTTATTTGTTGAATAGTTCTGCAATTTTATAGCAAAAGCTGAAACATATAACAGCCATAAACTAAAAAACAAATGTTGATACAATACAATACGATAATTGTTATTCTTATTTATACTAATCATATTGTCAGAGACCAGAAAGTGGAATGAATTAATAAAATACTTATCTGAGAGGAATTTATCAGTCTCATATGTGACGTTAGAGAGGACTCCTGCAAAGAATATACCCCCTCATATCCTCCTGACTACCAGAAAAAAATAGTGTCCAGTCACATTCTTCCTAAAGTCCCCCAATCTTTGTAAGCAGTGGCGGTTCTAGAGCGTTTCAGAGGGGGCCCCACTCAAGTCTGGGGGCGCAAATGTTTATGCATGTGTCCGCGAAGGCTGGTGAAACAAGCGTCCGTGTGCGCCATCCGTCTCTACCTCAGAGATGTCGGTTGCCGGTGAGAAAACTGTGGCCAAAAAAGGAGTGCGGTGTAACTCATTCAGCCCCTTTTTACGCAGAGAGAGAGGAGGGGGAAGAGGTCTGGCAAAATAACTAACCAGAGGATGCTTCTAAGGCGGGGTTGATCTGAGGCAGTATGGTCTGAGGCAGCAGGCAGGTGCACCCCTGATGAGTAAAAGAATTACAAATGTTAGGCAATTATTTAATCAATGTGGGAGGAAATTAGTAATGCACAATATCAGCAAATATAAGTCATTTCATTAATATATGATCAGTCCAATGTCATATCGACCCTGTATTTACATTAAACTGTCCCATGTTTTTTTTGTCCGCTGTGTCACTGTCAGCTTTTGCCTTCTTTGCAACTGCTATATTAAGGAAACTCTGGATGCAGCTCTGCCTTTTCATTTTTACTTTGTCTGGCGGCCCTAAGCTCAGTTCTCCCTATTGCTGCCTCCTGCTCCTGGACAGATAATGTAATTCTTTCAATGACACTGCCATAAAGTTAGTAAATACACAGGTATACCAACACAAAGCAGAAAGCAGTTCTCAGTTCAGTAACTGGTTCACCTGACAGAACTGACCTAACTAAGACTTCAACCAACGAGTAGTTTGTACAAGGATGGCCGGGTCCATCCAGTCTATGGTTGGGACCCTCACTTCGCGGCTGCCGTTTTCCGGGGGTGCTGCTCTTTGCTGGCCGGCTGCTCCTCACCGGCAACCACCGCGACCTCTTCCCCGCTCCTCTCTCTGCGTAAAAAGGGGGTGAATGAACAACACCGTGCTCCGTTTTCCCCACAGTTTTTTCAGAGGCGGCCGATATCTCCGAGGAAGAGACGGATGGCGCGCACCCGCCTTCGCCTCGCACGCAGCTGGAGGAGGAAACGGCGCGGGCCCTCTGGTGTGTTTGAGGGCTATGGGTTTTCCCAGAGGCAGCGGCGGCAGTACATTTTATTTTTCAAACCGAGCGGTTTAATGTAGATTGCATTCCCATTGGCGACTGGCCGGGACAAACTTCCCTCAACAAGCACTGCCAGTCATGACAGGGGGGGCACTAGGGGGGGCCAGTCAGTTTTCTGTGGTGGCACTGGCCACCCTGGGCCCCCCCTTGGAACCGCGAGAGTTTGTAAGGTTATAAGAATGCTGAAAACATTTGTCTTATGTCTTATTTCAGATATCATGTGTCCACTACAGTGAACACCATATATGTGAAACTGAACCTCGATGGCAATCAGTTAGTGCCACAGAAAACATCGAAAAGTCAACATAGGAACAAGTTGAAAATCAACATAACTGTTCATCACGTACTTCAAAAAACAATTCCCCTTCTTTGAAACACAAAGGAAAACCTTGCATTTTGTTCACATCCTATATTTTTTGTTCTTGCTGTTGGATCTGCGACACCTAAGTCTGCACTTAGGGTGACAAAGGCGCCCGAAGTCGTCTGCAACTGCCCCAGCCACGGAAGAGGGGGGTGCGAGGCAAAGCGGCCCTAAGACAGGCGTATTTCGTCCACCATCTCTGGAAGATAGATGGCGCCATAGTGTCTCAGAGCTGCATTCGGCTGTGGTTTCCACTTCTGATTAGGGGGAGTGTAGTCATCTTTGCTGTCACTTGTGATTCCTGCTTGGGCTCGAGTAATCAGCCGTTCAGCAAGGAGCAGTTTGAAGACAAGGAACTTGAGCACGTTACTTTAAAAAAGTAAAAAAAGGTAATTAGTTATAGTTCCTAGTTACTTTCCCAAAGAAGTAATTGAATTACTAACATAATTACTCCTTCATAGATGTAATTAGTTGCGAACTGAAGCGAAACTAAGTGAAGTAATTGATGTGTTTCTTTTTTGAAAAATCTTTTTCTGCTTGAACTGTGTGTCTCCATCTCGGTGTCCTTCCTTGTTGTTACCTTCGACAGCAGCTCTGACATCAACAGTCCTCCAATGTGGCATTTCCACACCTCAGCGCGTGCAGTGGAATTTTCCTGATAGACTAGAAAGGGAGCGAAGTGCTCCGCAGTACGTGTCAAGGGCACCGGAGCGCTGCCCGGTGCCCTTGACACGTACTGTGCTTTCAAGATTCAAGATGCTTTATTGTCACAAGATAATGTACAAGTACATACACTGTGAAAAACTTATATTGGGTTCTTCGCTCCGTGGTTTAAAATATAATACATAACAATATGTGCTTCAGGCACAGCTGCTTACAAACCTCATAAATTCACTGTCGTGAAGAAAGCACCAGACAGGAAGTCACTGTGTGGAGTAACCGGAAGAATAAAAATAACACAGAATGCACGGACTGTCGAACGTAAATTTCCTCAATTGTTTGTCATTATGTAAAAACCGAAGGCACGAGCATCAGGTCAAGAGTCGGTCAGAGGGTCCCAGAGGCAACACCACACCATGGGACGAAGAAGTGAATCGCAGAGGTACAGAAATAACAAGGATACAAGGATATAGGACAGAAATTGAATAGACCAGCAAAGGGACCTTAGAGAAGCAAAGTGAGGTGTTGTTTATTTTTTTTTTTCTCAGAGTATAACATGCTTTATAAATGTGTGACATCACTATTCTCATGAGAGCCTGTGGCTCCCCCTATGGGGCAGTGCACTGCTTTCAGTGGGGTCTGTCTGTCAGAGCAAGACAGTGATGCGGCGCTTCTGTGTGCCGTGGAATTTGGGGGTGAGGCAGGTTGAATAACAGCTGCTTGACATTGGTGCAAAGTAACGTGCCACATTTCAGTGTTAGTAATGGTAATGGTGTTGTAACGCAAAAAAAAAAATCGATTTTCGATTAATTCGATTACCTGTTACAGGGAAAACATAACAGCGTTAGTAACACCGCTATTTCTAATGCCGTTACTCCCAACACTGATCACAATACCAGGACAAGAAATAGTGAACCTGCTCTACATGAATATATCAATTTATAAAATGAGCAGCTCTGATTGGATCGCTCCACAACTTATCCCACCACCACCAAGCTAAGGTAGTTGTGATTGGATAGATTCCTATTTTGTCTCTTCTTCCTTCATGACCAAAATAGGTCTGTCTGATTAAGTCTCTGTCAAACATTTTAGTCTAGTTTTGATTGTCGATGAAAGTGTCAGTTAATTCAGGTTTGATCCATGTGCACTCATTTTTATTACTTTCTGTCTCTGCTTTGACAGGTAAAAAAATTTTGTTCGCAAAAAGTATGATGCAAATAATTAGTCAACAAAATTAACACTGCAGCTACAGAGGATTTTCTGTGAGTCCAAGACAAGCAGATACTCTCCATCTGCTGGTTAGTTTAACTCAACATCTGGGAGTCAAGGGGAAGTGTTAGCCTTCTCACAGGTGGTCTTATGTGGTTGTTGTGACTTTTTTTCTGCTTTGTGTTTTGCTATCTTCTGTTATCTTCCATTATTGCAGAATGTTCTTCTCCTTGTAAAAAGAGGCATTGTTTTGTTGACCTACTGCCCCGGTGGTTTGTGCTACAGATAATGTGAAGAAACGAGTCGAGTCTTTTGAACAACTCCTTTCAGTGACTGATGAAAACTGATTCGCTGTTGCGAGTGCAGGCACACTGCATTTAAGAATGCTGGCAAACAAACATCTCACTAACAACAGCAAATATGCCACCTTTTCTTTGTTTTTGTGTCTTGCCTAACTCCTGAGTGGCTTCTTATCAGCTTAGCTCAAACACTGGGAGTCAATGGGAAGTGGTAGCCTGCCCAAAGTTGTTCCTGAGTTCTTGTTGTGGCTTCTTTTTTTTTACTATGGCATGTCACGTTATGTTCTACCCTCTTCTACTCCTTACCAGAGGATTTGTTTTGTTAGCCTACTTCCACAGTAGTTTATACTCCAGATGTGATATTGGCAAACAATCGAGTCTTTTCATTGGCTCTTTTAAGTGACTGTAATGAGAACTGATTCAAAGCTGTGAGTAAGGCACTCTTAAATGTGCAGGCAATCTGCATTTAACCACAGCAGTGGGTGAGCTCTCCCTTATTACTGCAAGTACAGTCTAAAGAATGGTTTCATCCTGGTTTTCATGGACTCAGGAGGGACGCAGGACAGGAAAAGGTAAAATTGTTAGTAGTTAAAGGGCTAGTTTGGCTCTTTTGAAGTTTGGTTACTCGAGGCAAACGTAACATGACTGACTATGAAGGAACTTTTGAGCTTGTCTTTGTTAAACCTACTCAAAAAACTCTGTTGGCTCCACAAACATTTGAATTCTCTCCTCTCTGCTCCTGTTTTTTTGTCAGCAGAAAAACTGTTACAATTGAGTTTATGCAGTGCACAGACCTCATGGTAAGTAATGTCATTTCTCAACATAGGTACTGTATCAAAGGCTCATGAAAAGCCCCTCAACGACTAAATGATCCTTTCTGTCTTTAAATGTAAAGACTGTTAAAGGTTTTTCAAGAGTCGGCTGTGACACTTGTTCTTGATGTGGATGTAGAGTCATCAAATTGCCCACATTACACAGCCAAGAGATTGGAGGAAAGTCAGACTAAAACTGATTCTAAATTGTATGAACACATGTAAGGCAAGGTTGTCAAAACCCGGTCACCGCTAATCTTTTCTACTTGCCTGTTCACAGACTCGAGCACAAACAAGCTTTGTAGTAGCCATTACAGTTTTTAGTTTGCACAGCTGGTTTTCACATAGCTTACTTTAACGATTGTTCCTCTTCCTCTTCTCTCCCCAGTCTCTGTCTATTTTTGGCCCTGAGATTTGCAGAATTAACCCAAATCTTGATGCAAAGTTCGTTGGGGCTTGTGACCAGCACACGCCTCATTTTACTGGACACTTCAAGATAAGAAAAGTAGCCATGGGACAAAAACTTGCAGAGACATTTAAATAATTAACATGAGTACTGTATCCAATATCCCATTCCCACTGGCCAAAAATGCCGCTTAAACTCGGCTGAAAATTGGCTCGTTTAGGCAGTTTGAAAGGGTCTAATCAGCATTTCGACCCAGATCAACTGACCCTGCAAGCGACATGGGTTTTTAACAGCTTGGATTGGCTTCAGTGGGAAGGTCACACCAGGTTGACCCGCTTATTTAAGTCATGAAGTCAACATAATGTGTCAATGGCATCACGTCACATCTGTCTCCATATGTAACTTATGTGACTCTTTGCCATCTCAGCAACAAGTTCCACCCGCCTTCAAATCATCAGTGCTCAAATGTCTTTCAGTCTGAGTTGAGTTTGTACATTTTTAAAGAGGAACAACAGTACAAAGGACGGAAAACAGTTAACCACTGTGTCCATGGTTTCCAGGCTCCTTTGAATTGATGACTTGGGCGTGTTTTGTCACACTGATGATGTCATCAACCTGATGACATCAGCTTGATGCACCAGAGATAAAAAAGATGTCATGTGGCTCGTTTGTTGCCGATTAGACCCAGGTCTTCTGGGAGTGGGAAAAGTCACTTGCCAGTTGTTTACAGGTTAATCCCTGTTGAAAAAAAACACGTTGACCTGCAAATTTTAGTGTGAAAGTGGTAAAAGGCTCATGTGAAGCCCCTCAACTACTAAGTGGTTCATCCAGTCTTTCTCAGTGACCAGATGTGACTGCTCTGGGCTCTGTTGTCCTCAAATGGACTCCCTTTGCAGTCGGAGATAACTTTGGTGACTTCTTCAAGGCATGCCATGTGAGTACTTTTGTCTAATAAGTCTGATTGTTGCAGGAACACGACTGCAAATTAGTACACAATACTTGAAATAGAAATGAACCCTCCGGCATCAAAGAGCAGACGGACCTGCCTGATTCTGAAATCCTGCATAACCCTCTCATATCCACTGTTCAATGGCTTCACTCGGCTGAATGCTTAACAGTCCAATCAGGAAAGACAGGCGGAAGTTGAGGACATGACGACAAAAGGAAGTGACCGAATGCTAGAAATCAGAAATTGACTCAATTTTTCTTTAAAAGAGGAGAGAAGAACGTCACTTAAAGCTTGTCTTTCAAGAAATCACGTTTTTGCTCTTCTCCTGACCGGGGATCAATGCTGGGAAACTGGGAGAGAACGAGGAAACCCTCCACGGATATGCCAATTAGCCTGTGGTTGTCATGGTCACTCAGTGGTACTCTGTGTATTATTCTTGACTCAGAAGTTTACTGGGAATACTTGGTAGGGATGGTCTTTGGTTAGGTTCGTTTTACATGTCAGTGTTAAATGATACATCTGTGTGGTATAATTTAATGTAAGATTATAGTCTAAGAGAGTTGAAGCTAATGGCTAACTGTTGTTAGCTGTTTGTTGTCATTAGCAGCTACATATATGCAACATTATTATGTGGTGAAATTACTTGATATGATTGGTCTGTGATGAGTGTGAGGAGCCGAATCACAAGCTGCTGTTGTTTTTGAAGGTACTGCCTCTGAAAACATTTTCAAACGTCTCTTTCCTGGATGGTCGAGGGAAACATTTCCGTGGTGGATATATGGGACTGTCTAACTGGCATGTCAGGTTGTCCAGGAGCAGACAAAGCCACTAAAATCACCCAAGGATTAAATGCTCATAGTCTTGGATGCCATGGCATGTTTTTACAACACTGTTATTGTTTTTATTACATGGTCATCATTTGTATGTTTAAATTGTTGAACTATTGAAATCTCAGACCAAAATCTCTCCTGGGAAAGAGCAATTAAAAGAATACACACAAGTTCAATCTGTATTAGACACGGGTTGCTTCAGTTTAAAGTGCTCCACATGCTCCCTCTGTCTGAACGTAGACTTGCCAGGGTATATCCAGAGGTGGATCCGACGTGCTCTCAATACTAACAGGCTCTGGCCACCCTCTACCATATAAGTTGACACTTTCTCTTACATTTGCAGCAAGAAGATTAGCCCTGCTCCTGAAATTGCACTATTTGGTGTGGTCCCTGCTAAGGTGGCAGTATCTGTGGCACAGTCGGATGCCATCGCTTTCTCATTCTTACTTGCCAGGCGTCTTATCCGGTGTAACTGGAAATCAGTTAGGCTTCCCACGCACAGGCTCTGGGTTGGGCATGTAATGGCAAATTTAAAACTCAAAAGTTGAAACATTTAAATCAAGGGATCAACCCAGAGGTTTTAAAATTTTTGGCAGCCATTTTGAAATACTTTAACTTGGAATTCCTGACAAGAGACACTGCGACTATTACTTATTGAACTTGCAATCTCTGTAATTCGCTAGAATGTATATCATTTCTAGTGTCATTTTGTTTAACTACTCCACCAAGGAGGTTATGTTTTCGAAAGAGAGTGTCTGTCCGTCGTCTGAACAAAATAACTCAAAAAGTTATGGATGGATTTGGATGAAATTTTCAGGAAATGTTCAGCATGGGAAAAGGAAGAACTGATTTGATTTTGGTGTTGATCGGGATTAGCGTCTAGCCGCCATGGCGAAAAATGTGATTTCTGTGAATAACTACTGAACTATAATAAATATCATTATGAATCCAGTATGAAAACCACTTTTTCATGCTTCACATGTATTCATCTACACTGTGAAAAACAACAGAAAAAGATATTTAGCTAAAATAATATCTCTAAACATTGTGGAAAATACATAAAAATAATTTCAAGAAATAGTCATGCTCACCAATCTCTGCAAGTAGCCTTTGTGGTCTTTTAGGAGTGTGGCCTCTCTTTCTGTAATGCATGTGCAAACGGTGTCTCATACTGCAGGCTAATGATGCTAATTGTGGTTAGCATTGAAGCTAGCATCATACACAGATGATATATACTAACTTCAAATGAACAGGGTTCCTACTCTCACATACTGTACATTGCATCCAAGGCGTATTCTTGAAAAATTGGTCTTTTTCCTG
The DNA here is from genome assembly GCA_036419115.1 of Scarus forsteni. NCBI lineage: Eukaryota > Metazoa > Chordata > Actinopteri > Labriformes > Labridae > Scarus > Scarus forsteni. The sequence continues at coordinate 23,254 of JAZDUH010000401.1, forward strand.
TTTACTCTGTTTTTGTCCGTTTTTATCGACTTAAACAACATTCTTTCCATATGTGTCAATCCTGCTGTGTCACTGTGTCTACGCTCCTAAAAGAGAGCTATGTGGAGAAGGGACTTCCTGACAAGCACATGCTGATTAGTTTAGAGGCAGATACTCTCAGAGTCATGCCTAAACCTAATTGGATAAAAATTCTTACAAGAGTGAAAGCATAGTGAAACACAACAAAAGACATATGTTAGAAAATAAATATTTCATACCTTTTCAACAGTTAAATTTGATTAAACAAGAATAATTACATTAAATTAAATATTACAAAATAATGTGTATATGTTTTCCGTGTACTTCTGCTAATAAGCCCTGTAAGCCATAATACATCTGTTACACTAACATTAGAGATGTGATGTCAGAGAACAAGTCAAGTCTTTAAGTGACTGATGACAACTGATTCACTGTTGTGAGCGCAGATAATCTGCATTCAAGAATGGCCTATACACAGATGATTCAATTACAAAGGCAAATTGGTTGTGATCATTGAACAGAATGAGCTGATCAAAAGATTTTACTCGTTCATGAATGTCATATCTCCCATGCAAACAACCATGGATGTGACTGCAAGTAAGGCGAGAAAACAAATCCTCAGTTTAAAAGCCAAGAACAACATAATGATAGAAGAAAATCTCACAAGTTTGGGTCAGTGACAAATAAGAGTTTTCATGATGAGCAATTTAAAATTGTTTTAACTAGTTGTTTTACAAGCTTGCATCAGGTTTGGAAAAATGTACAGATCACAATCTTAAGACCAGGTAAAAAATTGCTAGAACATGCATTTTGCACATTTGGATATTAATGAGGTTTTAAATAGAGCTACAATATGCAAAAGCAAGAAGGGGGAGTGTGACAGAAAGAACATTGAAAAAGTAATTGGTACCAAGTTTTTATGGTTACAACACTTTGACATTTTAGCATAATCTATTGAAAAGTCTCTGAAAATTGACTGTCGTGTCTCATTTTTTTTAGTAAATACCAAATGAGTTGGCTCGTAACTTCTGCGTAGAAATGGCAGCTAAGATGAGAAACAGATGTGAGAATGTGTGCTCTCACAGGTCAAGGAAGCACGAACGTAGGCAAATTCCACTTTTGACAAGCGGCGTTTATTAAAGTTACAAAGTGAACAGTAACAAATGGGAGTTGCTTGGCGTCGCGACGCCCCAAAACAACCTAAGCTCAAGTTGGCTTATGCATGTTATATAGCCTGATGGTGCAGAACTCCCCCCATCTTATAAAGGTTCCAGAAGGTTCCTCCCCATCTCCCTTCAATAGTCACATTCTGTTAAAGATGTCTGAACTGATCCAAAATGGCTTCCCCTTTAGGCCCAAATATGGTTGTGCTTTACTGTCCCCCTCTGGGGCAGAGTGTATGCTGTGAGATTGTTAGGCACAGTATGCACTTTCTTAGAAAACTTGTCTTTTGTTTAATAATTGCAACTTTAAACCATGGACTCCATTAGATATGTATTTAGGCTCTATGGGTGATAATCCGTTAATAGTATGAGATACAGTTGTATTTAGACACATATTTAAAATCACCAAAATTATAACAAAAAGTCAGTTTACCTTACAGTGCAAAAATTCTAACTACATTGTGAGATTATAAAGCATTATCAAACCAACCTACCACAACACATTTTGTGTTGTTTCTAACTACTTTAAGACCCTGAAAAGGTCAAAACATTCAGTACTTAATTGTAATTTCAGTAAGAGCCTCTCACGAACATTGAATTGTAATGTTAAACATGTATATATGACTAAATATGCAAGAAAATATCTAAACATTTTAAATGCAAATATAGGAATAGTGTAATGGCTGCTGTGTAACGACCAAAACAATAAACTAAGGTCCAGTATATAAGTAAAACTGTCCTTGATGAATAAAACCCCAACATTATGCAAAGTAAGTGAATTATATGACAATTGTCACATCTGCCATATTAGTGTGATACTTCATAACTCATTCTCCCAGCTTATTCTAAAAAGAAAGATAGTCAAGTTCTAACAATGACCAATTTACAACATACAACACTTCATCAATGGGAGTGCTAAAAGAAAGAAATAATAATCAAAGCATGCAAAAAGAGAACCCGCTTAATATTGATACTAACAAGACATTTTACAACAATTCAAACGGATATACAACCCTCAAAACTCCACAGCAGGTCACAGAGACATCCTGAGGACAGACCATCATTGGAATACGATCATAATTCTCAAAGTACGGAAAGAGTCTCTGATTGAAGGTGTGTCTGAAGGTGTGGATGTGTGTGTTAGTATCAGGATCAGAGAAGGACAGCCGTCCTCTGTCCCAGTCCAGACTGACCCTGATCTTCCATGGACGCTTCTTCACTGAGAGGGCAGAGAGTGGATATGGTGGAGACACTACTGTATATTCATCATTAAAGAATCCAACAGTCCATAATCCATAAGACTCTATGACCCCCTTCCTCTGGACAGACTCTGCTGACACACCCAGTGTCCAGAGTTTACTGTCTCCAACCAGGACGTCCCAGCTGTGAGCTCCAGAGCTGAAGCCCTCAGAGCCCAGGACAGAGCAGTAACACTCAAACCTCTCTGGATTCTCAGGAAGCTGCTGCTCCTCTCTTCGTTTCATGGAGGTTAGATCTTCAGACAGGATGATGTCTGAACGAGCAGTGTTTGGGTCCAGGATGATGGGGCTGTAGGAGACCAGGTCCTTCATTTTGGTCCAGATGTTGAAGCCCAGGTTGCCCAGATGTTTGGCCTGGTCTATCAGAGCTCCTGAGGGCAGCTGTGGATCCTCCAGCAGGGGGCGCTGCTGCACTCTCTCCACTGCAGCCTTGTAGTTCTTCAGGAATGAGATGTCTCCAGCCTTGAGCTGCTCCTCAGTGTCTCTGAGTTTTTGTGAAAGAGCTTCTATCTCTCTGCTCAGAGCCTCCATGTGCTCCCCCATTCTCCAGCTCTTCTTCCTCTCCTCCTTTCTCAGAGCTCTCAGCCGGGCCTCCTCTTCCTCCTGCAGAAACTGGTGGAGCTTCTTGAACTGCTCCTTGATCTGAGCCTCTGTGTGTCGGGCCTGGACCTCCACGTGTCTCAGAGTTTGATTAAACTTCACTCTGACTTTCTCATGAAGCTTCATCTTCTCCTTTAAGATCTGCAGGAGGTCCTGAAGGTTCTTCTTGTGCTGTGGAGCAGCTTCATCGATGGGTCTGAATCTGTGCTCGGTGTGTTTCTCTGAATCTCTGCAGACCAGACACACCGGCTCCTGATGGTCCAGGCAGAAGAGCTTTAGCTTCTCAGCGTGCAGACTGCAGAGATCTTCTGAAGCTCTCTGATCTCTCTGCTGGAGAAATGTCTCACACAGGTTCTTCAGAGAAAAGACTTGAGGTAAAAACTCACTTGAGTGTCTCCTCTTACAGAGTGGACACTCCTTGACCTCCTTGTCCTTCCAGCTCCTCTCCACACACTCTCTACAGAAGCTGTGGCTGCAGGACAGGATCACAGGATCTCTGAAGATCTCCAGGCAGACCGAGCAGCTCAGGTCCTCCTCAAACTTGGACGTCATTTTGTGTGAGAATGAAGCAGAGAGGCAGCAGAAAAACAGGAAGCTGCTCCGTCCCTGAGAGTCTCTATGACTCTGGTTGGCCCTTGAAGCTCTCGGTCAGTCTGTGGAGTCTGGACCTGCTGGAGGTGTTGGTGTTCGCGGGTTTCCCAGACCTCCTGGTGTGGATGTCCTGATTTTAGTCTTTAGTCGATCTGAGCGAGTGAGCGTCTCCTCTGAGTGAGGGGAAATAACTGTTTACTGTTTGTTGGGTGACTCGAAGTGCAGGGGGCTGAGCTTCTTCAGAGCAGAACCAGAAAAGGCGTCACATTCCGGTCAGTGAGAAGTTGATCATCTTCAGAGTAAAGCTTCAGAGAATGATCTCATTCAAGAAGAATCCAGACTCTTCCCTGGACCATAAAGGTCCCTGGACTTTGTCCTGCTCCCTGCTGCTGTGCTGAGGTCTGACCTACAAAACCTCCTCCAGCCATCAGAATTAGACGACAACCAGGGACACCAGGACCCCCTTCTTCAATTGACAGGACATGGAGGTCCACCAGACTGGTACACAGCACTTTTCATTTAGTTTTAGTCATAATTTAGTCATCTAACCTGATGTTGACAAGAGAAACATGTCATAATATATAACAGCTAATTTTGAATTTCTTTTTTTTTGCAGTCAAATCCAGGCTACCTTATTTGCCTGCTAATATTAACTTTCACAATTTATTTTCATCACAATCGACCAACTCACAAGAAATAACCTCAGAGTTTGTTGATTTTGTTATTTGTTTGGCAACAGAAACAGAGCAACACATCTCTTTTGCCTATGCTTTGGGCCACATTCATCTCATTTTATCTGTGGATTAAAATTAAAAAAGAAAATGTCTTCCTACTGTTACACAAAACACACATGCTCATATTAGCCATGGATTTACTTTCTGAAAAACTTTTCAAAAGTTCTCATACAAATCTAGAAAAAAAGTCTCAAGTTGGAGTGTTCATAATTTCAGTGTCACTGATCTGACATCAGTGACCATGTGTATTCTTGGTGAGAGTGTGCGCTGTAAAACCTTCGAAAAAGCTGTTACAGTAGATGTGAGGCTACTCAGCAAAACATTTACCTAATAATATGTGCTGGATGAAGTTCTTCAGAATAGGATCATTAAAGCAACTAGAGCTGCAACTATCGATTATTTTTGGAATAAAGTACTCTATGGATTATTTCTTCAGTACTCGAGTACTCTAACGAATAATACTTTTTGTTTTTAAACAAATTAATCAACTATATACAATGCAACATGTTAGGGCTTTCAAAATGAGCAACCAAATGCCGTTTTTCCTCAGAAAAGGTTTGTTTTTATTTTAACAACTTCCAAATTTAAACCAGTACTGGCCTAAAAACAAAGCCAATACAATACTGCTTTACAAAACAGTAATATAATTCTGCAATCAATGCAGCCTAAAACATTAGGCATAAGAACCTAGTCTATTAGTATGAATTTTCCAAGCATGTTTAAGGAAGGCTAGATTGAGAGAGATTAACTCTCAAGTCCCTGCATAAAAAGAAAAAAATCACAACACTAAATCAGAACACAGTTTAAACCAATACTGGCTTGGGAACTAAGCCGATAAAAGAATCTTAATGTAAGACCAAAAAAGTAAATCTTTACAATATAAGTGAAAAATAAAATACATTTCAGTAATTCAAAGCTGTTGAAATCTTTAGGCATAAGAACTAAGCCAATGGGCATAAATTTGCCAACATGTATTTGAAAAAATGAAATACAAGAAAGGTGGAGGAGGTAAATATACATAGAGATTAGCTCCTCCTGTACAAAAATCAAAACAAAAACTTCTCAATGAAAAACCTGTACATGTTCCACAGCTCTCCACCTAATATTATGAAACTGTATGAATACTGGATTGTAAATGTGTGTGTGTGTGTGTGTGTGTGTGTGGGTGTGTGGGTGTGTGTGTGTGTGTGTGTGTGCAGTGCATCTGACAGCCTTTAAAATAACAAATGTTGGTTAGCATGCAAAAAAGTCAGCATGTTGACATGCTCAGAAGTAATGCTTGCCCTACGCTTTGAGACAATGTTCCCAGCAGCAGAGAACAATCGCTCTGAAGGAGTTGACATGGCTGGAATACACAGAAACTATTTTGCCAGCTTTGCCAAGCTTGGGTATCTTGCTGCATTGGTTTGCCACCACACCAGGGGATCCTCTTTTTTGGATAGAGGATGCTCTCCAAAAAAATGTAGGATCTCCCTCTGCACCTCTTGACTTTCCTTCACACATCAGCATTGTCCTCATCACTGGAGTCTGATGAGGATCCAAGAATGTTGCCAGATGGTCCCTTGGCTTGAGAAGCTGGAGAAGGTTGGTCCTTTGTGTGTTTGTTTTTTTCTCCATTGTCCTGTCTTGCTTTCTTTTTCACAGCAAGTGCCATTGATTGGATTGTGCTTTGGACCTTGAATGACTCGTCGGAAGGCAGGAACTTCAACTTTTTGAAGTGGGGGTCCAAGGCCGCAGCAAGAAGGGCAGGGTCGGGGTCCTCAGCTTGGAAAACAAACAAGTCCTCCTACCTGCCATTGATCTGCTCAGCTGCACGATTTTGAAATGCCTTTACTGGTGCAGTTTCATAAACCAAACTCAGAGTGGATTTCTTGAGGGTCTGAACCAGCTGAGGAAGCGCAGACAGGGTCACATATTGTTCCCCACTCAGGAACACCGTTGCTCCCTCAAACGGTTCAAGAATCTGAGTCAGCTCTTCAGTCATAAGCCACTGCTCCGGCTTCAGATCCAAAAAGTGGTGCTTTCCACGTGGATTGACTGTAGGATCGGAAGAGCTGCAGACACTGGCCATCTCTGCTCAAGGAGCCTGGATAACATATGAAGAGTACTGTTCCAGCAGTACTGATGTCTTGTATCAACATGTGCTGTTGCAGGCCCATTTGCTGCTGCTTTTCTTTAAGTTTTGTGCAGGCCAGTTCACTTTTCTTAAAGTGTTCCACAAGCATCTCGCAGAGAGCCACACAGCTTGAAATAGTTTTGTCCTCTTTTAGTGTATTTTGCACAACTAAATTCAAGGTGTGTCCTGCACATCGAACAGAGACCCATCCATGTCTCTCTTTCAGAATTCTGGCAGCTGCCACTACATTTGCCCCATTGTCATGCACAAGTGCCTTCACCTTATCAAAAGAAATGCAAAATTTAGTTGTGACTTCCTCCAGCCAATCTGCAATATTTGCAGCGGTATGCCTCTCCTCAATAGGCATTGTAGTTAGGGAGAGAGACTTCATCTTCCAATCATCCAAGTAGTGGCAAGTTACCCCCAGATACGCCTCTGTGGCTGCACTTGTCCATATGTCTGTTGTCAGTGCAACACAGTCGGTTTCCTTTAGAACACTCATTACCTTCTCTGTTACTTCAATGTATTTCTGCTCCATCATGTTTGTGAAGTGTGTTCTGGAGGGCATTGTGTAGTTTGGATTGAAATCCTTGATCATGTTCTTAAATCCTGTGTCTTCCACCATGGAAAGTGGGTGCATGTCTGTGATGAGCATATTTAAAATGTTGTTGGTAAGAGAAGCAGCTTCTTCCACAGTGCATGGGGGACGTGTCCTTACAAAGCTGTCCATGCGCCGCTGTGATGTACTGTAGGGGAAAAATATTGATTAGTAAAACAAGTACTAAAAACTCAACCAAAGTAAATATACATGCTAATAAATGTATATTTTTCCAGCTGTTGCATGTGTTGTCACCCATATAATGGGCAATGTGTATTTAGATGTGTGATACGAGAGAGGGGGGCTACAAAGTGCTGCTCCACAAAAGCGCACCCTGTAAGGCAGGGGTGTCAAACTCAATTGCACATGGGGCCAAAACTCAAAACACACACTTTAGGTCAAGGGCAGAAAGGGAAAAACATTTATTGAACACATGAAAACTAAAATGTTTATTTTAATAAATATGAATAAATATGAATAAATGGACACAAATACTATTATTACAGAATAAATAAAAATAACTATAAATAACTTAAAAAAGCTTTTGCTCTCCATAAAAATATCTCCTGTCAAAATAAAAAGTTGGAAATATGAACATGCACCAAAAAAACTGAAAATATTATATAAAATTATGCTTTTGTTTCCAGTTGTCTATTGTTCAGCAAGGCAGTTGTTCCACTTCATTATGGGATCTGTAGTTTGTGTGTTATCAGCTCTTCATACCGCCAGACCATTAATAAAAAAACAAAAACTTTATAGAACTACCTCGTGGGCCAGATATAATTGTCTATCGGGCAGGATGTGGCCCCGGGCCTTGAGTTTGACACATACGCTGTGAGGAGTGGTTACAGCTGTATTTACGTGAGTGAGTAAAACTTGTCATGCCTCTTACTGACTAATATCACAGGCTATAAATAATGTACAGGCACTAGGGTTAGCAATTTTAGGTACGTTACCTGGTGGAAGCTCCTCCACTTGAAGCGGTGCTGTGAGAGTGTTTGCGTTTAAGGTGCTGCAGCATCGACGACGTGGTGTGATGGTATGCAAGTTCGGCTTTGCAGTATACACACTAAACAATATTTTTGGCACTTCGAAGAGTGAAGTGCTCCCACACGCCAGATGTTTTCGGTCTTTTTCATCCATCTTCCGCCATTGTTCAAGGAAACTCTGTCCGGCATCGCTTGGATATGTCCGTCAATTAAAACAGTCCGGGTGACACACGCACACATACACGCACACCTCATCTACCTCCCTCTCTCCCTCTCCCTCTCTGTCCGTCAATCACAACAGTCTGGGTGACACGCACACACACACACGCACACCTCATCTCTCTCTCTCACACACACACACACACACACACGGACCTCATCGCCATGTGATTTTAATTAAACGAGGCCTCGAGGTAAAGAATTTGCCATCATTTTGTGTACTCGAGGTACTCAAGTAATAGTTGCAGCCCTAAAAGCAACCAAAGCCATCTCATGTGTTTTCATCCAAGTATCTGATTAATTTGATCTGAAAAGTTTGAATGTTGACTGAGACTTGTGCTTTACAGAAAGTAGAGGATCCTTAAAATACTGTAAAACTAAAATTATTTGTGTCTTTATTTGTGAGATGTCAACATTTCTGGTCACTCAGTTTGGCATCAACAGATCCACCTGACAAGTCTGTGCAAAACAAACCTGTGGATTTTTCTGGATGATTCATAGAAAGATTTTTTAAAACTTGGTGTTCCTCTTTGGAAAATCTTCATTTAATTGCTGTAACTAAGTTGAAGGAAGAAAAGGCTCTTGGTTAGTTTCACTCTTTGACTTTAACCAGAGCCTTTTAAAATCCTGAATGTCACAAATTTTTAGAATTTATTTGGACATTGTCTCCACATGATAATACAAGGTCACTGCTTTAAATATTTGCAAGACAGGTGTCATTTTTCAAGGAGTTTTTGTCATGATTTACTGAAAGTAATAAGTATGATGGCCCTACATTTCTGTCCAGCACTGCAGAATGAAGAAGCTTATGTGCGTTTTGGGATTTAAATGCCATTAAATAATCTGACCAATAAATAAAACAGGGTGTTAGATAATTGTTTGCTTGATTGTTGTTCTCATGCAGGCTTATTTGTTGAATAGTTCTGTATTTATATAGCAGAAGCTGAAATACATAACAGTGATAAACTATAATGCTATGGCCACACCGGACGCAAACCGGCGTATTTAAACCCACGTAGTGCCTGTGACGTGCAGTGCATAATGTTCGAGGCTGGACGCTGGACCATTTTGACAAGCTGAGAGGCGACGCGCGGAGTAGAGAGCTGGAGCTTGTTGGACTTGGTGATGACCTGTGATGGCAAATCAAGCCGAAAACGAATATTTAGAGAACTTACCTGCAAAACCTGTCTCCTCAGCGACTTTCACCCAAGCCTGCTCCTTTTTGTTCAGGTCTCTGTAGAGCACACACGTCGAATCGTATAGCTCCGGATGATGGCAAACAGCACAGATCAACCTCTCCTCTATCATTTGGCAGAGTTTGAGCAGGAGCAGGAGGCCGGAGCATTACATGTCATCAAATCAATGATGTTGCGGGGGAATGTCATCGCTGGTTGGCTGCTGCGACACAGTGTCATGCATCAAAAGTTCAAAATTTTCGACTTGAGCAGAGAGGCGTTTGATGCCCCTAAACATGCAGGACGCTTCATAAGCGTCGTGCCAAACGCATCCAATGCGCTGCCCAGGGCAAATCTGCATCCAAACGCGTTTTTGCATTGACTTTGTATGTAATCTCAAAGCACGTCTTTGCGAATACGTGGGCGATGTGGCGGTAGCATTGAACTGATGTGATACAATACAAAAGGATAATTGTTTTCTTATTTATACAACTAATAATGTCAGAGAGCAGAATGTGGAATGAATGAATAAAATACTTATCTGAGAGGAATTTATCAGTCTGATATTTGAAGTTAGAGAAGACTCCTGCAAAGAAAAAAACTCCCACTTATCCTCCTCACTACCAGAAAAAAAAGTGTCCAAATTTTCTCAAAGTCCCCCAATCTTTTTAAGGTTATAAGAATGCTGAAAACAATTCTGTTTTTTTCAGATATCATGGGTCCACTTTAGTGAACACCAAACATGTGAAACTGAACCTCGATGGCAATCAGTGAGTGCCAAAGAAAATATAGAAAAGTCAACACTGGAACAAGTTGAAAATCAACATAACTGTTCATCAGCACTTTTTTGTGTTTTGTCTGTTTGTCTTTGTTTTGCTCATTTGTTATCATATCTCGAAAAACAATTCCCACAAAGGAACACGAAGGAAAACCTTGCACTTTGTTCACATCCTATAATTTTGGTTCTTGCTGTTGGATCTGCGACACCTAAGTCTGCACTTAGGGGGACAACGACACCCAAAGCCGCCTGCAACTGCCCCAGCCATGGAGGAGAGGGGCGCGAGGCAAAGCAGCCCTAAGACTGGCATATTTCGTCCACCATTTCTGGAAGATGGATGGCGCCATAGTGTCTCAGAGCTGCATTCGGCTGTGGTTTCCACTTTTGATGAGGGGGAGTGTAGTCATCTTTGCTGTCACTTGTGATTCCTGCTTGGGCTCGAGTAATCAGCTGTTCAGCAAGGAGCAGTTTGAAGACAAGGAACTTCAGTGGTTTCTTCCCCAGAAACTAGCAGTCACTTGTGTACTGAAGCCAGCAGTTGTCGATTGCCAGCTCAAAAAAGTGGAAAAGTGCATGCACTGTCCATTTCCAAGTGTGAGAGGCCATCCTGTAGAAACTCAACATTCAGTCGACCAAATCCACGCCATCCATGTTGGTGTTGTACTCATAGACTGTAAAAAACATGAACCCCATGATCCAAGGCTAAAATTCAAGCCGCCACGAAAACTGCTCCCCTGGTGACTGGCTGCAGTATAGGTCAAATCTCCGTCTCCCCCATTCATCTGAACGGGCCGTAGTGAAACTCCAAAAAATTATTACACCTCGTAGAAATATTTCTCCCATCTGTATGCTGTGGTGACAATTAAGTATTATTGGGCTGCTTGTTTTCCCAAGTCCTCTTTTTTCTGAAAAGTTTATTTTTTATTAGTTATTAGAGTTTAAAAATAAACGTGGTTTACGGTCACAGTGATTGTGTCGCTTACTGGAGTGTTGCGACCGTTTACGACAGCTGCGTCCGGATTATGGCCCAAATTCTTTACTGGTTGCACAATGGCAGCGCCCTGACGGAGGATATTTTGGCTTCAAATCCGTGACATGGTGGAAGGCGGAGCCACGCTATCCAGTTCTTATAATATATCCATGGTTGTACTCAGCAATTGCCAGTGGTCTTGACACCTGAACAAACCTTTTGTATTTCTTGGACCATCTTCTGCATGTGTCCTGAGGTTCAATGCCATAACCGGAGGATGCCATGACAAGTGGTTTGTTATCACAGTTACTTCATGTCACTGGCTCCCGCGTAGCCTCTGATCTGCAGCTCACTGACTTCGCTACGTAAGCGTGAGCATGAATTTCTGTGCCCTTGAAAGCAGAGGAGGAGGAGGGAGGCTGCAGCCATAATAACTTGTGCTGAAACGTTAAAACTAACAAAACAGTTCTTACAATCATAAAGTCCTAGATCAAGTAAGAATTACATGCTTGTAAATACAGCTCAAAATCCCTGGCATACTGGGGCTTTGGGTCATTGGTGGGCATTGGGCTGGTGGCTCTACTGCTGCAGTCTACTGGGGGATGTGTTCCTGTTGGGCGCGCCTGGTCACTGGGGCCCATTTAGTTTGTCGCCAGGGTCCTGGAGGCCTGCAGTTCCAGAGGCGCTTGGCACTGCTCACACACTCCCACTCTGTTGTGGCTGGTCGGGCTGGCCCCCACTAGCCTAACCTCTTAATTTGCACCTCACTACTCACACATTGCACTCCTGTACACATTTTCACTTTTGGGCACATTCACAACACTTAGGGTTCTTGGGGTTGAGGGTGGTGGTGGGGTGGGGTTGACCAGCTCGCAACCCCTGCCTCTCTCTTCCTCCAATTTACAATTACAATTACAATTACATACATTCCTGAAGGGTAGGTGGGGTAGGCGGGGCAGGGGGTGCTGGATGGGTGGGCCCAATCTCTTTCAGGTTGTGACCCTTCTCTGTTTGCCTCCTACCTGCCTCACCTACCTTCTGTTTTTAATGCAACACAGCTTCCACTTGTCTGGGGCAGGCAGTGAGAAGGGGAGTCGGTGGGCTCCCACTCAACCTGTTTTCCCCAGTTTTCATGCACTACATTACACTCAGAGCTGCTTTTCATCACAGTGAAGGGATAATGTATCTTTGTCAGGGAACAAGATACAGAATAACAGGGGGGACAGGGGGTTTGTCAGGAGCCTAGGTTTAGTGCAGCTGGGGGGGTCAGGCCTTACTTGCCATGACTTTGTGCAGGAGAAGGGTGGTGTCGGCAGCTTTTGGGTGCTGCTAGACTCTGGTGCCCACAAGTGGGAAACGGGCGGTGCCCGGGGTGCATTGCACAGGGGACAGGTGGGCCCTGCTGGGTCATGTATCCCTTGGTTGGGATCCATCTGCCTGTTGCTCTGGGGGAGCTCAGTGTGGTTGGCTGCCTGTGGGTTGCTGCTCTGTGTAGGTGGTCCAGGAGGCCTCCCTCGGTGCTTGGGTGGTGGACTCCAGCGCTTGTCATGGCCTGGGCTTTCCTGGGGGGCAGGACATGACCTCAGTCCCACCACTGCATGCAAAAATAAAAAAGCCATGTAGATTTATGATCTCACACGAACTTTCCTGACATTTGTAAATGAAACTCAAATGTTTTGACCCTAACACTTCTACATAGTAACTTAGTTCACATTAAAACTTTAATCAGCATCAAAAACTTATGATATTTGCCTACATCAAATGTTGTGTCTGGTTACATTGACTGACATTTCAATAAAAATTACAATGTAAAGGCATTATGATGGACACCTATGTAAGCACATGGCCTGAAGGTGAAGATTTCAGATGCTCACTTAAAAATAAATCCTCACTTTTACAGTTATTATGAATTATGAATGGATTTCTAAGGACAAACCATTTGACACATAACCCTTTGCACACCTGAACAAACCCTAAAAATGTCAAATTATCAAGATTTCAAAAAGAGCTAACCTTAGCATGCAGCAGATGGTTAACCCTCAAGGGACTGACCTCCCGCCGGCGGCCCCGCCCACCGCGCTGTCTACATAGTTCTGCTTAAACTGATATAACTCAAAAACGACATTAGCTAGAATGCTCATTCTTTTTGCTGCTAAAAGCATAGACTTCTATCTTTCATGTGACGTCTCCATTTACGTCATTACGTTGTGTTACTCGCGTAAAATCACCTGGGAATTTTCCCGCACCACCACTGTGTGGCGCCAAAGGACCTTTTTAACGTTTAAGTTGGAAAGAGCAGGCCATATAGTGAGAGAGCTAGAGATTGATTCATTGATAGATTGACTGATTGATTAAAATTATGATAGGGAAAGTTAGGTACTGTATGAGTGTGTGATTTAGGAAGAGTAATTTGTTTGATTTGGTGAGAGAAAGTCATTTGATGTAGTGAGAGATTGTGTGTGAGAGAGAGAGTTTTGTCTGCCATGATGACTTCCACAATGGTTCTTTGTAAAATAAAATATAGGCTATGTAATGTGTATTGTGTAAAATGTGCAATGTATATATGTTTATGGAAAATGTATATAGTTGAAACAATATTGTTGAGAAAAATTTTGCTCAAGTTTTTGTTTTCAGTACTGATTTTGTTCTGCAGTAGTGATCAAACAAAAAAAAACGCCTCTGTAGTTTTTACATAAAAATGATCATATCTCAAAAACTAAAATAGGTATTTTGTTCAAATCACTACTGGTGTGTTCAGAAATATTTTGTTTATTTTTCTACATGTGGAAATCATTTCGATCAATGTGTTTTGTGTGCATATTTAGTAAATATAATGAAAAAAACATATCCGATTTTTGTATTTTCTAATTTATAACACAATTTGAACACCTTTACCTAATTTTTATGGTTTATTTATATGTATACCATTTTGATTAAGTTGTAAGGATTCTAGGGATGTTAGGTATTTGAAGATATTCCAAGAAATGACATCAGAATGTACAAAAATACAAATGTATTTACTGGCGAACCCTTACAATTGCAGTCCCTTAAGGGTTAATCAAGGGTCCTACTTCATGAAATCATTTCCTGACTCATGATCTTTTTACAAAAATAACCAAATTAACTCCTTGAATTTTGGTTACACCATGATGGCAATTTTTATATGCGACAAATTCCCCAGATTAGTTAAAATACTCAAAACATTGGTGTTCCATTTATTCTATTCAAAACAAATGTAGGATAATGAGAAACTAGTTGAAAATGAGATTTCTCGAGAATTTCACTTTTTGAACAAGTTGAAGTAACTGGTACTAAGCTTTTTATGGTTACAAATCCTAGATATTTTTACCATTATCCGTTTGAAAGTCTCATAAACTTGATCAAACACAGAAATTTCAAAATAGCCTTGAAAAAAGGGAATGTCTTCAAGTCATTTGTGAAATTTTTTTATATTGACCCTTGTATCTATCGATTCATCAGCAAACATGATGAAGTTCAGGACTGAAAGACTCAGACACTTCAAAATCACAATCTAGAGCACAGAAGTACAATCTCTACAAATGTCTTTCCCCAACATCACTCAGCAGGTCCCTCTCTCTGACTCTGTCCACTGTCTCTGTCTGTCCAATAAAGACATTTAGAGGACAACAAAGTCCAGATTTCTGAGGACGGAGCTTCAGTCAAAGAAAATCTGTGGGGGACAAAGACTGCAGGTCAGAGCAGAAACAACAAGAAACCACAACCAAGCAAAGATGTTCCAGGTGAGCAGAACTCTCCATCATTTAGTTCAGATCAGAATAAAGGACATTCAAGTCTGAGCTTTGATTTGATCAGTCAGGGTCCAAACGGATTTACAACCCTCAAAACTCCACAGCAGGTCCTCCCAAAGGTCTGAACACAAAGATCCACCATCCCCGTCTCAGTGGACTGTCCCTTTGGAGGATCAGGAGCCGAGGTGGACCCTGAGTGAAGAAGCTTCAGCAGCAGGTTTTAGTTCAGTTTGAAGGTCACAGAGACCTCCTGAGGACAGACCTTCAGAGAGTCTGCAGTATAAAAGTATGGAAAGAGTCTCTGAGTGAAGGTGTGTGTGAAGGTGTGGATGTGTGTGTTAGTATCAGGATCAGAGAAGGACAGCCGTCCTCTGTCCCAGTCCAGACTCACCCTGATCTTCTCTGGACGCTTCTTCACTGAGAGGAAATTGGATGGATGTGGTGGAGACCCTGCTGTGTAAAAAACACCACTGAACCCTACTCTCCATAACCCAGACCATACATCTCCCTTCCTCTGGACAGACTCTGCTAACACACCCAGGTCCCAGAATTTATTGTCTCCAACCTGGATGTCCCAGCTGTGAGCTCCAGAGCTGAAGCCCTCAGAGCCCAGGACAGAAGGGTAATAATCAAACCTCTCTGGATTATCAGGAAGCTGCTGCTTCTCTCCTCGTCTCATGGAGGTCAGATCTTCAGACAGGATGAGGTCAGGATAAGCAGTGTTTGGGTCCAGGATGATGGGGCTGTAGGAGACCAGGTCCTTCATCTTGGTCCAGATGTTGAAGCCCAGGTTGCCCAGATGTTTGGCCTGGTCTATCAGAGCTCCTGAGGGCAGCTGTGGATCCTCCAGCAGGGGGCGCTGCTGCACTCTCTCCACTGCAGCCTTGTAGTTCTTCAGGAATGAGATGTCTCCAGCCTTCAGCTGCTCCTCAGTGTCTCTGACTGTTTGTGAAAGAGCTTCTATCTCTCTGCTCAGAGCCTCCATCTGCTCCTTCATCCACCGGCTCTTCTGCTCCTCTTCCTCCCTCAGAGCTCTCAGCCGGGCCTCCTCTTCCTCCTGCAGAAACTGGTGGAGCTTCTTGAACGTCTCCTTGATCTGTGCCTCTGTGTGTCGGGCCTGGACCTCCACGTGTCTCAGAGTTTGATCAAACTTCACTCTGACTTCTTCATAAAGCTTCATCTTCTCCTTTAAGGACTGCAGGAGGTCCTGAAGGTTTTTCCTGTGCCGTAGAGCAGCTTCATCAATGGGTCTGAATCTGTGCTTGGCGTGTTTCTCTGAATCTCTGCAGACCAAACAAACCGGCTCCTGATGGTCCAGGCAGAAGAGCTTTAGCTTCTCAGCATGCAGACTACAGAGAGTCTCACACAGGTTCTTCAGAGCAATGACTGGTGGTAAAAACCCCCTTAACTGTCTCCTCTTACAGAGTGGACACTCCTTGACTTTCTTGTACTTCCAGCTCTTCTCCACACACTCTCTGCAGAAGCTGTGGCTGCAGGACAGGATCACAGGATCTCTGAAGATCTCCAGGCAGACCGAGCAGCTCAGGTCTTCCTGCAACTTGGAGGCCATTTAGTCTGAGAGTGAAGCAGAGAGGCAGCAGAAAAACAGGAAGCTGCTCCGTCCCTGAGAGTCTCTCTCACTCTGATTGGACCTTGAAGCTCTCCGTCAGTCTGTGGAGTCTGGACCTGCTGGAGGTGTTGGTGTTCCCAGAGTTCTTAGAGTTCCCAGACCTCCTCCTGGTGTGGAGCTGGTCCTATTTATAGTCTTTAGTTGATCTGACAGCGAGTGAGTGTCTCCTCTGAGTCAGCAGGAATAACAGCCTTTTTCCTTGTTTGTAAGGTGAGATAAAGTGAAGGGGGCGGATCTTCTTCAGAGCAGGATCACAAGAGGGAACGCGTCATGTTTCTGTCAGACTCTCCCTGGACCGTAAAGGTCTCTGGATTTTGTCCTGCTCACTGCTGCAGTGTCTGAGGTCTGACCGACAAAAGCTCCTAAAGAGTAAAGTGAAAGACATTTTCATGTGTCCTTGAATTTCTGAATACATGATTTACACTTGGATAAAATCAATCATCTAATAGCCTTTTACTGAACTTTAGTAAAGTCTGAATGTATAAATCAACAGAAACAAATTGAACTTTATGATGCAAGAAATTAGTTATCTTCCATTATTATATAATCTTCTTCTACTTTTAAATAAGGCTGTGGTTTGTTGACTTACTTCCCGGTGGTCCGTCCTGTTAGTCTGTGGAGTCTGGACCTGCTGGAGGTGTTGGTGTTCCAGAGTTCTTAGAGTTCCCAGATCTCCTCCTGGTGTGGAGCTGGTCCTGTTTATAGTCTTTAGTCGATCTGACAGCAGCATCTCCTCTGAGTCAGCAGGAATCACAGCCTGTTTCCTGGTTTGTCTGACTTGAGGTGAACGGAGCTTCTTCAGAGCAGGACCAGAAGAGGAAGTGTTGCGTTCCTGTCAGTGAGAAGATCCTCTAATAAATTACAGTGTCATTGGATCTTTGACCCTTTCAGGAGCTGCAGATCCCAGACTCTGATCTCAGCATGATCAGTCCCAGAGGTGCCCACATCAACCTGAAGTTGACCATCTTCAGAGCAAAGCCTCAGAGAAAGATCTCAGCCCAGAAGAATTCAGACTCTCCTGGACCATAAAGGTCTCTGGATTTTGTCCTGCTCACTGCTGCTGTGTCTGAGGTCTGACCTACAAAAGCTTTTACAGTTTAAAGTGAAAGACATGTTTTATGTTTTCTTGAACTTATGATGTCATGATTTATACTTGGATAAAATCAAACATCTAATAACCTTTTATTGAATGTTAATAAAGTCTGAATGTCTAAAAAAACAGAAACAAATGTTCCTTTGTGTGAAATGCAGTCACCTTTATTTAGGCTACCTGGCAGAGCATCTCAGTCACAATACCAGAACTGACAACAAACAGTGAACCTGCTCTACATGAATATATCAATTCATAAAGAGAGCAGCTCTGATTGGATCGCTCCACAACTTATCCCACCACCACCAAGCTAAGGCAGCTGTGATTGGATATGTTCCTAACTTTCCTCTGCTTTCTACATGACCAAATAAATTCTGATTGGACTGAGTCTGTCAGACATTTTAGCCTAGTTTTGATTTGTTGATGAAAGTGTCAGTTAATTTAGAGTTGGTCAATGTGCACCTGTTTTTATTTGTTACTGTCGTAGTTTATTCAGGGAAAAACAGTTGTTCACAAAAACTATGATGCAAATAATAAGTCAACTAGAAAAGCACTCGGAGAGCGCAGACCTCCGCCAGAGCCACAGTCCTCAGCCATATTGTGGGGGAGGCTTTGGGCCGGGTGGACGGGTGGTGGGTGGGAGTGTGTGCTGTCTGCGGGGGGGCTGCTGCCCCAGTTGCCCTGGTGTTTTCCTTGGTACCCTTGGTGGGTTGGGTTGGTGTCCCCTTGGGTCCTGGGGCTGTATCTGGATCCTGTGGCTTTGGGGGCGTGTGGTGGGTCTCGGGTGCCCTGGTGGCTCTGGGGGAACCCTTGGCAGTGGTCTCCCTGGGTATGGGTGGCTACTTGGGCATTTGGTGACCACCTGACATGCATGTGTGTACATACACTCAAGCTCCTGTTGAGACTAACTGTAAAGAAATGATTGGTCCTGTCAGAACATGATGAGTTGGGCACTCCTACACATCTTCTCACATCCCGTGATGTGTGCTCCTCCATATCTCACCCCTATGGGTCCACCCCTTTATCAAGACCCCACATCTCTGGTGTGCCTGGTTTTCTTACAGGACTTAGATCAGCACAGCACTTGGACTACTATCTTAAACTAACTACAATACCTGTTTGTCTCCCTGTTGTCTTGTCTTGTCCTGTCTGTCACTGTTTCCCTTCTTTCACACTTTGGTGTGGCACGGCCCTCCTGCTCAGCTCACATCAGGGGTTAAATAAGTTTGATTTGATGGAGTAGCCTACAGGAGGGCTGGTGATGGTCACTATAGCAGTGAATCATATTCACATATCCCTCACTGATGGAAAAAAATGCATTGGTCTTTCCAACGCTGCCATCAGACACAGCGCTCAGCTGTAAAGATAAGAGAGAAAAAAAAAAAACACTTATATTTTAGTTCAGTAGTTATTCACCAAAATCACATTTTTCGTCATGGCGGCCAGATGCTGATCTGAATCAACATCAAAATCGAATCAGTTCTTCCTTTTCCCATGCAGAACATTCTCTGATAATTTCATCAAAATCCATCCACTACTTTTTGAGTTATTTTGTTCACAGACAGACAGACAGACAGACGGACGGACGGACGGACGGACGGTCGGACGGACAAACACACTCTTCCGAAAAACATGGCCTCCTTGGCGGAGGTAACAAAACAAACACCGCAGCTTCTGGATTTTCTGAAAGTCCATGACAAGCAATAGACCCCACTCTTTCAACAACTCCTTTCATTGACTGATGAGAACCATATATCGCTGTTTTGAGTGCAGGCATTATGCATTAATGATTGGCTGGTACATGATCGGCTCATTCACAACTGCGTAAATATGCCTCCTTTTCTTTGTTTTCATATCTTGCGTCACCCTTGATTGGCATCTTTTTAGCTTTGCACAGACACAGGGAGACAATGGGAAGTGTTAGTCTGCCTACAGTTGGTCCAGTGTAATTGTTGTGACTTGGTTTTCTACCATGTTTTGTCACTTCATCTTCTATTATTGGATAATCTTCTTCAACTCATAAAAAGAGGCTTTGTTTTTGTTGACCTACTTCCATGGTGGTTGTTCTACAGATGTGATGTTAGCAAACAAGTTAAGTCTTTTGATTGGGTCCTTTAAGAGACTGATGAGACATGTGAGTGCAGGCAATATGCATTTATGAATGGCTGGTACTGCTGATTCACAGAAATATGTCATCTTTTCTTTGTTTTCGTGTCTTGCCTCACTCTTGATTAGCATCTTATTAGCTTAGCTCAAACACTGGGAGCCAATGGGGACTGTTAGCCTACTAACAGTTGGTCCTGTGGGCTTGTTGCGTCTTGTTTTTTTACTGTGGTATGTTACGTTATCTTCTATCCTCTTCTACTCCTTACCAGAGGATTTGTTTTGTTAGCCTACTTCCACAGTAGTTTATACTCCAGATGTGATATTGGCAATAGGTTCTCAAATAGGTTCTCATCAGTCACTTAAATGAGCTGTTACAAACACATGACTCGTCCGTGTAAATCACATCTCTGGCGCAAACCACTATGCATGTGCTTGTAAGTTGATCGACTCAACAAAGCCACTGTTTACAAGAAGAATATGAAAATATGATGATAGTAGAAGATAACAGATTTATCTGATCGTATGCAGAGAAACTTCCCATTGACTCCCAGTGTTTGAGCTAAGCTAATCAGAAGTAGCCATCTCAGCAACAAGTTCCACCCGCCTTCGAATCTTCATCACTCAAATGTCATTCAGTCTGAGCTGAGTTTGTACATTTTTAAAGAGGAACAACAGTACAAAGGACAGAAAACAGTTAACCACCCTGTCCACGTCTTCTATGCTCCTTTGAATTGTTGACTTGGGCGCGTTTTGTCACACTGATGATGTCATCAACCTGATGACATCAGCTTGACGTGCCAGAGGTAAAAAAAGTAATACAGCTCGTCTGCTGCCGATTAGACCCAGGTCTGCTGGGAGTGGGAAAGGAGTCACTTGCCAGTTGTTTACAGGCTAATCCCTGTTGAAAAAAAACACGCTGACTTGTAAATTTTAGTGTGAAAGCAGTAAAAGGCTCACGTGAAGCCCCTCAACTACTATGTGGTTTTTCCTGTCTTTCTCAGTGACCAGATGTGACTGCTCTGCGCTCTGTTGTCCTCAAATGGATTCCCTTTGCAGTTGAAGATAACCCTGGTGACTTCTTCAAGGCATGCCATGTGAGTACTTTTGTCTAATAAGTCTGATTGTTGCAGGACCACAACTGCAAATTTGTACACAATACTTGAAATAGAAATGAATCCTCCAGCATCCAAGAGCTAGCCTTGCAGAGCAGACAGACCTGCCTGATTCTGAAATCCTGCACAACCCTCTCATATCCACCGTTCAATGGCTTCACTCAGCTGAATGCTTAACGGTCCAATCAGGGAAGAGAGGCGGGAGTTGAAGATATGATGAAAAAATGAAGTGACTGAATGTTTGAGCGTTAAATGTTCGGTGTTAAATGATGTATCTATGTGGTATAATTTAATGTAAGATGATAGTCTTAGTGAGAGTTGAAGCTAATGGCTAACTGTTGTTAGCTGTTTGTTGTCATTAGCGTCTGTTCGTCCGTCCCTGAACAAAATAACTCAAAAAGTAATGGATGGATTTGGATGAAATTTTCAGGAAATGTTCAGCATGGGAAAAGGAAGAACCAATTCCATTTTGGTGTTGATCGGGATTAGCGCCTGGCGCCATGGCTAAAAAATGTGATTTCTGTGAATAACTACTGAACTAAAATAGATATCATTATGAATCCAGTAGCTAATGCTATTTTTTCATGGTCAAGGAATCTAAATATTTACATGAAATAAATCAGGAGTAATATATATGGTCAAAATGACAATATGGCTGAGGACTGTGGTGTTGGTGGAGGTCTGCACTCTTCGAGTGCTTTCCAGTTATTAATAATTTTATGCACTTGTTGATTTAATTTTGAATATGTATATGTATTCTGTGACTGCTGATTGCAGCCTTCTTGATTGGTTGATTGTATTGTATGTTTGCAGTATAAAAGCCAATCCAAAAATTTGTATAATAATATATTGTTGAACTATTCAGAATGGTACTTTCTGAAATCTGACGGACGGACAAACTCTCCCGAAAACATAAACTCCTTGGTGTTACAATAAAAGAGCTTAGCTGTTTTCTAACCATGAGGACTTTACAGTGGTGTTTGTTCAGGACTGTAATGTGAAGTTTCTGTCGTGTGTTACTGTGCTGGCTGCTGTTAAATGTCTCGAGATCTGAGGACGAGGAAGTGAAACTTAGCTTCCTAAAGCTAACACAGGGAGAGGAGAGGCTGTATGAGGAATAATTATAATCCTCCAGCTGTTAAACTCCTCTTGACTAATGTAGGAATATTCATACATCTAAGTTTACACTGCAGACTTTAAGAGGAACTTCAACACTGAGGAAAATCTTCAGCTCCGCTGTTAGCATTAGCTCGTAGCAAGGAGTCAAATAAACAGCACACAGCATTAAATTACTCACATTTCCATGGTCCGAGGTTTGATGGCAGACCGTTGGTGTTGAGCCTGGATTCAGGACCAGTCTGGTGTCCAGTCCTGTGTTGAACTGACTGAAGTTGAAGAAGCAGTCGGCCATGAAGTGACTGGCACACACAAACAGGTTTTAGCCGACTGTAGCTGCTTATTCCCTTCAAAAATAAAATGAATCCTCTGGGCCCTTTGGTCCTCTGAGGCTGATAGACTATATGTGCAGATATATGAGGCTTTTTACAGCCAACAATAGAGCAGAGACAGCTTCCGAGCTCACACATGCTGAACACAGACCTCTCACTAAGAGGAAAAACCACATGGCAGCTCTTCACACAGAAATCTCTCCAGCAGGTGGGAGGGGGGTCTGCTCAGGTGGACCAATCAGGTCAGTTATGCAAATCACAAATATACAGGTACGTAATATATCCACAGACTCAACAGCACGTTGAAGGTCATGATTTTACATTGATAGAGATTGAAATTGAGGTTTTGTTTTCTAATACCACAATTTGTTGGTTGGGAGGAAGGACAAAGACCCAAAAAATTGTTCAAAAGCCTTAAAAAGTGGTTTTGCATATTATGGGACCTTTAAATATTTATTCCGACCCAGAGCGGATGGAAGAGTACTAAAAATAAAACTATGACCGCATTTAAGTTTATTACTTGAAAATGCTTGAAAACTTCACTCTGACTTCTTCATGAATCTTCATCTTCTCCTTTAAGGGCTGCAGGAGCTCCAGAAGGTTCTTCTTTTGCTGTGGAGCAGCTTCATCGATGGGTCTGAATCTGTGCTCGGCGTGTTTCTCTGAATCTCTGCAGACCAGACACACCGGCTCCTGATGGTCCAGGCAGAGGAGCTTTAGCTTCTCAGCATGCAGACTGCAGAGATCTTCTGAAGCTCTCTGAACTCTCTGCTGCTCACACAGTACACTCTAAAAACTTTTACTATGCTCTACTCAAAATAATCAATGAAACATTTTTACACTAAAAAATTTTAAGTAAATCTGAAAGCTATGAAATTATTTAGATTTGTCTAATAAAATTAAGTAGATGTAATTAAAAAGTTGAAGCAGATCTGAACAACTACATTGAGAATCATTAAATAAAAAAATTAGTTAGTATGATTAAAATTTTGAGTCTAAGCAATAGTAACTCTTAATTCAAGCCACTCAAAAAATTGAGTTAATATAATTAAAATGTTAGGTTGATGCAACTAAATATTAAATTAAATTAAATTGTTATTTATTTACATGATAAATCTGACACATTTACATAATGTTATTATCAAATGTAATTCATACTGGGCTATCAAATATCAGAATAAATATGTTACATTTACTTAATTTTTTAAAATGTATTCACTCTTAAAACTTAGGAGTACTTCAGGTCAACATATGAAACCAATTAACGCCCATTCCACAGTCATCAGCATTTTTATTATACATTTGTGTGATTTGACAAACATAAAATATCAAGTTAAAATCTGAACAGTTTATCTTTGCACATGGCACAAAACTTCCCCACTATAAAAAACAGCTGAATTAAACTCACATTAATATGGTGTCTCTCAAACCTGGGTGAAATGCACCAAGACCAATGGGCCCTTCAATTTAAGTCACGGCACGATAGCATAAAATGCCAGTTAACAGAGTCTGGCATTGATGGAAATCTCAATTTGCATCACATAAATTCTTGGTATAATACCTAGTGCAACTTTCAACATGGTTTATTCTTGCCAGTAAGCATGTAACAATGCTCATGTGAGCATCAGGCTGAATGAATGCAGCATATGGCTTAAATGCACCAAGAACAATGACAGTTTGTATTTGTCTAAATTTCACCAAGAACAACACTCTGCATCCTCATTAAATGTACCAAGTACAGTGACATTTCACATTACAGTTCCACAACAGCAACCAGTACCAGTCCAACATGAAACCTCAACTTTTATGCAAACATTAAGACAACAGTACATCAGCTGAAAATCAGACAGATAGACCTTGCCAATGAAAAGTTCTCTCAGTAAGAGAGCATCTTTCTGAACAGTAGCCAGCAACTATATACAGAGGTAATTCTTCAGACTTGAACCTTGTTGGATAGTTTTCTAGAATCCAACTCCAGCAGTACTTTCTGAAATACCTTAAAACTGTATTTGAGGCTCTTGGGGTATCACAGATCTAGCGCATAGGTCAGTCCCAACAGATACGTAACAGCAAGCTCTGCTTAGATCCCCAAGACTCCTGGGGACAGTGCTACCTTCAATCACAATCCCGACATCGACTGACCCATCTTGGCTCTGCAGCAGATAAATCCTCATCATCTCTTCTACCAACTTCTCTTGAACACTGGTAGATCCATCAGCAGCATCCTGCAGACATTATAAAGATAACTGTTAGAGCTCACTTACGACCTGCATGGAACTTGACAAATACCACCTACTAACATTAGCAGCACATACATGAAGTAGACAACCTAAATAATCCTACTGTGGTGGAGCCAAATTTGCTTTTTAATCTCTTTTTAAGCCAGAAAAAATAAATATTGCTTCCATATAATTCATTTCTCCCTCCAAACAAAATTTGACACAGAAAATAACATTTGATGTATTAAAAGCAGGACAGACAGTGAAATCAGTCAGTATTGATCTATGAAGGCTGACTGATTTCACTGCCTGTCCTCCTTTAAATCAGTCAGCATTGAATGTAGGTGACGCATACAGTGTCTAATGTCCACAGTTACTTCATACTATATGAATGGCATTGTCTTTTATGTGCGTGGTAAGGAAAGAACAAACTGCACTGCAGCAACTCTACAATCAACCAT
Organism: Scarus forsteni; assembly: GCA_036419115.1. NCBI lineage: Eukaryota > Metazoa > Chordata > Actinopteri > Labriformes > Labridae > Scarus > Scarus forsteni. The sequence goes on from JAZDUH010000401.1 coordinate 48,300, forward strand.
GAATACATTGTTAAAAATGGCAAAAACCTACAGCCTTATATCTACCTCAAAGTCCTTGAGCAAGGCACTGGCAACTTCTCCGAGATGGTCGATGACACATCAGATCACAACCTGTCGCGTCCCTTGAAGAGGGATTCCACTCTAGAACAGAACAGATTTTTTTAACAATTAATACAACGCAAAACTACACATTCCAGCACAACTTTTTTTTTTGAAAAACCTTTATGTAAAACTTTTTCAATAGAATTTTACATTATAAAAATGTAACTGCAGTTGTATGGAACCCCAATGATTCATAATCAAACAAATAAAAACAACATTTTGAAATAAGAGCCATTTGAAAAAATAAGAATATATAATATAGCCACTACTTTGTAAAATTAGGCAACAAAATTATTGTGTTTCATTTTCCTTTAATATCAAATTGTTATAATTAAATATGTCATAATGATCATTAAACATTTTATACGTTTTTATGAAATAATGTCTTTTTATTTATTTTCAAAGTTTTCATAAAATTAAAAAAACTTTGGTCTGGACAATCCAGATGCGTATAATTGGATATCGTGGTGTGATGTTCAGACGGTGCAAGAGATTGAGGGACAGAAACTAACTAAGAAAAAGCAAGACCTGTTGAGCAAGGCTGGATGATAGGAAGAGGAATAATGGACAGGAGAGAATCGCAGGATAAAGATAAATTGATTAGGATATGGATATGTAATTGTAATGATAATTAACTTAAATGACAGAAATGTGAATGAGGCATTATGATTATTGCAGGTAAGGAATAATTTGAAGGCTAAATTTAAATACCTGAAGTAGAAAACTTGTTTGTGCCTGACGTCTCTCTCCTGCAGCACATTCAAAAACATGATCAACAGTGTTACAATACAAAGCAAAAAGTCTGGTTTAATACTGTTCTCATTCATGTCCATAGCTTTTGGAGAAATGTTTCATCGTACAGATCTAATAAAATTGCACCCCATTTCATTTACACATTGCTGTCAATCATATCTACATGTACAATATAAAATATATAATATGAAATTCTTTCTTAAGTGTTTCATTTCTTTAGTACAGGTTCCATGCAATTTGGGGAAAAGAAAAGTATTTTAGCACAAGAAAAGCATGAAAATGTGTTACCTACACATGCTGGGAACCTTTTTTTCTTCCAAACTTAAACACTTTATCCTTCAGTACATTATAAAAGATGCCATTTACCTTCTCTGTTTTGATGTCTTTCTTCACCTTGTCTTCATAAGAAGTGTTGGTGCTGTAAAGCATAGATTAAAATTTTAATATACTTGACAGAAAAAAAAATGCTAGCTCTAGGTATCATCAAGGGTTCACTCAAAATGTCACATAAAATCCTGAGAATATTACAGGTATTAGCCCATCCCACTGTTCAGATATGAAAAGAGGCTGTAAATCACTAGTCCTAAAATGTGTTTGTCCTCTATAACACACTGTTTACATGTTGGAGGCCATGTTTTCCACATACAGGCTTTCATCTCCAGAGGAAAGTAAAGCCAGAGACAGCCTGAAAGGAACAGGTCTGACGCAACACAGGAGGTAACCATCAACGTCCGCGGCGCACAGCTCCACAGACGTGGATGGGACGCAAACTGTCGTTTTATCCACAAATGCATTCATAATCCAAGTACCGTTAAACTAGCAACCATAAATGCGGTGCAGTTTTTGTAAAGTCTCAGAAACATGGAGCATATCCACCCAGCTTCCCCTGACCCCACCTTGCTTGTTCAGCATGCACCATCATGTCTGAACTTGAAGCTAAAATTCAATAAATTCATCATTTAACACAACTTTTGGTGACTGTACATTACCAAAGCTGAATGGTGGCTAGAAATTAATAAAATGTGCTACTTACCGAGGTACAATGTCCTCAGAGGGGCTTTCACAGCGGTGTCTCCGAGCGGCTCGTTGCCCATTGTTCCTTGTTGAGAGAGCAGATATCCCACAAACCCTTTCTCCTCCCGCGCAAAACTACTCAATTTTTTTAAGTTCTTGTTAAAAGAGAAAACTATTGAGTTAGAATCACTAATAATTAAAGTTCTTAAAACCAATCGATTTAATTACTTCAAACTCATAAATTCTGACTGATATTTACTGAAAATATTACAGATATCTTCAAATTATATTGTGTTGGTCAAATACTTATTTCTTTTGTGAAATAAACTTAAATAATACATGTAAATGTGAGACAAAATTAACTGTTGGATTTCTGAGTATTTATTTTGATATGTGTAACTCAAAAAATCACTTTTTTGATTTTTAGAGATTTTTTTTGTATAATATACTTTATAATTACCGTGATATATACTAAGGCCCTGAATGACTTTTTAGAGTGTATGGTCCTATCTACACAGTATAAAGACCAAAAAGAATGAAAAAAATCCATTCAGTATATCCGCTGAAAAGCTGCATACTAGCTGACCAATCAAGCCTAGAAGCCTGTAAGGTTCAATTGGTCCGTGAGTTGGTCCGTGAGTCCATCCAATCCCCTGTCTCCCTCACTACACAGCGTCATGCGTAGTGCGTCATGGTCCCGCCTCCTCCCCTCTACCTCCGGTGAGCAGCTAGCAGCGTTAGCTACTGAACTATCATGGAGCCGGAGAAGCCTAGCGCCGAAACCGGGAAGCTGCTTCCCTCTCCCGCGGGGCCCAACGGAGCTCTGCCCGCGGGTCGAGGCCTGTTAGCGGGCTAACGGCTAACGAATGGCCTCAGCCGGCCGTCAGACCTTCAGCATCGGCCATTTCGCCTCTGGTTGATCAGGTAATGGCTTTGTTTACTACAGTGGGAGATTTCTGCTGAATAACTCTGGTTAGTCTGTGCCTGGCCTGGCTAATGACTTGTAGCGGAGCGGGTTAGCCTGTTAGCCGCTAATCGTTAGCACTGTAAGCTGAGCTGGGAGGACAGACAGAGAAAGATAAATCCTCCCCCACAATCGGCTCCGCTCTGGCGGCGCCAGACCCGCATTGTCGCCGGTCCAATTGAAATGGCTACCGCTGTGTGTTACAAGGGGGATGTCTGTCGTGTTTGATACTTTCAGTTGAGCTGAGCTGTTTTTGATTGAGTTTGCTGCTGATATATTATGCTAGTCGCTCGTAGCTCAGTCCGAGGGGGCTTATATGAGGCGCCACGAGCTGGGGGCAGGATCTTGGAACACGGAGGGGAGAGGTGAGGGAAGGGGGGGCAGGCTGCGGTTTCAAATCGTAGACCACAGCTTTAAGCTGAATTATGAATCGATTTCTAAGGCCATACCATTTGATATGTAACACTAAGCACACCTAACCAAACCTTAAAAATGTCAAATTATCAAGATTTCAAAGAGAGCTAACCTTAGCAGAGAGACGTTTGGTTAATCAGGGATCCTTCTTTTTGAAATCATTTTCTGACTCATGATCTTTTTACAACAATGAACAAAATGGCTCCTTGAATGTTGGTTACACCATGAGGGCATTTTTTATAGTCTACAAATTCCCCAAATTGGTTAAAATACTCAAAACATTGGTGTTCCATTTATTCTATTCAAGACAAATGTAGGATAACGCCAAACTAGTTGAAAATGAGATTTCTCCAGAATTTCACCATTTTTGAACAAGTTGAAGTAACTGTTACTAAGCTTTTATGGTTACACCACTCAGACATTTTTACCATAATTTTTGAAAAGTCTCTGAAATTGATCAAATACAGATATTTCAAACTTGGCCGTCAAAAAAGAGAATGTATTCAAGTCAATTGTGAGGTTATTTTCAATTGACCCATTTATCTATTGATTCATCAGCCAACATGATGAAGTTCAGGACTTAGAGACTCAGACACTTCAAAATCACAATCTAGAGCACAGAAGAAGAATCTCTACAAATATCTTTCAACAACATCAATCAGCAGGTCCCCTCTCTGACTCTGTCCACTGTCTCTGTCTGTCCAATAAAGACATTTAGAGGACAACAAAGTCCAGATTTCTGAGGACGGAGCTTCAGTCAAAGAAAATCTGTGACGGACAAAGACTGCCGCTCAGAGCAGAAACAACAAGAAACCACAACCAAGCAAAGATGTTCCAGGTGAGCAGAACTCTCCATCATTTAGTTCAGATCAGAATAAAGGACATTCAAGTCTGAGCTTTGATTTGATCAGTCAGGGTCCAAACGGATTTACAACCCTCAAAACTCCACAGCAGGTCCTCCCAAAGGTCTGAACACAAAGATCCACCATCCCCGTCTCAGTGGACTGTCCCTTTGGAGGATCAGGAGCCGAGGTGGACCTGAGTGAAGAAGCTTCAGCAGCAGGTTTTAGTTCAGTCTGAAGGTCACAGAGACCTCCTGAGGACAGACCTTCAGAGGATGATGGTCTAAAGTATTAAAGACTGGAAAGAGTTTCTCAGTGAAGATGTGTCTGAAGGTGTGGATGTGTGTGTTAGTGTCAGGATCAGAGAAGGACAGCCCTCTGTCCCAGTCCAGACTCATCCTGATCTTCTCTGGTAGCTTCTTCACTGATAGGACAGACTCTGGATGTGGTGGAGACAGTGCTCTGTATTTATGATCCAATGACAATACAGCCCATAATCCAGACCGTATGCTCTGCTTCCTCTGGACAGACTCTGCTAACACACCCAGTCCCCAGCGTTTACTGTCTCCAACCTGGACGTCCCAGCTGTGAGCTCCAGAGCTGAAGCCCTCAGAGCCCAGGACAGAGCAGTAATAATAAAACCTCTCTGGATTATCAGGAAGCTGCTGCTTCCCACGGAGGTCAGATCTTCAGACAGGATGAGTTCAGGATGAGCAGTGTTTGGGTCCAGGATGATGGGGCTGTAGGAGACCAGGTCTTTCATCTTGGTCCAGATGTTGAAGGCCAGGTTGCCCAGATGTTTGGCCTGGTCTATCAGAGCTCCTGAGGGCAGCTGTGGATCCTCCAGCAGGGGGCGCTGCTGCTCTCTCTCCACTGCAGCCTTGTAGTTCTTCAGGAATGAGATGTCTCCAGCCTTCAGATGCTCCTCAGTGTCTCTGAGTGTTTGTGAAAGAGCTTCTATCTCTCTGCTCAGAGCCTCCATCTGCTCCTTCATCCTCCGGCTCTTCTGCTCCTCTTCCTCCCTCAGAGCTCTCAGCCGGGCCTCCTCTTCCTCCTGCAGAAACTGATGGAGCTTCTTGAACGTCTCCTTGATCTGAGCCTCTGTGTGTCGGGCCTGGACCTCCACGTGTCTCAGAGTTTGATCAAACTTCACTCTGACTTCTTCATGAAGCTTCATCTTCTCCTTTAAGGACTGCAGGAGGTCCTGAAGGTTCTTCTTGAGCTGTGGAGCAGCTTCATCGATGGGTCTGAATCTGTGCTCGGCATGTTTCTCTGAATCTCTGCAGACCAGACACACCGGCTCCTGATGGTCCAGGCAGAAGAGCTTGAGCTTCTCAGAGTGCAGACTGCAGAGATCTTCTAAAGCTCTCTGCTGGAGAAACGTCTCACACAGGTTCTTCAGAGCAAAGTTTGGATTGATCTCTTTTGACTGTCTTCTACAGAGTGGACACTCCTTTTCCTCCTTGTCCTTCCAGCTCTTCTCCACACACTCTCTACAGAAGCTGTGGCTGCAGGACAGGATCACAGGATCTCTGAAGATCTCCAGGCAGATCGAGCAGCTCAGGTCCTCCTCGAACTTGGAGGCCATTTTGTGTGATAGTGAAGCAGAGGCAGCAGAAGAACAGGAAGTTGCTCCGTCCCTGAGAGTCTCTCTCACTCTGATTGGACCTTGAAGCTCTCCGTCAGTCTGTGGAGTCTAGACCTGCTGGGGGTGTTGGTGTTCCCAGAGTTCTCAGAGTTCCCAGACCTCCTCCTGGTGTGGAGCTGGTCCTGCTGTTAGTCTTTAGTCGATCTGACAGCAAGTGAGCATCTCCTTTGAGTCAGAGGAAAAACACCCTGGTCTGTTGGGTGAGATATGGTGAAGGAGGCAGAAATGAGCCACCCCGCTTGGTTGCCAAAGTGATAAGGATGCAACCAGGGCCAACATGAATGGCAGTTACTCATGTGTTGGACATCAAGTCTTCTTTTGAGCTTTTCATCTCAGAATCCATCCAGAAAATTATTATGGATTGCACTACTTTAGAAGGTAGGAGTGTTTTTTCGTAGAAACGTGGAAGGACATGAACCAAATCCATTTACATGTCTACTTCATGGTTCTTGCCCTTGCTTGAGTTTTCAGGTCCAATGGGGAATCTACAGAATTCCTGTGCGATGCAGAAACTGGCAGAAAACTATTCCATGCAACACTGTCTCTGACAAACTTCCATGTATTTTCCACTTTGAAAACTGAGATGACAGACCAGCTCGAGGGCAGAGAGACAAGCTAGGTACCATCAGGACAGTGTGGAACAAATGGGTGCACCACCTCCCCCTGTTTTACAACTGTGGGATGAGAGTTGTCCTGGACATGACTCAGGGACTCAGTGGGCACAACATCACATGAGACTATTTTAATTACTTCACACAAGCTGAGACGGGAGCTTGACATCACGGGTGTTTCCAAGCTCCTTATGTTTTAGTCTGTCTTTTTCAAGGCTGAAAAGTCATCACTGTGCTGTTTGGTGTCATGGTGTGTACCATACTTAACATGGACCACAGAAAGCTAAGGAGAGAGCTGTCTCAGGAGATTAGAAAGAAAATTAAAGACAAGCATGTTAAAGGTAAAGGCTGTAAGACCATCTCCAAGCAGCTTGATGTTCCTGTGACTACAGCTGCACAAATTATTCAGGAGTTTAAGGTCCACGGGACTGTAGCCAATCTCCCTGGACAAGGCCAAAAAGGGAAAATTGATGGGAGGAGTTGCAACATGCAGTTTGCTCACAAGGAGCGGGCCAAAATACCTGTCGACAGGTGCAGAAGTCTCATTGAGAGTCACAGAAATTGCATGATTACAGTGATTGCCTCAAAAGGTTGTGCAACAAAATATTAAGTTTATGGTACCATCATTTTTGTGCTCAAACTGAATGTGGCATGAAGTTTATTGTCATCTTCAACTGCACCAAAGGCAGAGTCAAGCAGTTCAAGAGAAGCAGCAGGGTTAGTTTGTGGCCCTGGATGCTTAGTTGCAGCAGGTGCGAGAAGACTGTCAAGAATACGTTGAGTGCAGTTAAAGTCAGAAACAGACAGGTCTTTCATAAGAATTTCAACACTGGTACGCCAGGTGTCAGAGTCGCTTTCATTGTTCAGACGTGGACTTTGCCCTGAGAAAACTCGAAGGGTAATCTATTCTTAAACAATTACACGAACTGTATTTTAGAAGTTAAGTGGATACTTCCTCTCTTGTTCTCTATTCCTGCCTATCTCTACACCAGATTTTGATTTCAGGTTTGTATAACTTCATTTTAGTTTCAGATTTTAAAGAGCTAGTAATAACTGGAAAGCAAAGGACAAAAAGAATCTGAAGATTCTAACACTCTATGGAGCTCCTGGCTAGCTCGCCAAATTTTATTTGTAACAAATGGGTAAAATGGATAAGGTACACACAGATTGCATCCTGGAGCTCACAACACTGCCAAAAACATAGACAGACAGCATGTTGTATTGTTGACAGCATTTAGTTAAGACACAAATATTTAACAGCACATTCATCAACCAATTAAATTTTCATATAAGCATAAGTCAATAAAGGAACATCAAAACAGAATTCCCGTATAATACTAGAAAATCACAAACACCCAGAGTTTTCAAAGGAAAAAAAATGAGTCTCCGTCTCAAAGTTCGAACAAAAATATGAGGACAGCTTGGGTACATAACAGAGAGTCGCAGTGATACAGATTTAGCCTACCTCATTGTCCAGTGGAATAGGTGATAAAGTCCAAGTCCAAGGTTCAATAGGAAGCTTGCAGGTTCAATGTCGAATAATTCAAAGTACACCAAACAAAAAAAACTAACTTGTTGACAGACAAGGTCAGAAAAAGTCATGAGTTCCTTGACATCAATAGTCTGTTGATTCAGAATTATTAAATTCACAATTAAAACTTCTGTATATTTCATACATATGGGAAAAATGTGTTCTCGAAAAAAATAAAAAGCATTCTTATTTTTTTCATACTGTGAAAAACAAAAACAGAAAAAGATATTCAACCATAGTAATATCTCTAAAAGCTGCAGAATAAAAGCATAAGAAAGAAAATAATCATGCTCACCGATCTCTGCAAGAAATTTTACTGGTCAATTAGGACAGCGTAGTTTCTCTCTCTCTAACGCACGTGCACAGTGTCTGATACTGCAGGCTAATAATGCTTATAGTGGTTAGTGCTTAGCATTGAAGTTAGCATCACACACAGATGATATCTACTGACTTCAAATGAACCCTATTCTTTCTCTTGTGTGTGTTGCATTCAAGACATGTTCTAGAGAAGTTGGTCTGTTTCCTGTTTACTCTGTTTTTGTCCATTTTTATCTACTTTCACAACTTACTCTCCCACATGAATCTACCCTGTTGTGTCTCTGTGTTTATGCTCATCAAAAGAAGTTATGTTGAGGAGGGACTTCATGATAAGCACATTCTGATTGGTTGAAAGGCAGATACTCTCAGAGTCATGTCTAAACCCAATTGGATAAAAACTCTTGCAAGAGTGAAAACAGAGCAAAACACTACAGAAGGCATAAGTTAGAAAATAAATATTTCATAGCTTTTCAACAGGTAAATAAGATTAAACAACAATACATTACATTAAATATTATACAAATAATTCATCTTTCTTTTTCAAAGTGTGTTTCTGCTCATAAGCCCTTTAAGCCATAATTTCTGTTACACTAACATTAGAGATGTGATGTTCGAGAACAAGTCAAATCTTTTGAACAACTCATTTAAGTGACTGATGACAACTGATTCACTGTTGTGAGTGCAGGCAATCTACATTTAAGAATGGCTCGCAGACACTAATGATTCACTCAAAACTGTGAATTGGTTACAACCATTGACTTAAACAAGTGACTCATTTGTTTAAGTCTTCTTTGTTTAAGACTTCGACGCGCATTTGCGAATATCTCGTCTCTGGTGCAAATCACCATGGATGTGCCTGTAAGTGGGTTGACAAAAGAAAGTCTCTGTTTAAAAGCTGAAGAAGATAATACGGTGATGGCAGAGGAAAATTTTAAATATTTGAGTCAGTGACATATAGAGGTTGCATGATGAGCAATTAAAAATGTTTTGAAGCATGTTTCACAAAAGGAAAGGTAGATTGCCCTTGAAAATAACAAGTGGTGTTACCACAACAAAAGGAGAAATATAATATATTCATGTCACCCTAAAGTGTATGGAAGAGCACTTAAAAACTGTGACTTCATTTAAATGAATTACTTGAAAAACACTTTCAGTGCTTATTTTAAAATTCAATTACATGCATTTTAGCAATACACAAATACTGTTAATCACTTTGTGTTTTCAAAAAATAACATTTGGAAAATTATGTATAAACTGATCAAAATGTTATAGTACATTGCAAAAGAGGATTACATTGTATTCCCAATGAATTTCCATGAAATTTATAATATTTTTAAAAGCACTGATTACAACCATTGACAAAAACAGTTACACCACATGACTATATTGCTTTTGCCAAAGAAACTGGCACTAAACATCAAACATGACAGTCAGCAAGGTCAACTGAACTTGTGCTTTTTTTTATTTTCAATGAAGAAAAAACACCACCAACAAGAACTGGGTATTTAGTACTAAGTAATCGAAGAATTAATAAATTGCCCACGTTGCAGATTATGCATGGACCCCTGCTCTGTGTCCAGAAACTTTTTCTTTGCTTGATAATGTTAGAAAAAGAGACTCTGTAAAATAGAAATAATAATGAAACAATACAAAGTTAATAAATGTACATATCTTAATTTTAATATTTGAGAAATATTTAGCTTGTATTTGGAGTTTCATGTCTTTTTAAAGATGTTGTTCATTTCCAACTTTGTCCCTGTTTATCCACTGCTGCCACATTCATGGTATTAATTATATTCTTGTATATGGAGATGAAAGTTGAAAGTAAATGGAATACAAACATGTATTGGTCATGTATATAATATGTACTAGTTACGATGACAAAGCCATGCAGATCAATTATGTTACACTAACCTTCAAGAGACTTGAAAAAAAATGTTGATAAATCACCACTATTTCTCAAAAGCATAACACTTAGCATGTAAAAATAGTTCTATATTGTAACGTACTTCATATTTAATCTTTAATCGTTAGATATTTGCCAACATGAAATGGCTTACTCGGTTACATCATTTGACATTTCAATTAAAACTCAAATTTAACGGGCATTACGATGGACACCTTTGTAAGCACATGGCCTTAATGTGAAGATTTCAGACAGTTTTAAAAATACTAACAGCTTTTCTTTGACATGAGACCATTTGGATTTGTATCCCATTGTTATTTTTTCAGTTATTGCATCTTAGTAATAGTACCACATTTTTCCATACGTGGAATCAGAAAATGGGCCCGAGCATTTTCTACGGAATTTCAAAGGTTAACCCGAGGAATTTTCTCAGCTGTGACTGTCAGCTCCACATTTACGACGGCAAAAGAAAGTGTCAGTCAGCTCACAGTTATAATCCACACATCTAATGGCAGCAGTCTCACCAACCTGAAGATTATTTTCACACAGCAACATTCATGTTAGTATGATCTCGATTTTTATACCTCGTAATACATGTGCTTTGACAAAATATGAACTTTTTTCCACATCACCCACACTTCACCCATGACTAAAACCGCCACTGTTTATAGCTTCCTGCAATAAAATTTAACCCATTGTCGACCTGTAATATAAGTGTGTGTCTGCATGTGTATCACTGTGCATGTCCTTACACATCAGCTAAATGATGAGTCAACATTTATCTGCCATTCAAAAAAAGTATTTTTATGTTCTCATCTAGAGTACCATGGCTGCTAGGGTGTAATAATCAGCTTTTCTCCTTCTTTCTCTCTTTGTTGCCACAATCGTAGGGAAAAGAAAACAATGAAAATAAAACGCTTTGAAAAGAAATCTGGCTCAGCATTGCACTTTCCCACAGTCCTTTGTAATCAATACTATTGTACTGTATATATCACACACAGTAAGTAACTGATATTACAGTAAAAAACTTTTAAATTTACAAGAAGCCTTTACAGCATGAGCATCCAAAGATGAACCAAATCATGTGAGAAATCACTTTGTAAACATGAAATCATTGTGTTTCCAAACTGCCCTTAGCTGATGTTGAGATTATTTTTGAATGTTTTTACCTTCCTCAAAGCTGTTTTGTTTCAAAAATGTTAATAAAATGTGATAAATGAATGTGTCAAAAATGAAATAATTCTATTGATGATCAAAATATAATTGTCTTTAAACAAAATGAATGAAACACCTTCTTTGCATAAAATGGATTCATTCCAATTGGGGTCATTTTTGATCAATGGCATGGAAGAGTGTAGCACTTTGTAGGTCATGCATCTAAGGGTTAAAAAAAAACTCTGGAGACTGGATTAGATTTTCACAAAACAATTGTATTGAAAATAAGCAACAAAAAATGAAAGAACATGTAATTTAAATCGATCAGAACAAACAAAAATTACTTGGTTTAAATTGCCAAATCAATTCGAGTCAAGGGTCTTTCAGTTCAGTGAAAAAAAAACAACAAAAACCCAAACAAATCAGTTCATAGATTCAGTCTCTGTTCAACGAAGAAGAAGAAAATGTGTCCCAGATTCCTACCGCACAGGTAGGCTGGTGATAACAGGTTGGAGACCAATGACGGAAGATGTTGGTGATGATGAAGTTTGTCCATCAGTTAATTCGCCATCTTTCAAGATACAGAGTGAGGGATGGAAAACAAACCTGGTCTGTATGAGATACCAGAACTATTAGATTCTCTTTGGTGACATTGCCTCAACAGGTCATCAAACAGTTGTTTCCCCACTCTGTGTATGACAGAGAGTTAATCACATAAAAATACACAATTGATCCAACTTGTGGTTGGTAGCAATTTGTTACATTAAGAAAAAAATGATTTGAATTAAGGCACAGAGTCAAAAGTCGAGCATTATGATTAAGTTACCAATTCAAACTACAGCAAGACAGTTTTATCCTCAGCTGATCTGTCTGGAGTCCATCAGGACCGCAGCCCACCGGCCCACGAAGTGATATTTCTGAACAAAAATTTATTGAGGTAGTATACTCGACATCTCCCTGGCTGTCTCGTATACTCTCTCGAGTAAAAACCATAGCACTTCCTCCTAAAGACGCTTTTCCACAATGCTGATTGGCCAACACAAACGGGTGTGAACAAAGGTAATTCTGAAATCACACGGTTCCTCTTGAAGCCTGAATTCAATATTTTTTTCTTTAAGTGAGCAGTTAATGTGTGGAAAAATATTAATATACTTACAATCTATTCACATTTTCAGAATTTCTTACCATTCCTATTAAGAAACAAACAGGACATACATATGAGGATATAAAAAACAAAATAAAATACACAAACTCCAAAAATTAGTTGGAATTTTCAGAAATATGATGTTCCATTTTTTATATTAATGACAAATGTAGGATTATGCAAAACTAGTCAATGATTCATTTTCTTGAGAATTTCAACTTTTTTGAACAAGTTGAAGTAACTGGTACCAAATTTTTATGGTTACACCACTTAGACATTTTTATCATTATCCTTTAAAAAGTCTCTCAAAATCAGTTAAATCCAGATATTTTAACCTAGGTCTTTAAAAAGGGAATGTTTTCAAATCATTTGTGAATTCATTTTAAATTGACCCAGATTAAAAGACACAGATCAGCTCACAGACCATTTAGTTTGTTCCACCTGAACAGAGGAAGCATTTGGACACTTGAAAATCACAATCTAGAGCATAGAAGGACAATCTCTACAAATATCTTTCCCCAACATCACTCAGCAGGTCCCCCTCTCTGACTCTGTCTACTGTCTCTGTCTGTCCAATAAAGACATTTAGAGGACAACAAAGTCCAGATTTATGAGGACGGAGCTTCAGTCAAAGAAAATCTGTGACGGACAAAGACTGCAGGTCAGAGCAGAAACAACAAGGAACCACAACCAAGCAAAGATGTTCCAGGTGAGCAGAACTCTCCATCATTTAGTTCAGATCAGAATAAAGGACATTCAAGTCTGAGCTTTGATTTGATCAGTCAGGGTCCAAACGGATTTACAACCCTCAAAACTCCACAGCAGGTCCTCCCAAAGGTCTGAACACAAAGATCCACCATCCCCGTCTCAGTGGACTGTCCCTTTGGAGGATCAGGAGCCGAGGTCGACCCTGAGTGAAGAAGCTTCAGCAGCAGGTTTTAGTTCAGTTTGAAGGTCACAGAGACCTCCTGAAGGTCACAGAGACCTCCTGAGGACAGATCTTCAGAGGAAGAGGATTATAATTCTCAAAGTACGGAAAGAGTCTCTGACTGAAGGTGTGTCTGAAGGTGTGGATGTGTGTGTTAGTATCAGGATCAGAGAAGGACAGCCGTCCTCTGTCCCAGTCCAGACTCACCCTGATCTTCTCTGGACGCTTCTTCACTGAGAGGTCATAGAACGGATGTGGTGGAAACACTGCTGTGTATTCATCATTATAGAATCCAACTAACCATAATCCAGACTCGATACGTCCCTTCCTCTGGACAGACTCTGCTGACACACCCAGTGTCCAGAGTTTACTGTCTCCAACCTGGACGTCCCATCTGTGAACTCCAGAGCTGAAGCCCTCAGAGCCCAGGACAGAGCAGTAAAGATCAAACCTCTCTGGATTATCAGGAAGTTGCTGCTCCTCTCCTCGTCTCACAGAGCTCTCAGATCTTCAGACAGGATGAGGTCTGAGCGAGCAGTGTTTGGGTCGAAGATGACAGGGCTGTAGGAGACCAATTCCTTCATCTTGGTCCAGATGTTGAAGCCCAGGTTGCCCAGATGTTTGGCCTGGTCTATCAGAGCTCCTGAGGGCAGCTGTGGATCCTCCAGCAGGAGGCGCTGCTGCACTCTCTCCACTGCAGCCTTGTAGTTCTTCAGGAATGAGATGTCTCCAGCCTTCAGATGCTCCTCAGTGTCTCTGAGTGTTTGTGAAAGAGCTTCTATCTCTCTGCTCAGAGCCTCCATCTGCTCCTTCATCCTCCGGCTCTTCTGCTCCTCTTCCTCCCTAAGAGCTCTCAGCCGGGCCTCCTCTTCCTCCAGCAGAAACTGGTGGAGCTTCTTGAATGTCTCCTTGATCTGAGCCTCTGTGTGTCGGGCCTGGACCTCCACGTGTCTCAGAGTTTGATCAAACTTCACTCTGACTTCTTCATGAAGCTTCATCTTCTCCTTTAAGGACTGCAGGAGGTCCTGAAGGTTCTTCTTGAGCTGTGGAGCAGCTTCATTGATGGGTTTGAATCTGTGCTCGGCGTGTTTCTCAGAATCTCTGCAGACCAGACACACTGCTCCTGATGGTCCAGGCAGAAGAGCTTGAGCTTCTCAGAGTGTAGGCTGCATAGATCTTCTAAAGCTTTCTGCTGAAGAAACGTCTCACACAGGTTCTTCAGAGAAAAGACTGGAGGTAAAAACTCACTTGACTGTTTCCTCTTACAGAGTGGACACTCCTTGACCTCCTTGTCCTTCCAGGTCTTCTCCACACACTCTCTACAGAAGCTGTGGCTGCAGGACAGGATCACAGGATCTCTGAAGATCTCCAGGCAGACCGAGCAGCTCAGGTCCTCCTCGAACTTGGAGGCCATTTTGTGTGAGAGTGAAGCAGAGGCAGCAGAAGATCAGCTGCTCCGTTCCTGAGAGTCTCTCTCACTCTGATTGGACCTTGAAGCTCTCCGTCAGTCTGTGGAGTCTGGACCTGCTGGAGGTGTTGGTGTTCCCAGAGTTCTCAGAGTTCCCAGACCTCCTCCTGGTGTGGAGCTGCTCCTGTTTTTAGTCTTTAGTCCATCTGACAGCGAGTGAGCGTCTCCTCTGACCGAGGGGAAATGACTGTTTACTGTTTATCGGGTGACTCAAGATGAAGGGGGCGGACCTTCTTCAGAGCAGGACCAGAAGTGGACGCGTCACATTCCGTCAGTGAGAAGTTGATCATCCTCAGAGTAAAGCTTCAGAGAACGATGTAAGTCCAGAAGAATCCAGACTCTCCCCTTACCATAAAGGTCTCTGTCCTGCTCCCTGCTGCTGTGCTGAGGACTGACCTACAAAAGCTCCTCAAGCAATCAGGATCAGACAGAAACCAAGGACACCAGGACCCCCTTCTTCAATGAACAGGACATGGAGGTCCTCCAGACTGGTACACAGCACTTTTTCATTTAGTTTTAGTCTTTGTCCTAAAATGTCTTTTAGTTTTGGTCATAATTTAGTCAAATGAATTGTTCAAATTTTAGTCTAGTTTGAGTTGATGAAATTTCACATTTTAGTTGATTAAATCTGCTGCTAATTTAGTCGACCAAAATATATTTCCTTTTTGTGGTTCCTTGAATTTCTGAAGTCATGTTTTACTCTTGATAAAATGAAACATATAATAAGCCTCTATTGAATGCTAGTAAAGTCTGAATGGCTAAATGAACAGAAACAAATTTCTACATGAATATATTAATTCATAAAGGGAGCAGCTCTGATTGGATCGCTCCACAACTTATCCCAACACCACCAAGCTAAGGCAGCTGTGATTGGATGTCCCTCTGAACTCATCCAACCTTTAACACAACCAAAGAAGCTGTGACTGGATAGATTCTCAACTTATCAACTTCCTACATGACCAAATTAGGTCTGATTGGATTAGTTTTTATTTGTTGATGAAAATGTCGCTTAATTTAGTTTAGATCCATGTGCATTTGTTTTTATTAGTTTCTGTCTCAGTTTCATCAGGTAAAAAATTGTTTGCGAAAACTATGATCCAAATAATTAGTCAAAAAAAATGAACACTGCAGCCTCTGAGAATTTGCTGAGATTCTAAGATAAGCAGAAAGACTCCATCCTTTCAACTGTGGATGAAGTAACAATAATGCAGAACTTTCCAACTGCTGATTAGCTTAACTCAACCTTTGGGAGTCAATGGGAACTGTCAGTCTTGCCAAAGTTGGTCTTACACACATCGACAAAATTGTTGGTACCCCTCGTTTCATTAAAGAAAAACCCACTATGGTCACAGAAATAACTTGAATATGACAAAAGTAATAATAAAAATTCACTGTAAATGAACAAGTGAAAATCAGACATTTCTTCTGAACTGTGGTTCAACAGAATTATTTTAAAAAATAAACTCATAAAACAGGCTTGACAAAAATGATGGTACCTTTAACTCAATATTTTGATACACAGCCTTTTGAGTCAATCACTGCAATCCGGTGATTTCTGTAACTCTCAGTGAGACCTCTGCCCCTGTCCACAGGTATTTTGTCCCACTCCTCCTGAGCAAACTGCTCCAGCTGTCTCAGGTTTGAAGGCTGTCTTCTCCAGACTGCATGTTTCAGCTCCTTCCACAAATGTTCAACAGGATTTAGATCAGGGATCATAGAAGGCCACTTCAGAATAGTCCAGTGTTTTGTTCTGAGTCATTCTTGGGTGGTTTTAGCTGTGTGTTTTGGCTCATTATCCTGTTGGAGGACCAATGACCTGTGACTGAGACCAAGCTTTCTGACACTGGGCAGCACATTTCACTCCAGAATGTCTTGATAGTCTTGAGATTTCATTGTACCTGCACAGATCCAAGACACCCTGTGTCAGATGCAGCAAAGCAGCCCCAGAACATAACTGAGCCTCCTCCATGTTTCACAGTCGGTACAGTGTTCTTTTGTTTGTATGTTTCATTTTTGCATCTGTAAACATAGAGCTGATGTGACTTACCAAAAAGCTCCAGTTTGGTCTCATCTGTCCAAAGGACATTCTCCCAGAAGCTTTGTGGCTTGTCAATATGCATTTTGGCAAATTCCAGTCTTTCGTTTTTTTGATCTGCTTTCAACAGTGATGTCCTCTATTACACAAGTGGAGAAAATTGTTGGTACCCTTCATTTAATGAAAGAAAAACTCACATGGTCACTGAAATAACTTGAAAATAACAAAAGTAATAATAAATAAAAATTTACTGAAAATCAGCTAATGAAAATCAGACTTTGATTTAAAAAAATAATAATAATGAAACTGGCTTGGAAAAATATGATGGTACCCCTACAAAGGATTGAAAATGGTGTGACCATAGGGACATGTTAAACTAAGGTGTGTCCTGTAATTATCATCACAGGTGTCTCCAAGCTTGTAATCAGTCAGTCTGCCTATTTAAAGGCTGAAAAGTGGTCACTGTGCTGTTTGGTATCATGGTGTGTACCACACTGAACATGGACCACAGAAAGCTAAGGAGAGAGCTGTCTCAGGAGATTAGAAATAAAATTATAGACACGCATGTTAAAGGTAAAGGCTATAAGACCATCTCCAAGCAGCTTGATGTTCCTGTGACTACAGCTGCACAGATTATTCAGAAGTTTAAGGTCCACAGAACTGTAGCCAACCTCCCTGGACGTGGCTGCAGGAGGAAAACTGACGACAAACTGAAGAGACGGAGAATACAAATGGAAACAAAAGAGCCCAGAACAACTTCAAAGAGATTAGAGGAGAACTCCAAGGTCATGGTACATCAGATCGCACCATCCAACACTGTTTGAGAAAAAGTGAACTTACACACGTGGACAAAATTGTTGGTACTCTTCGTTTAATGAAAGAAAAATTCACAGTGGTCAGAAAAACAACTTCAATCTGACAAAAGTAATAATAAATAAAAATTATATGAAATTTAACCAATGAAAGTCAGACATTGCTTTTCAACCATGCTTCAACAGAATTATTAAAAAAAATTAACTCATGAAACAGGCCTGGACAAAAATGATGGTACCCTTAATATTTAGTTGCACAACCTCTAGAGGCAATCACTGCAATCAATCGATTCCTGTAACTGTCAATGAGACTTTTGCACCTTTCAGCAGGTATTTTAGCCCACTCCTCAGGAGCAAACTGCTCCAGCTGTCTCAGGTTTGAAGGCTGTCTTTCTGTCTGTCTCTGGCAGGCTAACACTTCCCATTGACTCCCAGTGTTTGAGCTATGCTTATCAACGGTGGGTGAGCTCTCCCTTATTACTGCATGTACAGTCTAAAGATTGGTGTCTATCTGGTTGTCATGGACTCAGGAGGGACACAAGACAGGAAAAGATAAAAATGTTGGTGTTTAAAGGGCTAGTTTGGCTTGTTTGAAGTTGGGTTACTCGAGGGAAACGTAACATGACTGACGATAAAGGAACTTGTGAGCTTGTCTTTGTTAAATCTGTTGAAAAAACTCTGTTGGCTCCACAAACATTTGATTTCTCTCCTCTCTTCTCCTGTTTTCTTGTAAGCAGAAAAACTGTTACAGTTGTTAACTTTCAGAGTATATGCCGTGCACAGACCTCATGGTAAGTAATGTAATTTCTCAACATAGGTACTGTATCAAAGACTCATGTAAAGCCCTCAACGACTAAGTGACCCTTTCTGTCTTTAAATGTAAAAACTGTTCGTGGATGCAGAGTCATCAAATTGGTCACATTACACAGCCAAGAGTTTGGAGAAAAGTCAGACTAAAAAGTTTTCTAAATTGTATTAACACATGTAAGGTAAGGTTGTCAAAACCTGATCACCAATAATCTTTTCTACTTGCCTGTATGCAGATTTGAACAACAAAAAAGCTTTAAAGTAGCCATTACAGTTTTTAGTTTTCATCCAGGTTACTTTACTGATTGTTCCTCTTCCTCTTCTCCCCCCAGTCTCTGTCTGTTTTTGGCCCTGGGACTTGCACAATTCAACTGAATTCTTGAAGCCAAGTCTTTAAGGCCTTGAACCAGTACACACCTCATTATATTGGACACTCCAAGATGAGAAAAGGAGCCACAGGACAAAACTTTCGGTGCCTATGCAGTGCACAAACCTCATGGTAAGTAATTTGATTCCTTAACACAGGTACTGTATCAAAGGCTCATGTGAAGCCCCTCAACGACTAAGTGATCTTTTCTGTCTTTCTGTAACCAGGTGTGACTGCTCTGCTGGATTCCCTTTGCAATTGGAGAGAACACTAGTGATTTCATCAAGGTATGCCATGTGAGTACTTTGTCATATAAGTAGGGTTGTTGCTGGACTACAACTGCAAATTTGTACGCTTATTTAACAAAAGACAGACATGTCTTCTTCCATTGCACTGCAAACAAGTTAACTTTATGTTCTACACCATCAACTTTAGCCCAACTTGTTGAGAAAATATCTTTTGACAATAGAAGTTCAAGCACTTCACTATTGACCACATCTCAGAGAGAGAAAGGTTTAATTGGCCCGTATTCATTCCATTTAAGATTGAAAGTTTCCCAGTGATAAGCAATGGCCATCTCATGCTTTTTAGCAATAACTTTTAGTTATGCCTTTGAAACTTACAAAGAATCTTAAAACACCTTGTGTTTGGCTTCAAACCTCATACTCCACAAATATAATAAGGGGCCAATTCTCTTTATAGAAGATGGGTAATGGATCATAAAATGATGCTTATGTATTAAGTTTCACAAAGTCTCTGGGCATTATCAGAAACAATTGTGCAATACTACATTCTTCTTGCATCTTAACATTATATCACAGTCCAATATATCCACACATTACCAATTGTTATATTGTACTGGCCAGCACTTTTCAAACATATCACCATAAAGTTCTGTTACTCCAGAAAAGGTTTGTCAGAGTGGCAGCCATGTCCAAGTCAGGTGATGCATCCTTACCGCTTTTTCTCAAGTCCAATATTTTAAAAATGTTTAACATTAATATTCTTCAAATAAATCACTTTATTTTCAAAGTAAGATCCATGAGTGCTAACTTGCCCGAAAGCTGTACATGTTTTTTAATTTCAAATTCTCAACTTAACTTTTATTCAAGCTGACAAATTACTAACTTAAACCTATCAAAGTGTCAGACATCTCAAGGACAGTTCTCACAAAGATACCGTGGAGTTCAATTATGGAACATGTATCTGTATTTACTTCAAGACTTTTTGTCATTTTCTAAATACAAACCAAACTCAGAAATGCTCCACCAAGGGCAGCACCAGGGGCTCCAGGGCAGGGACCCCCCATCGGCACAACCCGCCCCCACCAACCACCTGCCCACCTGGGCCCATGTCACGCACCCAACCACCCCCACACCTCCCACAGGAGGCAGGGGGCCCCCAGCCTCCCCGAGAGCCCATTCACCCAGGACCAACTTCTGAGCAACTGTTTTTCAGAGTAATTTCTTAAAAAAAAACACAAAAAGGGTATCATACCCTTTGTGTGACTAATACCATGCCTTACCTTTATTGACCTGTAAAAAAATTTAGTATAGATCATTTTTTTCCCAGACAGGGACTCGGATCTTTGCAGGGACAGGAGTCAGTAGTCACCAAACATCTGTGGCAGCGACAATTAAGAATAAATTACCCCAAAAAACAGGATGTGAAAAAAATCACCACGAAAAACAGGATGTAAAAAAATCACCACAAAAACAGCATGATACATTTTCTCGTGGGATTTTGAAGTATCTTGATACTTCAGGAGGAAAAATTACTCTGAAAATAGAAAATAAATTACTTAGAACAGAAAAAATAACACCAAAAACATAAATATATTACTCAGAAAATAAATAAATAAATAAATAAATAAATAAATAAGTAAATAAATAAATAAATAAATAAAAATCCTAAAAACTAGACTTTTTTTTTTTCAAGTGATTGCAATATGAGGAGGGGGGCTGCAGAGATTATTTTTGCTGAAACACTAAAAACTGATAAAACAGTTCTTGCATTTATAAAGTCCTTGGTCAAGAAAGAATTACATGCTTGTAAAAACAATTCAAAATCTTTAAGGGTATGAATTAAAAACTAAATTAAATTAAATACTAGTTAATATTCAATTCAATACCTGTAATACCCACTGTGTACGATAAAAGCCACCAAAACATTAAAAGCAGCTTTAAATGAACCAGTAACTTCAGAGTTTATCCCTACACAGTCAAAATCAGAGAGGAGAAACATGTCGCCACAGATTTTTGCAGCTCTGTTGAAGGTCGACATGAGAAGGACAAAATAATAAA
Organism: Scarus forsteni; assembly: GCA_036419115.1. Lineage (NCBI taxonomy): Eukaryota > Metazoa > Chordata > Actinopteri > Labriformes > Labridae > Scarus > Scarus forsteni. Next base: position 69,422 of record JAZDUH010000401.1, read on the forward strand.
AGCCTCTGTAACTGTTAGCTTCAGCCTTCAAAAACATTTTATACGGTACAAACCAAAACTTTGTTCATCAGGGCTTTGACTTTGTGAATTAACATTAAATTTAAAGTTTAAGTAACTCGCTGCTACGACTGCTAGCTAAAAAAATGCTTTCTGATCTCATAAACAGATTTGCTGTTCAGCACTGGAGAAAAAGAAGGCTCTGCAAAGCAGATATTCTCTGTACATGTTTGATTGTATATATTACAGTTTAGAGCAGGGGTGTCCAAACTATGGCTCGGGGGCTAAATGTGGCCCGCTGCCCATTTTAAATTGGCCCCTGAAACAGTTGAAGGAAGACATTTTGGTTCCAGCAGCAAATACCATCAATCATGCACATTTTCTGCCACACTGACTTTGTCACAAAATGTCATTTAAAAGTATATGCCAATATTTATCTTCAAACTCCAACATTCTTGCAGTCCACTCTTGTTTTGTACCTTACAGTGACGATAAGCCATCAGTGTGTCCCACCTCTGCTGCTCAGAAGGTCACTCTCGCCCTGACGAGGTGTTACAGTTTTTCACAGTTCTTAACACACGTTTCTCAAAACACTGACGGATTCCATCAAATTGTACACACAAACCTGAAAACCTCACACACTAAATGTTAAACCTGACACTCCCTTTTCAAGATGACTCTTGCCATCAAATCTCTTAACTGTTCCCAAAATGGAACTCGGGTTCTCATTTTGTACACACAGCCACATTCTTGAATGACACACACATACCAGTCAATTGAAACACACAGCTCAGCATTTGCTGCACACTACCAAGCATTCACAGCACACTGAAGTGCAAAACTGAAAACCCAATTATAGAAATGCAACACAAAATTTGAATGGCAATGTCTCATGAGAATTTCCTTTTGGAAAATGTCTGTGTAGGCCGACTTCTTCAAAACATAAAATATCACACAAGTATGCAGCAAATCATTGTTTTATTTACAGTGTTTCAGTACACAGGCATTTCTACAGAAATTTACGTTAAAAAAAAAAAAGTCAAAGGTTACACTAGATCACATCAAGTCTCTTGTTTCTATCTGGCCAGAGGGCCTCATCCACATCGCAGAGGATGGTCTCTCTGGCAAGACACCTCTGGAAAAATCACCTCGAGTGCCTCATAGGTAAAGTCTTGACAGGCCTCAGCAGAGACATCACCACAGGCCTCCTCCATGGCCTCCTTGTCCTCCTCTTCCCTGTCCTACTCCTCTTACCTCTTACTCCTCCATCTCCTCCTCCTCCTTGGCCTCCTCCTCCTCCTCTCTCTCTGACCCCTCTCCTTCTCTGGTTGTCATTGTCCATTGTTCAATGCTCACCAAACAAAGCAGAGGCTCAAGGTCCTTTTATGCTGTAGTTCTCCTGATTGAAAATTGCTCACCAGACCTGGGTGTTTAGAGATTTGCATCACTGTGTTTTGTGGGTTGATGCTTTGAGATTTCAGTTGGGGTGTGTGTACAACAACTGACCATTGTGTGTACAGCTTTGACAACGAGGTGATGTGTGATTGACATCAGAGTGTAAAGAAGAAAAGTCAGAGTCTAATGCAGGTCAGTGAGTGTTTAGATGTGGCAAATTGGGCCAAGCAATTGGTACTTGAAGTGAGGGTTTTGCAAACTGTGCCAAATTATCGATTGTTGTGTGTTAAGAACCATGAAAAACTGTAATCAAGTCTTAGTCCAGGTTACAAGGGCCCCTTGACAGGTGATAACCCTACCCTAAACCAGAAAACTTTAACGTAAATACACTAAAGCCAGGTGCAAGTGGCTCAGTCTCTTTATGTGTAAAAAGTTTGGACACCCTTGGTTAAGAGAATCAGTTTATAATTGTTTCAGGAGGTTTGACTTAATTGTACTTACCTTGTAGAACTGCACCAGAGAAGCAAAATGGTCTTTTTTCCCTCCAACCGAAAAGGTGAAATGCAACGGCAGAGCGCAATTCCATCTCTGCAGAGTTAAACTACCACTTGTGTGATCAAGACTGTCAAGAAACTCCAACACTGAACTCTATTTTAATCAGAATGTGTTAAATTTACACTTTGGGAGATGAAATTAACACAGGAATGTCTAACCCTGGAATTTGACCGAATAAATAGGCCAGTTCAAGTTGTTCTGCTGTTCTTACCCCCCTTGGCATTAAAATCAAAACACCACACTGCACTGTTGGGCACTTTTTTTTACACAATTCCATTATTATTTATTTTCAATGTCATGTCAAAGCATTTTTGTTTAACTTTTCTTTGTGTTTTCCTTTTCATGTTCTGCCTATTTGCCAGTGTTTAAAATGTGTGGATTTTTAATAAAGGCTTGTTTAACTTACAGGAAGTCGCCTCTGCTCTCACTGGCTTTGCTGTGCTTCTCCCTTCTTGGATTTTGGGAAGTGGACTTTAAACAGCAGTTCACCATCAGAAGATGTTGACTGAGGCCGACCAGCAGAGACACAAGGAAGAAAATGTTATCTCTTTAAAGCATGGAAACACAAATTATACCCATAATTATTTTGGACCTGAAAAGTTTATTTCACTTTGTTCTAAAATCCAAAAAAACCCCAAAATTTACATGAAATGTAATGAATGGTTTTTGTGTCTCATAAGACACATTAAGTGTTTCTGGTGACTGGTAATCCACTTGAGGAACTTTTTTTATCATTTATTTGATTGTATTCATTTGTTTTTTTAGATATTTGTTGATCATATTGATCAGACAGAGGGATCATAAACGTTTGTATCAAATATGAAACAACAGGCTTTCAGGGGTTAATGTCTCATTAAGTGATACATAACCAAATGTCTATGCCTATATGTTGTTAGTAAATGAATCAGGAGGATAATCATCTCACAGGTCTTATTTTTTTGCCTCTCTCAGTTCCTCCTAACACACCAACCTGCTGTGGTGTTACGTGGCTTTAACTTTTCTTCACAGTTTCACTTCCTCGTCCTCAGATCTCTAAACATTTAACAGCAGCCAGCACAGTAACACACAACAGAGACTTCACATTACAGTGCTGAACAAACACGACTGTAAAGTCCTCATGGTTAGACAACAGCCAAGCTCATTTATTGTAACATTACAGGCTAAAACAACAGGCTAGCCGCAGCTAAACTTAGCCTCCTGAAGCTAACGCAGAGACAGGAGAGGCTGTATGAGGAATAATTATAATGCTCCAGCTGTTAACTCCTCTTGACTAATGTAGGAATATTCATACATCTAAGTTTACACTGCAGACTTTCAGAGGAACTTTAACACTGAGGAAAATCTTGAGCTCTGCTGTTAGCATTAGCTCATAGCAATGAGTCAAATAAACAGCACACAGCATTGAAATACTCACATTTCCGTGGTCCAAGTTTTGGAGGCAGACCATTGGTGTTGAGCCTGGATTCAGAAAAAGTCTGCTGTCCAGTCCTGTGTTGAACTGACTGAAGTTGAAGAAGCAGACGGCCATGAAGTGACTGGCACATACAAACAGGATGTGGCCGACTGTAGTTGCTCATTCCCTTCAGAAAAAAAAAAAAAAAGAATCTTCTGGGCCCTTTGGTCCTCTGAGGCTGTTAGACTATGGGTGCAGATATATGACACTGTTAACAGCCAACAACAGAGCAGAGACAGCTTCTGAGCTCAAACATGCTGAACACAGACCTCTCACTAAGAGGAAAAACAACATGGCTGCTCTTCTCACAGGAAGCTCTCTAGCAGGTGGGAGGAGGGGTCTGCTCAGGTGGACCAACCAGGTCAGGTATGCAAATAAAAATACACTGGTGCGTAACAGTACATCCACAGACTCAACAGCTCGTTGAAGGTCATGATTTTTCATTTATACAGACTGATAAAGACAGGTTTTGTTTTCTAATATCACATTTTGTGGGCTGGAAGGAAGAGCAAAGACCCAAAACTGTGTTCAAAAGTCTTAAAAAGTGTTTTTTGTTTTTTTGTTAGTTTGTTTTTTTGTATAATTTGGCACCTTCACGTATTTTTTTCCACCCAAAGGATATGGAACAGGACTAAAAAACAAAAATATGACTGATTTTAAATTTATAACTTGAAAATGCATATTCCAATGGTTATTTCAAAATAGAATTATATGCATTTTTATGATGTTGGACATGACAAATACTGAAAATCACTTTGTGTTTTCTGAAAATAAAGTTAGACAAATTATTGTAAACTAATAAAAATGTTTTGGTGCAACAGAGGATTACATTGTATTTCCCTCAAATTTCCATTTTGATTGTTATATTTTTGGGATAAATACTGGTTACAATAATTGACAAAAAACAATTGCATCACATGACCATGTTGCTTTTGCAGAAGAAACCGACACTAAAAATCAAGCATAACAGTCAGCAAGGTCTATTGAACTTATGTTTTTTTTAAATGAAAAAGAACACCAACAACAAGAATATGGTGTTTTCTGCAAATTAATTTAAGACTTTATTAGTGGCCCTTGTTGCAGGTTATGCTTGGACCTGTGCTCTGTGTCAAGAAACTTTTCTTTGCTTCATAATGTCAGTCATTGTTAAAAAAAAAAGACTGTTAAATAGCAATGAGCATGAAACTATAAAAAGTTAATACATATAAAGGACCTCTTTCACAATACATGTAATTTTGCCCACAGCCCAATTTTTTGTTTATTGTGTGGTATTTGTAGTACACCCAGAGACTCCCAAGAATATACCTTTAGAAAATCCAAAAGTCATCCAGGGCCTGTACTATGACCTATTTTATGATCATTGCCATAGGTGTGAGCCAGGGTGCACACTTTACCCCAAAACTTACTCAAACACAAATAATAAATCATCAAATTGGGTCAAATCACCTTCACTGAAGTCTGGTGCATCTTTTGAAATCAAATGTAAAGCTAAGTATTACAATTGAAAGAAGTTATTGAATTTTAACTGGAAAAAAAAAAGTTTTTTATGATTATTTCAACAAATTCAATTCTTTAGAGATGTGTCTGACCAACTTACAGTTGCTGTACACCTAAAATACTTACAAATTATTTGGCCACATATATATTCTCAAAGTGGGAAAAAAATCATCAAATTCTGAGACCGGTAAAGTTGTTCAATTAACAGGTTGGGTTACTGTGGAAGAATCAGGATACTGTTCCATGTCTTGTATATCAGGGAACCTTTAAAGATTTGTTCAGAATTCATCCTTTAAGTATGATTTCTTTTAGAATTTGAATGCTAGATTCAAAACAAACATTTCACATGAAATGTTATTCATTTTAATATTGAACAGCCACAAAGGGCCTGTATATTATGCCTTTGTGATGAGATAATAATGAGCCATTGATACAAGTAAAAACCGATGCAGTTTTGGATTGTTGTAATCAGATTGTATATATCTACAATGACAGCAATACATAAACATTACTTCTGTCAATTTCTGTTTCTAGTACTTATATATACATGTAATCTGTTTTATGGCCTTCGTGTCTTTTTGCATAGCAACGGCTTGGACAATTTTAATTTGTAGACTGGAACTATAGTGAGGAAAGGGGATCTGAGAAATCCATAAGATGTATGATTGGCTGGTTATTTCATAGAATGGAGTCTTTGAATTTGCTTGTGTATGGTTGGAGGGGTTTCTGATTTTGAAAATGTTTATAATATCCCAAATAATAGATTACAGATGCAACATGTGCACACATGCCAGAGGTTCTCTTTCCAGCAGGACAGAGACAATAATATGCCTTCACAGGATCATCTGATGCATTCTTGTCAAATTGAATCCAAACATTGTATTTTATTTGAGATCTGTGACGAGAATGAATCTGTCCCCTAATGAGATCAGCATCATGCTGGTAAACCCAAATCTCATAGTCACCATCATTTTTTGATGCTCAGCAATGTAGCCAGGGACTGTTTGATTTGGTATGTACCGCATGTTATGGTCTCAAGGTATTCCAGATCCACATGAGGCGACATATCACATGCTTCAAGCTTCTGCCATTCACTACGAGCTCTACCTGACATATTTGGGTCTTCTGCAACTCGTTTTGCCAAAACATTGTCTTTCTGTAAAAGTGAAAGCATACGCTGAGCCATCTTAGTATCTCGTTCCTCTCGATCTGGATCTGAAACATATATTGGTCCTCTGAAGGCATTGAGACATGCAGTTACTATGAGCACTAATTTGCCAATGACCTCAACGAAATAATTTGAGGTAAGTTGTTCCTTAAACAACATCCACTTCTTTAAACGCCCATGGTAGGACTCTACTATCCATCTTGTTTTGGTACAACGATCACTATTGGCTGTTGAGGAATCCAATTGGGATTTACCAGTTGGTAAAAATGACGGCATTCTAGCATCATACCCCAACTTAGCAAGAAGATCTAAGGCATCCCTGAAAACGCGATCTACAATCATATTGTCATTTGCTTCTAACCAAGATTTCAATATTTCAATTTTTTCCATGATGAGCCGAGTTATTGTTGCATCATTTACGTTACCATGGTAGGGGCCAATAGTGTCTAAAACATATCCATCAGGCAGTACAACTGACATGAATTTTAGGTAATTTCGTTTTTTCTGTCCTCCGTAAGATGCCCTTTGGAACTGATTATCACTGCATTTGTTGAGGTAGAGGTGGTATACGTACCATCTAAGATAAGAGTGACCTGGTCACCATAAAAAGCTTTAGTAAAGACAGTGTTGTGAGTTATGGCATCGTGGCGTGAAATATGATTTGTGCCAAGGTATTTGGGAACAACTATTGTGTTCAAAATATCTGCAATTGTATGAAAATATCTTGACAGTGTAGCTTGGGAAAGATTAGTAAGCATGGTCATTTGATTCCATGAAAGGTTTGTTTTCAGTTTTGCCCAAAAGTAAAGAAGCAAATCTATTGCTCTGGAACTATCACTTGAACCTGAAACAAGATCAGATTCACACATGTCATACATGTTCTTAAATTGCACCAATGTCCAGCCAGTCCATGCATGGCAGTCAGAATCTGACAAGGTTTCAAACTTCAGTTTGGGTGATGTCTCATGTTTGGATACTTCATGTACAATTTCAAGCAAATCATTAATAACAACTGGAGAAATAGATTCATTCAGTTTACTTTCCAGAGGAATACGACTGTGCATATTTATCTTTGTGTCAGGGTGTAGAAAACTCCTGATGAGGTGATCAGAACAAACACGAGCATCAGGCGGGCACCAAAGTGAACATTCAATGATAAGAGAGTGACGAACAGACTTAGGAATGTTTATACCGTTGTCATTGTACTCTAAACACAAAGAACACTTACGATGTGAAGAGGAAGCATACTTCAAATCTTTGATTTAGACAAGAGGTCAAAAACACCTCTTTAGGGCAGGATTAGTGGGGCTATCCTCAATCTCAAATGAATCACAGATGCCTGTGGATTCATTGTCACTGTGAGTGTCTTCTTTTGAGTCAGGGCGTGGCCTTTTTCTAAGATATCTCATGTAGCATTTTAGACACAGCTTACTTCCACTCTCAACATTCAATCCTTCTTTACTAAGCACCTGCTTTAACCAGTTGTTACTGGGAGAATCTATACTCCTTCCATATTTTAAGTTCTTCCCTTTATCTTTGAACCTGGTTTTGCAATCGGGTATAATACAAACCCCGTCCATTTTAACTTCAAACAATATGAAAATAAATTATCTGGAGGATTTAAATATATATTGGTATTCTCAGGAAAACAAACCTGGAAAATACACTAACAACAAAAAGGTATAGTTATAGGTATGGATACCACTTAGTATTGTACTAGATGCACAATTTTTTCATAAAATGTACATGTGTGCACACTAAATTGTGGTAACAGAAGACACTGTATATGAACAGCTTTACTTAAAAAGAAATCTGCTGAATATAACACTTGCAGCAGAATATATGTTGTTTATACTCAAATGACAAATTGATATTAGCTAGCTAGGGACATACAGTTGTGCCCAAAAGTTTACACCCCCCAGCAGAATTTCAGATTTTTTTGCCTCTTCTCAGAAAATATGAATGATAACACAAAAACCTTTCTGTCACTCATGGTTAGTGGTTGGGTGAAGACATTTATTGAAAAAAAGATTAGTTTACTCTTTTTAAATCAGAATGACAACAGAAACTTCCAAATTGACCTATGGCTAAGCCACGCCCTCAAACGCGTTGAACCAATCATAGTGCGTAGTGCATCTCCCATACACTCGGACATTCTCTGCTCGGACATCAATACAAATACATTGTGGTAGGCCCGTTTTCGTCCGTTATTATGAGGATTTTCTGAAATTTTGACTTCCAAAATGGTCAAACGGTGTGCATGGGGTACATGTAACTCTGACACACGATATCCTGAGAGGCTTGGGGACGGGGTGTATTTTTTACCCTTTCCAAAGCCACATCTAGATGAAGAGAAGTGTCTGCTTTGGATCAAGTTGTGCGGCAGACCACAGCATCAATTTAATGTAAATAAAATTAACAAGGATGTCTACATCTGTTCTAAGGTAAGTCAACATCTTATCTAAGATGACATATTCTTGCTTTGCTTATTGGAAACATAAAGTTATGTTTAACATCGCTAACGTTCGCCAAATGTTAGCTCATCGTTAGCCTAATGCTAGCTTCTTCTAACGTTATCATGTTACTTCACTTTGTTTGTTCGGAGTTCGTGGGACAATACTAGTCTAGTTTTTGTACTTTGATGAGTTTACATCGTTTTTCCTGTTGTCAAAGGGGCTCTAGAAACTTGTGTTAACTTTCGGATCGCAGCTTTCATTACAACTTGCCTTTTGTAGCTGACGTCGTCGGCAGACGCTACTTTGTATACATTGAATGAGTCACTGTAAACAATGTAGCACCAAACTAACGGAGAGCTGCTCTCGGCTAAGAGCTCAGATGGTTTAGAGGCTGTTAACTTTCTCTCATATTCTGAGCCATAAACCTAGACTTGAACGATAGTTATGATGAGAATTTCCCTAATGCAATAGCTTGTTCATATACAATTTACAGGCTGATATGTACATTTTAGTCGTAAAGAAATGGTGAAAACCGATGTCTTTATTACTCCTGTGTGTGTTAACTGCTTTGAGTGATACAAGACACATACAAAGTGAAACCAGACTTTATTAATACATCTGCATCAATACATCTGTATACTCATTAAAGTATATATATACATACACACACACATATATATATGTATGTATATATATATATATATATATATATATATATATATATATATACACATATATATATGTATGTATATATATATATATATACATATATATATTCATATATACACATATATATATGTATGTATATATATATATATACATATATATACATACATACATATATACATATACATATATACATATCTATGAGAGAGAGAGAGTGAAAAAAATATATATATATTAGAAGATGTTTAATAATTCAACAACAAATTTAACAAAACATGCAGCTTTTTCACTTTTCACCAAAATAACTTAACACTTCAACTATTTACATACTGTTTCACTAGACAAGAGGACAGGGTGTTCAAAAAGTCATATTCAATGATCAGTGCAGATTTAGTGATTATCAACTCCTACTAACATTTTTCTCTTTTTTTTGCTAAAGCATTTTGTCAATGGAGGGCCAAGCACAGAGTTCCCCCATCCTTGCCAAGCTACAAGAGCTGGATCTGCTGTTGGAAAGACATGTCGTCCATCCCCCAAAAAGAGGTACAGACATCTATGAACTCACACGGCCACAGCATTAAGTTACACCAACTAAAACTTTTAAGCCAAAGACAGAAAATGGGACCTGCACAATGTTTACAAATTTCCCTGCTGCTTTAAACAGGTGGGGTTGGGTTTTGAGAAACACATTTTATGAAGCAACTTAAAATCAATTCAGAAAATAATCAAAAGCCATCAATGATAAAGGTGATTGTTACTTGCAGCACTAATAATGTTATTTTTCTTTTATTTGCAGGTGTGAATCAACTCTCAGAAAGACCAAGAAGGACCAAAAGATTGGAAGAGGAGGTGAGATCTATTTCTTGGGACAAAACTTGTTTACATGAAATTCATGAAGCCTTTGAATCATTGAATTTATGAACAGGACATCTTTGTAAACTCTTTCTATGTACAGATCTACTCTTGTGTAAATAACAAAATCACAGAAGTCAAGTCCACTTAAAAGCAGCTGCCCCTGAATTTGGTAGTAGCAGTTGTGTCTTTTTGATATTTCAATGTCTTGTCCAATTTTGATGACATAGAAGTCCTTGTTAGTTGAGGCAGCTTCTTCTATGGTCATGTCTCTTGATCCATAAGGGCATTTAATTTCAAGCAATCCAGTTTTGCCAGCGTCACATATAATAGCATCTGGGGTTGCACCAAGAAACTGCAGCTCTGGCTGTAGCATAAAGCCGGCATCATGTACATGTCTTGATGGATATTTTTCTTTGTAGAGCTGCTTTGCCTTTGGCTCATTGGCAATGCCATAGCTTAATGCCTTAGAGGTTAAGGGTTTGGGGTAGTAAATAGCCTGGACAAATTCCTCTGTAATTTTTTTTCTTTTCAGTATTGTACCAAAATTAGAGGCTGTCAGCCTTCCCTCACGTTCTAAGTGCCATTTCTCACATGCACCCTGTCCCTTTGTCGCCACTTGGATCTGTCTTGCTTCTTCAAGGTTGAAACTTGTCATGATCTCTTCTGTAGGTGGTGGTATGATGATGTCTGCGGAGAGGGGTATGGGGATGTTGTCTGCACTGGAACAGGGTACAGGCGGGGATGATGCTGGCTTGTTTAACAGTGGAAGCTACAGAAAAAGAAAATTAACATATCATGACAAGTACAGACAGCGGAATTCACAATATAACCAGTAATAATATATGAAAGGGCATACTTGATTGTGGTTATTGACACTGGTGTGCTACAGTCTTAATGGATGCTTTTGCCAATTTATAGTAAATCATTGACTTTATTTTTTCCCAATCAATTACAAACTTTAAGCTATCTAAAATTGCCTTTCTTTTTCCCATTTTTAAAGCATTTATGTTACATGGCTAAACAGTTCTCATTATTTTACTTGTTTCAAATATTATGTGCTTTATCAAGTGTACTTCAAAGTTAAAATAATTATGCTTGTATACTGTTTGGTTTGAGACACTTGTACCAGAACATATTTACATATTTTCCTTCATATAATTTCAAGCATTAATTTATATTTGCAGTGCCGGCAGAGGATGACCAGCCACCAGAGCAACAGCAACCAGACCAGCATCCACCACTGAAGCAGCCCACAACAGAAGTGGAGCAGGAGCTGCTGACATTAAGGACCATGCTGGCTCAGAAAGATGCAGAAATTAAAGAATTAAAAAAACATCAGATCTCAACTCGACTGACACCAGAACTCCTGCAACACAGCAATATTGCTAACTATTTTAAGTATTGCACTGGCTTTAATTATGATCAGTTTAACAACTTGTGCTCTGTATTTGCTGTGCCAACGACAGATACAGCTCCCCAAACATTTGTCCCATTAATATATACAAGGGTTGATCGAGAAATAAGTGAAATGCCACTACGTCACCAATTTTTGCTAGTTCTTATGAAGTTGCGCCAAAATTTAGATTTAAAGAATTTGGCTTATAGATTTCAGATACCTGAACGAAGTGCTGGTACTCTTTTTAACTCGTGGGTACATTATATGTTTGGTGTGCTTGGGGAACTTCCTGTGTGGCCACATAGAGATGTTATAATCTCCCAAATGCCAAATAAATATAGGAAGGACTTTGCAACAAGTCTGGCGATACTTGATTGCACAGAACTTAAGATTGAGAGGCCAAGTTCATTAGTCCTTCAGAGTCAGAGTTTTTCAAACTACAAGTCAACCAACACTCTAAAATCACTGATTGCATGTGATCCACGTGGTGCAATCATGTTTACATCTACACTTTTTACTGGATCATTGTCTGACAAGGAAATTGTTCAGAAAAGCAACTTTTTAGAGTTAATGAAAACACTCATGGATCATGGCTACTTGAAAAAGGGTGATGGTGTCATGGTTGGTAAAGGATTTCTTATTGAGAAAGATTTGGAGGAGATTGGACTGAGAGTAAATATTCCCCCTTTTGCTCAGTCTAACAGACAGATGTGTGCCACTGATGTCCACAGGACAAAAAAGATAGCTGCTCACAGAGTTCATGTAGAGAGGGCTATTGCAAAAATTAAAAAAATTAAAATTGTAGCGGGGAGAATACCAAACATCAGATTGGGCAACATCAATCAAATCTGGTATGTCGTTAGCATGCTCTCAAATTTTCAGCCACATATATTATAGTCATTTTCACTCTGGGGCACTCCAGCTTCCTCCCAGAAATCAAAAACATGCTTATTAGATTAACTGGTGACTTGAAATTGTTCTTGGTATGAATGTGAGTGTGAATGTTTGTCTATCTCTATATGTTGCCCTGCAATCGGCTGGCAACCACTTCAAGGTGTGCCCAGCCTCTTGCCCAATGTCAGCACGGATAGGCTCTAGCCCCACCCCAACCCTAAAAGGGATAGCAAGTATAGAAAATGAATGAATGTACAGTGTATTATAGTTATCCTGTATTCATTTATATGTTCAACAGGGGATTTTAAATTACAAAAGATGGCTAATCTGAAATAATTTTATTTTACATTCTGTGATATTCTGTATCATCTCAGGTTCACAGTTGAACTTTTTATTAAATGGTAGATAATTGAATTCTTCATTAACAGACTCATGGTCCATAAACAACAAAGTATAGAAATGATAATATTCAATATTCAAATGAATTTGAGGAGTTGTTTATTTTTCTTGATTTGGGTCACAGCTTGTCATTAAGGGCTGATGGTGGGTCCTGAAGTTAGACTAGTTGAGAACCAGTGATGTAAATGAATGCATATGTCTTTAATGTTTTCTAATGTAAATAAAAATGAATTGAATAACCGTTGTAGTCTGTAGTCTAGCTGTTATTGTGTACTTATGCTTGTATGAATATTTGAACCATCATTTCTCCAGATACTGTGCAGTGTGTAGATACTAAGTGTATTATTTACCTGGTAGCTTAAACCACATCCGATTGGAAGCTCCTTTCCCTGAACTGTTACCCTAGCAGCAGTCTGACTGACCAGGTAACTTATTGGGGTCCCAGTCATGCTTTTTATGACCTCATACACCTCTGCTCTTACACCTGACTCTTTTCTAAAAAAGGGCAGCAAGGTTGTTTTAGTTAATGTTCTGCAAAACATGAGAGTCATTGTAAACTTAAAATGTTACATTGATACTTAGATGCAGTACACACAAAATTACAAAGCTGAAAACACTGTTTTTTTCTGAGTTCACAGAGAAAAATGGTTATACAACATCTACTGTATATGGAAGTAAAACACAGGGACTGTTTAACTTCATAATAAATGCTTATACTTTGATGATTAAAGATAATTTTGTAAATGCCTGTCAGTAGGTCTAAGAAGAGGATCTCAGTCCTTTGCTGACTACTGTGTGCTGTCCACGACATTAACCTACCTGTTTGGGTTGTAAGAGCAGATGACAGGCTTCTTTTTGCATTTAGCCTTTGCTTTAGCAACGACGACAGAGGTGATGGTTGGCCGGTGATGTGCTTTCCTCTGGGCCGGTGCCACTGCTGGGCCCGACTTGTACAGGACGGCTGATCTTCCCCCCGCAGCAGGTCCACGTAGTGGAATAACCCGACGATATGGGAGCAGTATCCCGGTTCCCTGAGGATGTTATCCAAATGATGTGTCAGATGAATTACATGGACTTTGTTAGAGTATATAACAGATCTTAAGCAGAGAATAGTACATTACTACACAATGTTTTAGCAGAAGAAAATCTTGTTCTAATAGCCTACAGCGCTTTAAGCTAGGTTTAGATTAAAAACAAAATAGCAGTTAGCACAGCATATTTTACAAGTCACGTCTGTTTAGGGTAATTAATTCATAATAATAATCCATAAAATAAAAATAGTTAAGGTAATTAATTTAAAGTAAATTAAACTTCTTACCCTGCAGTACACGAACAGTGCTGATCCTCTATGTTGTTGTCCGAGATGGTGATGGAAACAAGATGCGGTTTTTCCCGTTTGAACTGAGATCGGTAAATTTTGGCTTGTAATATTAACTTTTTATCGACCTTCTCAACTGTTAGATTATTAATGTATCCCTCCAACGCATAGTGTAACCCCTTTTGTCGACTTCATGATGAGATTTTGTCTTTTTGTCTCCAAAAAGCATCAATAGCCTCCTGAGAAATGTATCCCACCGTTACTCCTGCCATAGCGCCTGTCACTGGACGTTGACAGTTTGTCCGAGTGAGCGGAAGGGGGCGTGGCTTAGCCATAGGTCAATTGACCCTGTTCAAAAGTCTACACCCCCCAGTTTTTAATACCTTGTGTTTCCCCCTTTAACATCAATAACAGCTTGAAGTCTTTTGTGGTAGTTATGGATGAGGGTCTTTATTTTCTCAGATGGTAAAACTGCCCATTCCTCTTGGCAAAAAGTAAATTCTTGGGCTGTCTCGCATGAACTGCACAATTGAGATCACCCCAGAGTGGCTCAATGACATTGAGGTCAGGAGACTGAGATGGCCACTTTAAAACCTTCACTTTATTCTGCTGCAGCCAATGGCAGGTTGATTAGGCTTTGTGTTTTGGATCATTGTCGTGTCGGAATGTCCAAGAACGTCCCATGCTCAGCTTCTGGGCCGATGAGTGTAAATTTTCCTCCAGTATTTTCTGATAACATGCTGCATTCATCCTTCCATCAATTTTGACCAATTTTCCTGTGCCTTTGTAGCTCATGCATCCCCAAAACATCAGTGATCCACCTCCGTGTTTCACAGTAGGAATGGTGTACCTTTCATCATGGGCCTTGTTGACTCCTCTCCAAATGTAACGTTTAAGGTTGTGTCCAAAAAGTTCAATTTTGGTCTCATCACTCCAAATGTCTTTGTTACAGAAGTTTTGAGGCTTGTCTCTGTGCTGTTTGGCATATTGTAAACGGGATATTTTGTGGCATTTGCGTAGAAATGGCTTTCTTCTGGCAACTCGACCATGCAGCCCATGTTTCTTCAAGAGTCTCCTTATTGTGGATCTTGAAACATCCACCCCAATTTTTTTCAGAGAGTCCTGTATTTCAGCTGAAGTTATTTGAGGGCTTTTCTTTGCACCTTGCAGTTGGAGCTGAAATTTTTGTTGGTCTGCCTGACCGTGGTTTGGTTTCAACAGAATCCCTCTCTCTCCCCTTCTTAATTAGAGTTTTAACAGTGCTTCTTGGCATCCTCAGTTCCTTAGATATCTTTTTAAATCCTTTTCCTGTTTTATACAGTTGAAATACCTTTTCTCGCAGATCCTTTTGCTTTACCCATGACGAGAAACCAGAAACTTCAACGCAGCACTGAGTGAAAGATGTGCGTGTCTGTCAGGAGCTCAGAAACTCACTGAGCTTTTATACACACACAGATTACAAGCTAATAGATTACGAGTGAGGATGGTTACCTTTAGTAGACATTCAAACCCATTTGTGTCAAATTTTGTGCATGTTATCAGGCCAAAACTGCCAGGGGGTGTAAACTTTTGAACAGGGTCATTTTTGAAGTTTCTGTTGTCATTCTGATTTAAAAAGAGTAAATGAATCTTTTTTTCAATAAATGTCTTCACCCAACCACTAACCATGAGTGACAGAAAGGTTTTTGTCTTACCATTAATATTTTCTGAGAAAAGGCCAAAAAATCAAAAATTCTGCTGGGGGGGTGTAAACTTTTGGGCACAACTGTATGTTGCTTGGACAACAATTCTTTACAGAATGGCAGAACTGACTAAACTCGTCTTGACCACAAGCGTGAAGGTCAACAATAGCATATTACCTCAGCTTGAACGTACTACTCTATCATACAAGGAGATGCACCACTATCCCATTTATTCATTTGAAATATATAGCATGTATTGCAGTGTTGATTAGCATTGCGTTGGATGATATTTAAAAAAAGAGGAATTACAGGCCCTGCATACCTTTTCTGTTTTAAATGAAAAACATTTTGAAAAAAAATATAATTAAATTGAATGCACAATACTAAATTGAAGTTAATATTCATTTGTTGCAAATTGCATGAAATAAAACATTACCCTTGATATAATACAAGACATGGAACAGTATCCTGATTCTTCCACAGTAACCCAACCTGTTAATTGAACAACTTTACCGGTCTCAGAATTCGATGATTTTTTTCCCACTTTGAGAATATATATGTGGCCAAATAATTTGTAAGTATTTTAGGTGTACAGCAACTGTAAGTTGGTCAGACACATCTCTAAAGAATTGAATTTGTTGAAATAATCATAAAAAAACTATTTTTTCCAGTTAAAATTCAATAACTTCTTTCAATTGTAATACTTAGCTTTACATTTGATTTCAAAAGATGCACCAGACTTCAGTGAAGGTGATTTGACCCAATTTGATGATTTATTATTTGTGTTTGAGTAAGTTTTGTGGTAAAGTGTGCACCCTGGCTCAAACCTATGGCAATGATCATAAAATAGGTCATAGTACAGGCCCTGGATGACTTTTGGATTTTCTAAAGGTATATTCTTGGGAGTCTCTGGGTGTACTACAAATACCACACAATAAACAAAAAATTGGGCTGTGGGCAAAATTACATGTATTGTGAAAGAGGTCCTTTTAGTTCAGCCCCGAATGTGAAGAGGCACCAGGAGAAAGTTGAGAACCATGGGTAAACCAGGATGTTTCTCATTGGTCTGAATATAAAGTTTGTTACTTCAATGCTGATATGAGAACAAAAATAAAGTTGTTCCACTGTTTTTACCCCCTTGGCATTAAAATCAAAGACCTCACTGCAGTGTTGTTCACTTCCTTTCATTGTATTTTTTAAACAATTTCATTATTATTTATTTTCAATGCCTTCTTACAGCATTTTTGTTTAACTTTTCTTTGTGTTTTCCTTTTCATGTTCTGACTATTTGCCAGTGTTTTTAAATGTGTGGATTTTCAATAAAGGCTTGTTTAACTTACAGAAAGTTGCCTCTGCTCTCAATGGCTTTGCTGTGCTTCTCCCTTCTTGGATTTTGGGAAATCGACTTTAAACAGCGGTTCACCATCAGGCCGACTGAGGCCGACCAGCAGAGACACAAAGAAGAAAATGTTAAACTCTTTAAAGCATGAAAATACAAATTATAGCCATATTGTTTTTAGCATTTATCTGATTGGATTCTTTGTTTTTTAGATATTTGTTGATCATATTGGTCAGACAGAGGGA
Source organism: Scarus forsteni (assembly GCA_036419115.1). Taxonomy (NCBI): domain Eukaryota; kingdom Metazoa; phylum Chordata; class Actinopteri; order Labriformes; family Labridae; genus Scarus; species Scarus forsteni. The sequence continues at coordinate 86,737 of JAZDUH010000401.1, forward strand.
TCATAAAGTATGTATCAAATATGACACAGCAGACTTTCAGGGGTTAATGTGTTTTCACTCACAAATGTCTCATTAAGTGATACATCACCAAATTAGAGAACAGCCAAGCTCATTTATCGTAACATTACAGGCTAAAACAACAGGCTAGCCGCAGCTAAACAGCCTCCTAAAGCTAACACAGGGAGATGAGAGGCTGTATGAGGAATAATTATAATCCTCCAGCTGTTAAACTCCTCTTGACTAATGTAGGAATATTCATACATCTAAGTTTACACTGCAGACTTTCAGAGGAACTTTAACACTGTGGAAAATCTTGAGCTCTGCTGTTAGCATTAGCTGGTAGCAATGAGTCAAATAAACAGCACACAGCATTAAAATACTCACATTTCCATGGTCCGAGGTTTTGTGGCAGACAGTTGGTGCGGAGCCTGGATTCATGAAAAGTCTGGTGTCCAATCCTGTGTTGAACTGACTGAAGTTGAAGAAGCAGTTGGCCATGAAGTGACTGGCACACACATACAGGTTTTAGCCGACTGTAGCTGCTCATTCCCTCATAAAATAAACCTAATCCACTGGGCCCTTTGGTCCTCTGAGGCTGGTAGACTATGTGTGCAGATACATGAGGCTGTTTACAGCCAACAACAGAGCAGAGACAGCTTCTGAGCTCAGACATGCTGAACACAAACCTCTCACTAAGAGGAAAAACAACATGGCTGCTCTTCACACAGAAATCTCTCCAGCAGGTGGGAGGGGGGGTCTGCTCAGGTGGACCAATCAGGTCAGGTATGCTAATCACAAATATACAGGTACGTAACATTATATCTACAGACTCAACAGCTCGTTGAAGTACATGAGTTTACATTTATACAGACTGCTAAATACAAGTTTTGTTTTATAATATCACATTTTGTGGGCTGGGAGGAAGGACAAAGACCCAAAAATGTGTTCAAGAGATTTAAACAAGTGTTTTTGCATAATATGGGACCTTTGAACATTTATTTCCAGCCAGAAGGTATGGAACAGTAGTAGAAAAAAAAACTATGACTTAATTTGAATTTGACTTGTGAAAATACATTTTGCAATAGTTATTTAAAAAGACAATTCTATCAATCGTATGCGTTTTAATGATATTAAGCAGGAAAAATACTGAAAATGACTTTGTGTTTCTAAAACTAACCTGAAACAAAATACTGTAAATTGATTAAAATGTTTTAGTCAACTGCAACAGAGGATAACATTGTATTTCCCTCTAATTTCCCTGTAAATTATGTTTTTTTGACAAATACTGGTTACAACAATTGACAGAAAACACTTCAACCACATGACCATGTTGAATTGCAGAAGACACTGGCACTGAAAATCAAGAATGACAGTCAGTAAGGTCAATTAAACTTCTGCTTTTTTAAAAAAATAAAAGATACTAACAACAAGAATGTGTTTTTTCAATATTAACTGAAGAACTAATCAGCCTTTGCTGCAGGTTATGCATGGACTCGTGCTCTTTTTTTAGAAAATTCACTGCTTGATAAGGTCATTCATTGTTATAAGAGGCTCTGTTAGAAAGGAATAATAATACTACAATGTTAATAAATGTAAATTTACAGATCTAAATTTAACTCCTTGACAAACATTTAACATGTTATTGGAGTTTCATGTCTTTTAAAAACTGCTATTCATTTTCAACATTGTCATTTTTACCCACTGCTGCCACATTTATGACATTAATTATATTCTTGAATATGGTGCTGATAGTTGAAAGTGAATGGAACACAAGTAAGTATTAATTATGTATTAAATATGTATTAAGGAGAAAAAAATAAAAAGACATGCAGAATACAGTAATTATGTCACACTTACCTTCCTGACATTTGAAAATGAAATGATGGAAAAATGACGACTTTTCTCAGAAATATAATACTTGACACTTAAAAATACTTCCACATAGTAACATAGTTCACATTAAATCTTTAATCAGCATCAAAAACTTCTGATATTTGCCAACATCAAATGGTGTGTCTGGTTACTTTATTTGACATTTCAATTAATAATAAATGTAAAGGCATTATGATGGACACCAATGTAAGCACTTTGCCTGAAGATGAAGATTTCAGATACATTTTTTATTTAAAAAATTCTCCCTTTTCCAATCATGAAGAATTATGAATGTTTCCTCCAAGGTCACACCATTTGACATGTAACCCTAAGCACACCCGACCAAATCTTATATGTCAAATTATCAGGATTTCAAAGAGAGCTAACCTTAGCATTTAGCAGTTTTCATAGTTTACAAATTCCCCAAATTAGTTGTACTATTATTCACCATGGTGTTCCATTTATTTGATTCCAGACAAATGCAAGATCATGCCAAACTATTTGATAGAGTGTTTTCTTCAGAATTTATTTTTTATGAACAGATTGAAGTAACTGGTACAAAGTCCTTATGGTTACACCACTCAGACATCAACCATTATCTCTTAAAAAAATCTTTCAAAATTGATCAAATCCAGGAGTTTTAAACTAGCTCTTTATAAGACATTAATTTGATCAGTCAGGGTCCAAACAGATTTACAACCCTCAAACCTCCACAGCAGGTCCTCCCAAAGGTCTGAACACAAAGATCCACCATCCCCGTCTCAGTGGACTGTCCCTTTGGAGGATCAGGAGCCGAGGTGGACCCTGAGTGAAGAAGCTTCAGCAGCAGGTTTTAGTTCAGTTTGAAGGTCACAGAGACTTCCTGAGGACACACCTTTAGAGGGTCTGCAGCATTAAAATATGGAAAGAGTCTCTGAGTGAAGGTGTGTGTGAAGGTGTGGATGTGTGTGTTAGTATCAGGATCAGAGAAGGACAGCTGACATTCATCCCAGTCCAGACTCACCCTGATCTTCTCTGGATGCTTCTTCACTGAGAGGAGAGAGTCTGGATGGGTTGGAGAGCATGCTGTGTATTTATCACCATTGAACAATACTATCCATAATCCAGACCTTATGAATCCCTTCCTCTGGACAGACTGTGCCGACACGCTCAGTGCCCAGTGTTTACTGTCTCCGACCTGGACATCCCAGCTGTGACTCCAAGAGCTGAAGCCCTCACAGCCCAGGACTGAGCAGTAATAATCAAACCTATCTGGATTATCAGGAAGCTGCTGCTCCTCTCCTCTTCTCATGGAGGTCAGATCTACAGACAGGATGAGTTCAGGATGAGCAGTGTTTGGGTCCAGTATGATGGGGCTGTAGGAGACCAGGTCCTTCATCTTGGTCCAGATGTTGAAGCCCAGGTTGCCCAGATGTTTGGCCTGGTCTATCAGAGCTCCTGAGGGCAGCTGTGGATCCTCCAGCAGGCGGTGCTGCTGCACTCTCTCCACTGCAGCCTTGTAGTTCTTCAGGAATGAGATGTCTCCAGCCTTCAACTGCTCCCCAGTGTCTCTGAGTGTTTGTGAAAGAGCTTCTGTCTCTCTGCTCAGAGCCTCCATCTGCTCCTTCATCCTCCGCCTCTTCTGCTCCTCTTCCTCTCTCAGAGCTCTCAGCCAGTCCTCCTCTTCCTCCTGCAGAAACTGGTGGAGCTTCTTGAACGTCTCCTTGATCTGAGCCTCTGTGTGTCGGGCCTGGACCTCCACATGTCTCAGAGTTTGATCAAACTTCACTCTGACTTCTTCATTAAGCTTCATCTTCTCCTTTAAGGGCTGCAGGAGGTCCTGAAGGTTCTTCTTGAGCTGTGGAGCAGCTTCATCGATGGGTCTGAATCTGTGTTCGGCATGTTTCTCTGAATCTCTGCAGACCAGACACACCGGCTCCTGATGGTCCAGGCAGAAGAGCAGGAGCTTCTCAGAGTGCAGACTGCAGAGATCTTCTGAACCTCTCTGATCTCTATGCTGGAGAAACACCTCACACAGATTCTTCAGAGCGAAGTTTATAGGTAAAATCTCTCTTGAGTGTCTCCTCTTGCAGAGTGGACACTCCTTGACCTCCTTGTCCTTCCAGCTTTTCTCCACACACTCTCTACAGAAGCTGTGGCTGCAGGACAGGATCACAGGATCTCTGAAGATCTCCAGGCAGACCGAGCAGCTGAGGTCCTGCTCAAACTTGGAGGCCATTTTGTGTGAGAGTGAAGCAGAAGAACAGAAAGCTGCTCCCTCTCTGAGAGTCTCTCTCACTCTGGTTGGACCTTGAAGCTCTCCGTCAGTCTGTGGAGTCTGGACCTGCTGAAGGTGTTGGTGTTCCCAGAGTTCTCAGAGTTCCCAGACCTCCTCCTGGTGTGGAGCTGCTTACGTTGTTAGTCTTCAGTTGATCTGACAGCGAGTGAGCGTCTCCTCTGAGTCAGAAGAAAACACACCCTTGTCTGTCGGGTTAGATAAGGTGAAGGGAACCAAAATGAGCCACCCCACTTGGCTGCCAAAGTGATAAGGATGCAACCAGGGCCAATATGGATGGCAGTTACTCATGTTCAGGACATCAAGTCTTCTTTTGAGCTTTTGATCTCAGACTCCATTCAGAAAATTATTATTGATTGTCCTAATTAGAAGGATGGTGTGTTTCTGAAGAAAGATGGAAGGAGATGAACCAAACCCCTTTTACATGCCTAGTTCAGGGTTCTTGTCCTTGCTGGAATTTTTCCATGCAACAATGTCTCTGAGAAATTTCCATGTATTTTCCACTTTGATAACCGAGATGACAGACCAGCTTGACAGCAGAGAGACAAGCTAGCTGCCAACAGGACAGTGTGGGATAAATGGGTGCGCCACCCCCCTGTTTTACAACTCTGGGCCTAATGTTACCATTGATGAGCAGCTGATGCCATTTAGGGGTCACTGGCCATTTTCAGCAGTGTATACCATGTAAATGTAAATGTTCTTTATTTATACAGCCCTTTGCAACAACCCTTTCAGTGACCCAAAGTGCGTTACAATAGTTGGAATTAAAAAGCAATAAATAACACAATTAAAAATAATAGAAGCAATAAGAGCAATAAAATACATTAAAATAAAGTAAGACAGAGTAAAAGTAAAAGTGTCACCACACTACTTGGTCTTAAAAGCCATCCTAAATAAACATGTCTTCAGTCGAGATTTGAAAAGGCCCAGGTCAAAAATGAGACACATTTCAACAAGGAGCTTATTCCAACACCTGGGAGCAGCAATGGAAAAGGCTTGATCACCCCAGTGTCAGTATTCCGACCTGGGCACTACCAGGAAAAGTTGGTTTGATGACCTCAGCACTCTACCAGGCTCCCAAACAGTTTAAGGCTCCATTAAGTACACTGGGGCAAGACCGTTAAGAGCTTTAAAAACGTACATTAAAATGTTTGCCAGTTAAAAGATTGGCCGCTGCATTTTGCACAAGCTAAGGCGACAAAGAGAAGCCTGGGAGACACCAACATTAAGAGCATTACAGTAGTCAAATCTTGAGCTTATCAGAGCATGGATTGCCATTTCAAGGTCGTGGTGACTAAAAAACATTTTAACGTTGGCCAGGAGACTAAGCTGGAAAAAACTAGTCGTGACAACACTGTCTATTTGTTTGTCAAACTTTAGGTGTGAGTCGAGAATCACACCCAGATTTCTGACATTTGGACTAAGTGTTGAAAACAAGGTTCCAAAGCCAGCCGTCCCTGTGTCCCCAAACATGATACACTCTGTTTTACTATCATTAAGATGAAGACAATTTTGGGCCAACCACTGCTTGATTTCTGCATTACAGGAAAACAAATAATTCTGTGCATTGTGACTGTTGGACTTCACTGGCAGATAGATTTGCAGATCATCTGCTCAACAGTGGATGAAAAAGAGAATCGGGGCAAGAATAGACCCCTGTGGGACCCCACAGGAGAGAGGAGCACTAGAAGAGGACAAGTCACTAATCATAACAGAGTAGTAGGTTCTGCTACTCTGCTACAAAGTAGGTTCTGCTGGATAAGTAGGATGTAAACCACTAAAGTGCCATACCGCGAAGGCCAACATAATCAGGCGTGACAAACCTGAAACAGCTGAAGCAGTCTGCTAACGAGGAGTGGGCCAAAATACCTGTAGACAGGTGCAAGAGTCTCACTGAGAGTTACAGATTTCATCTTCAACTGCACCAAAGGAAGAGTTAGGTAGTTGAAGAGAAGCAGCACGGTTAGCTTGTGCCCCTAAATGCTTAGTTGCAGCAGGTGGGAGAAGACTGTTGAGAATATGAGGAGTGCAGTTCAAGGCAGAAACAGAAAGGTCTTTCATAAGAATTTTAACACTGGTATGCCAGGTGTCAGAGTTGCTTTTCTTGTTAAAACATGGACATTGCCCTGAGAAAACTCGAAGATTATTTGGTGCGGTGCACCATCGGATGAGCTCTCTGAGCCATGAACAGTGTGTTCAACCACCACTCTTTGAACGCTTGGTGGATTTATGTCAATGAGAGGTGAAGCTGACAATGGCTTGTGGTCAGGTTTTTAGCTGGCTTTTGAGGAGTTTGAAATTGGATGTCAAAGAGAGATTTCAAGGGTGTGTGATCTGGAAAATTTGGAGGCTGTGGGTCAAAGCTGTCCATTTCTTCATATTGCATTCATTTCAAGAACACCACAGTTACTTTCGCAAGTTCTTGTAGTTGTTGAATGTACGTTTTTGTGCCTTTGATACGTACACCTGAGGTGTATACACTCCTTTAGCTATTAATCTCTAAGATGTGGTGAGTCTAAGTTGAACTGTGAACTTCAATTGGCAACAGGGGGTTTAAGATTTGAATAGTGGTGTCAAAAGTAAGATCTACTATCATGTGATTATGAAGTCTGAGTTGTGGTTATATATTCTTAAACAATTACTTGAACCATGTTTTGGAAGTTAAGTATATACTTCCTCATCGCTCTCTGTTCTCTATTCCTGCCTCACTATCTCTATACCAGATTTTGATTTTATGTTTGTATAATTCTATTTTAGTTTGTTTTTAAAGAGCTAGTAATAACTGGAATGCAATGGACAGAAAAATCTGATGATTCTAACACTCCATGGAGCTCCTGGCTAGCTCGCCAAATTTTATTTGTAACAAATGGGTAAAAAGGATACGATACTCACAGGTTACATCCTGGAGCTCACAATTGTGCCAAAAACATACACAGACACCATGCTGTATAGCTGACAGCATCTAGTTAAGACACAAATATTTAACAGCACATTCATCAACCAATTAAATTTTCATGTAAGCATAAGTCAATAAAGGTAAATCAAAATAGAATTCCCGTAGGTATGCTCAGTTGAATTCCTTTCTGTATCACATATAATGGCCCTTGATGATTCTCATCACATCAGCATCAGTTTCCACTTTAACAAAAGGCACAGTCAAGTTCATCCCATATACATTGGGGAAAAAATACTATAAAATCAAAAAGACCCAGGGTTTTCAAGGAAAAAATTGAGTCTCTGTCTCAATGTTCAATCCAAAATATGAGGACAGCTTGGGTACATCACAGAGAATCGCAGTGATACAGATTTAGCCAACCTTGTTGTCCAGTGCAATAGGTGATAAGGTCCAAGTCCAAGGTCCAATGGGAAGCTTGCAGGTCCAATGTTGAATAATTCAAAGTACACCAAAAAAAAAACCTGACCTGTGGACAGACAAGGTCAGAAAAAGTCACGAGTTCCTTGACATCAATAATCTGTTGATTCAGAATTATTATTAAATTTACAGTTAACACTTCTGTGTATTTCATACATATAGGAAAAATATGTTCGAGAAAAAATAAAAAGCATTTGTATTTTTTTCATACTGAGAAAAACAAATACAGAAAAAAGTTATTCAACCAAAATTATATCTATCAAAATAGCATCAAAAAGGCATCAAAAAGAAAATAATCAGGCTCACTGATCTCTGCAAGATACTTTAGTGGTCGATTAGGACAGCGTGTAGTTTTTCTCTCTCTGCAAAAAGTGTCTGATACTGTAGGCTAATAATGCTTATAGTAGTTAGTGCTTAGCATTGAAGCTAGCATCACACACAGATGATATATACTTCAAATGAACACTATTCTTACTTTTGCGTGTGTTGGATCCAAGGCATGTTCTTGAGAAGTTGGTGTTGTTCCTGTGTACTGTTTTTGTCCGTTTTCATCTACTTTAACAACTTTTTTTCTCACATGCATCAATTCTGCTGTTTCTGTATCTATGCTCCTCAAAGAAAGTTATGTTGAGGAGGGACATCCTGATGAGCACATGCTGATTGAGAGTATCCACCTCTCAACCAGAGTCATGCCTAAACCCAATTGGATAAAAACTCTTACAAGAGTGAAAGCAGAGCAAAACACTAAAGAAGGAATAAGTTAGAAAATAAATATTTCATAATTTTTCAACAGGTAAATAAGATTAAACAAGAATACATTACATTAAATATAATATAAATAATTCATCTTTCTTTTTCAAAGTGTGTTTTTGCTAATAAGCTCTGTAAGCCATAATTTCTTACCTCCGCCAAGGAGGTTATGTTTTCGAGAGAATTTGTCTGTCCGTTTGTCCGTCCATCTGTAAACAAAATAACTCAAAAAGTAATGGATGGATTTGGATGAAATGTTCAGATTGGGAAAAGGAAGAACTGATTCGATTTTGGTGTTGATCCGGATCAGCGTCAAGCTGCCATGGCGAAAAATGTGATTTCTGTGAATAACTACTGAACTAAAATAGATATCATTATGAATCCAGTTGCTAATGGTATGTTTTCATGGTCAATGAATCTAAATATTTAGATGAAATAAAGGTAGGAGTAATATTTATGGTCAAAATGACTATATGGCTGAGGACTGTGGCGCTGGCCTGCACTCTCCAAGTGCTATTCTAGTGTCACACTTACATGAGAGATGTGATGTTTGAGAACGAGTTGAGTCACTTGAACAACTCTTTTAAGTGACTGACAGACTGACAACTGATTCTCTGTTGTGAGTGCAGGCAATCTGCATTTAAGAATGGCTTGCACAGAAATGATTCACTCAAAACTGGAAATTGGTTCTTATCATTGAATTATACAAGTGACTCATTTGTTTAAAGCAGCACAATGGAAGATTCTCACTTGACCGAACAGGGAACTCAACTACCCACGAGCTCTAGCGCGCGCATACTGTCGTAAGACAGATCTGCCGGTCGCGTGCATTTTGTTTTGTAGGCGAATCACAGAAGCCAGGACTTCACTCAAAAGTATTCTTATGTCTTCAGCGGCAGTTTGCAGGATTGATAGTGACGAGGTAATGTATTTATTTTTGACTAAATGACGATGTTAAAAATCGCTAAGTCCAACTTGGTTTTATTACCGTGAAGTCGCCCCCGTCCTGTTGAAACGATAAAGTGAATAAAAGTAAAGACAACGATGAGCTGGCAATATCACACACTTGAAATAGGTCTCAACAAAACTACATACTGGTACGTTCTGGATTTGTTGTGCTGTACTTTTTTCCTGTCAAGTCTTTTGAGGAACTTCGTCATAAATTAGCAGCTTAACATACCTTATAGTAGTCGGACATCCCTCCTTGTCTTTTATTTCACGCAGCAAGTGAATGCCGAACCGATGTTTATTTTGGTCCGAGCATTCAGCTTGTTTTTCTCTCGCTTTCTTTGTTTTGTATCCTCCGACAAAACTTTTCTCTTTCTTACGTTGTTGCCTCCGCCATGGTTACAGCTCCGCGATTGGCTTTCACCAAGACTTCCGTGTTTTAAACGAATCGGGGGAAGTGACGTATGTCGTAAAGCAGTCCAAACGTGTAGTTTTTTAGTGTGGCAGGGTTCCCACCATCCACCTTGAAGTTACATAGCACCAGTGAAGGGATACAGACCACCCAAGACCACGACAGAGGTGTAATTCAACTCATTGTTAAGTGGTGGACCATCACAATGACTATCGAAGGACCATATTATGTTTGAAAAGCTACAGTGTTGGTTTAAGTCTCGTTTGTTCAAGACTAAACTCGTTTGCGAACATCTCTTCTCCAGTGCAAATCAACATGGATGTGCCTGCAAGTAGGTTGACAAAACAAAGCCTCAGTTTATGAGCCGAAGAAGATAATAAGATGATAGCAGAGGAAAATGAAACATATTTGAGTCAGTGACAAATAAGAGGTTGCATGATGAGCAATTTAAAATGTTTTGAAGCAGGTTTAATAAAAAGAAAGGTAGATTGCCCTTGAAAATAACAAGTGGTGTAACCATAACAACATGAGAAATATATGTCACCCTAAAGTGTATGGAAGAGCATTTCTAAAAACTGTGACTTTATTTTATGCATTACTTGAAAAACATTTTCAGTGCTTATTTTAAAATTCAATTAACATGCATTATTTGCAATACACAGCAGGACAAATACTGGTAATCACTTTGTGTTTTCAAAAAACAACATTTGGAAATCAATGTATAAACTGATCAAAATGTTATAGTATACTGTAACAAAGGTTTACATCGTATTCCTCAGGAATGTCCCTGTAAATTATAATATTTTTGTAAAAAGAACTGGTTACAACCATCGACAAAAACAGTAACACCACATGACTATATTGCTCTTGCCAAAGTAACTGGCACTAAACATCAAGCATGGCAGTCAGCAAGGTCAACTGAACTTGTGCTTTTTTATTTTCAATGAAGAAAAAACACCAACAACAATAATTGGGTATTTAGTACTAACTAATCGAAGAATTAATAAATGGACTGTGCTGCAATTTATGCATGTACTCATGCTCTGTGTAAAGAAACTTTTTCTTTGCCTGATAATGGCATCTGTTGCTAGAATAAGAGGCTCTGTTATATACAAAAAACAATGAAACATTACAAAGTTAATAAATGGAAATTTACATATCTACGTTGCAGTCTTTGACAAACATTTAACATGTTTTTGGAGTTTCATGTGTTTTTAAAGATGCTGTTCATTTCCAACTTTGTCATTGCTCATCAACTGCTGCCACATTTATGACATTATATTCTTGTGTACGGAGCTTAAAGTTGAAAGTGAATGCAACTATGCATATAATATGGAATAGTTACAATGACAAAGCCATGCAGATTAATGATTTTGCACTAACCTTCATGAGCCTTGCAAAAATCTTTATAAAGCACCACTATTTCTCAAAAACATCACAATTAACATGTAAAAATAGTTCCATATTGTAACATCATTTCTATTAACTCTTTAATCATATAATACATAAAATGGAACAATACAAAGTTAATAAATTTACATATCTAAATTTTAATATTTTGGCGTTTCATGACTTTTTAAAACTGCTGTTCTTTTTCAACTTTGTCATTGTTTATCCACTGCTGCCACATTCATGATATTATTTATATTCTTGTATATGGAGATGAAAGTTGAAAGTAAATGGAATACAAATATGTATTGATCATGTATGTAATATGTATAAGTTACAATGACAATGCCATGCAGATTAATGATTTTACACTGACCTTCAAGAGACTCGGTTAAAAAATGTTGACAAAGCACCACTATTACTCAAGAACATAACACTTAACATGTACAATATTGTAAAAATAGTTCCATATTGTAACATAGTTCATATTAAATCTTTAATCATAAGATATTTGCCAACATCAAATGGTTTAATCGGTTACATCATTTGACATTTCAATTAAAACTCAAATTTAACGGGCATTAGAATGGACACCTTTGTAAGCACATGGCCTTAATGTGAAGATTTCAGACACAGTTTTAAAAATACTAACAGCTTGTCTTTGACATGAGGCCATTTGGATATGTATCTCATTGGGTTTTTTTCAGTTACGCATCTTAGTAATAGTACCACACTTTTCCATTCGTCAGATCAGAAATGAGCCCGAGCATTTTCTAGGGATTTTCAAAGGTTAACCCGAGGAATTTTCTCAGCTGTGACTGTCAGCTCCACATTTATGATGGTAAAAGAAAGTGCCAGTCACCACACAGTTATAATCCACACATCTAATGTCAGCAGTCTCACCAACCTGAAGATTATTTTCACATAGCAACATTCATGTAAGTATTATCAGCATTTTTATACCTCATAAATCATTTGCTTTGATAAAATATGAACTTTGTTCCACATCACCCAGGCTTCACCCATGCCTAAAACCGCCAGTTTATAGCTTCCTCTCATAAAGATTAACCCATTGTTGGCCTATAATACGATCACTGATAACTCAATGATATTATAAGTGTGTGTCTGCATGTGTATCACTGTGCATGTACTTACACATCAGCTACATGTTGAGTCAAAATTTATCTGCCATTCAAAAAAAGTATTTTTACGTTCTCATCTAGAGTATCATGGCTGATAGAATGTAATAATCAGTTTTTCTCCCTCTTTCTCTCTTTGTTGCCACAATCGTAGGAAAAAGAAAATGATGGAAATAAATCTGGCTCACCATGGGTCAGATTCTCCTGAAAAATGAATTAGAGTTGTAACATAATACTGTCCCACAATCCCTGGTAATCAATTCTATTGCACTGTATATACTACATACAGTCAGTAACTGATGATATTACATTAAAATACTTTTGAATTTTACAATAATCCTCCAGCATGAGCATGAAATTACTGTTCTTCAGAATGACCTTCAACTGATGTTGAGATCATTTTTGGCCGTTTTTACATTCGTCAAAGTTTTTTGCGATAAAAACGTCATGAACGTGTCCAAAATGACATAATTCTTTTGATGATCAAAATATAATCATCTTTAATCAAAATGAATGATTTTTTTTTTTATAAAACAGATTAATTCCACTTGAACAACTGATTAAATCCAGAAGTTTTAAACTAGCTCTCCATAAGACTTTGATTTGATCAGTCAGGGTCCAAACGGATTTACAACCCTCAAAACTCCACAGCAGGTCCTCCCAAAGGTCTGAACACAAAGATCCACCATCCCCGTCTCAGTGGACTGTCCCTTTGGAGGATCAGGAGCCGAGGTGGACCCTGAGCGAAGAAGCTTCAGCAGCAGGTTTTAGTTCAGTTTGAAGGTCACAGAGACCTCCTGAGGACAGATCTTCAGTGGATGTCGGTCTAAAGTACTTATAATTGGAAAGAGTCTCTGAGTGAAGGTGTGTCTGAAGGTGTGGATGTGTGTGTTAGTATCAGGATCAGAGAAGGACAGTCGTCCTCTGTCCCAGTCCAGACTCACCCTGATCTTCTGTGGACGCTTCTTCACTGAGAGGACAGAGTCTGGATGGGGTGGGGACACTGCTTTGTATTTATGACCATATAACCATACCATCCATAATCCAGACTGTACGACTGCCTTCCTGTGGACAGACTCTGCTGACACTCCCAGGTTCCAGTATTTACTGTCCCCAACATGGACGTCCCAGCTGTGAGCTCCAGAGCTGAAGCCCTCAGAGCCCAGGACAGACCAGTAATGATAAAACCTCTCTGGATTATCAGGAAGCTGCTGCTTCTCTCCTCGTCTTACAGAGGTCAGATCTTCAGACAGGATGTAGACTGAAGCAGCAGTGTTTGGGTCCAGGATGACGGGGCTGTAGGAGACCAGGTCCTTCATCCTGGTCCAGATGTTAAAGCCCAGGTTGCCCAGATGTTTGGTCTGGTCTATCAGAGCTCCTGAGGGCAGCTGTGGATCCTCCAGCAGGGGGCGCTGCTGCACTCTCTCCACTGCAGCCTTGTAGTTCTTCAGGAATGAGATGTCTCCAGCCTTCAGCTGCTCCTCAGTGTCTCTGAGTGTTTGTGAAAGAGCTTCTATCTCTCTGCTCAGAGCCTCCATCTGCTCCTTCATCCTCCGGCTCTTCTGCTCCTCTTCCTCCCTCAGAGCTCTCAGCCGGGCCTCCTCTTCCTCCAACAGAAACTGTTGGAGCTTCTTGAATGTCTTCTTGATCTGAGCCTCTGTGTGTCGGGCCTGGACCTCCACGTGTCTCAGAGTTTGATCAAACTTCACTCTGACTTCTTCATTAAGCTTCATCGTCTCCTTTAAGGGCTGCAGGAGGTCCTGAAGGTTCTTCTTGAGCTGTGGAGCAGCTACATCGATGAGTCTGAATCTGTGCTCGGCGTGTTTCTCTGAATCTCTGCAGACCAGACACACCGGCTCCAGATGGTTCATGCAGAAGAGTTTTAGCTTCTTAAAGTGCAGACTGCAGCGATCTTCTGAAGCTCTCTGATCTCTCTGCTGGAGAAACGTCTCGCACAGGTTCTTCAGAGTAAAGTTTGGAGGTAACCAGGAGTTACAGTGTATCCCATTACAGAGTGGACAGCGCTTGTGCCTGTTGACCTTCCAGCTCTCCTCCACACACTCTCTACAGAAGCTGTGGAAGCAGGACAGGATCACAGGATCTCTGAAGATCTCCAAGCAGATCGAGCAGCTCAGGTCCTCCTCAAACTTGGAGGCCATTTAGTCTCAGAGTGAAGCAGAGAGGCAGCAGAAGAACAGGAAGCTGCTCCGTCCCTGAGAGTCTCTCTCACTCTGATTGGACCTTGAAGCTCTCGGTCAGTCTGTGGAGTCTGGACCTGCTGGAGGTGTTGGTGTTCCCAGAGATCTCAGAGTTCCCAGACCTCCTCCTGGTGTGGAGCTGGTCCTGTTTTTAGTCTTAAGTCGATCTGACAGTGAATGAGCGTCTCCTCTGAGTCAGCAGGAATCACAGCCTGTCTCCTGGTTTGTCAGGTGAGATAAGGTGAAGGGGGCGGAGCTTCTTCAGAGCAGGATCACAGGAAGGGGGGTCATGTTCCCGTCAGACTCTCCCTGGACCATAAAGGTCTCTGGACTTTGTCCTGCTCACTGCTGCTGTGCTGAGGTCTGAGGTCTGACCTACAAAAGCTCCTCCAGTATAAAGTGTAAGACATTTTTTATGTTTCCTTGAATTTCTGAAGTCATGTTACGAAAGTCTGAATGTATAAATTAACAGAAAGAAATAGAACTTCATGATGCAAACAATTAGGTATCTGCTATTATTGTATAATTTCCTCATATCATAAAAAGAGGCTTTGTTTTGTTGACCAACTTACACGGTGGTTTCCCTGTAGATGTGATGTTAGCAAACAGGTTAAGTCTTTTGATCGGCTGCTTTAAGAGACTGATGAGAACTGGTTCTCTGTTGTGAGTGCAGGCAATATGCATTTTTGAATAGATGGTACTGCTGACTTACAACTTCAAAATATGCCATCTTTTCTTTGTTTTTGAGTCTTGCCTCACTCTTGATTAGCGTCTTATTGGCTTAGCTCACACACTGTGAGTCAATGGGGAGTGTTAGCCCACTTACAGTTGGTCCTGTGTGCTTGTGTCTTGTTTTCTTTTACTGTGGTATGTTACGTTAACTTCTACCCTCTTCTTCTCCTTACCAGAGGATTTGTTTTGTTAGACTACTTCCACAGTAGTTCATACTCCAGATGTGATGTTGGCAAACGAGTTGAGTCTTTTGATCGACTGTTTAAAATGACTCTGAAGAGAGCTGATCCCCAGATGCCAGGAAGGCAACATTAGATGTGCAGGCAATCCGCATCTATCGACAACTCACTGACACCTACAAATAGGTTCTCATCAGTCACTTAAATGAGCTGTTAGAAAGACCCAACTCGTCCATGAAAGTCACATCTCTCGCACAAACTACCATGCATGTCCTTCTAAGCAGGTCAATAAAACAAAGCCACTGCTTACAAGCAGAAGAAGAAAATATGATGATAGTAGAAGATACTATAATCTGATGACTGTAGGCAGAGGCAGGCTAACAGTTCCCATTGACTCCTAGTGTTTGAGCTAAGCTAATCATCAGTGGGTGAGCTCTCCCTTATTCCTGCACATACAGTCTAAAGATTGGTGTCTATCTGGTTGTCATGGACTCTGGAGGGACACAAGACTGGAAAAGATAAAGATGTTGGTGTTTAAAGGGCTAGTTTGGCTTGTATGAAGTTGTGTTACTCGAGTCAAACCTAACATGACTGACTATAAAGGAACTTGTGAGCTTGTCTTTGTGAAATCTACTCAAAAAACTCTGTTGGCTCCACAAACATTTGATTTCTCTCCTCTCTGCTTCTTGTTTGTTGTCAGCAAAAAAACTGTTACAATTGTTAACTTTCAGAGTATATGCAGTGCACAAACCTCATGGTAAGCAATGTAATTCCTCAACATAGGTACTGTATCAATTACTCATGTAAAGCCCCTCAAAGACTACATGACCCATTTTGTCTTTAAATGTAAAAACTGTTTAAGGTTTCTTGAGAGTCGGCTGTGAATGGCTTCTTGATTTTGGTTACACCATGATGGCGATAATTATAGTCTACAAATTCCAAAAATTAGTTATAATATTCAAAAGATTCCTGTTCCATTTATTCTATTCCAGAAAAATGTAACTTTCTTTCTCACATGCATCAATTCTGCTGTTTCTGTATCTATGCTCCTCAAAGGAAGTTATGTTGAGGAGGGACTTCCTGATGAGCACATGCTGATTGAGAGTATCCACCTCTCAACCAGAGTCATGCCTAAACCCAATTGGATAAAAACTCTTACAAGAGTGAAAGCAGAGCAAAACACTAAAGAAGGAATAAGTTAGAAGATAAATATTTCATAATTTTTCAACAGGTAAATAAGATTAAACAAGAATACATTACATTAAATATACTATAAATAATTCATCTTTCTTTTTCAAAGTGTATTTTTGCTAATAAGCCCTGTAAGCCATAATTTCTTACCTCCGCCAAGGAGGTTATGTTTTCGAGAGAATTTGTCTGTCCGTTTGTCCTTCCATCTGTAAACAAAATAACTCAAAAAGTAATGGACGGATTTGGAGGAAATTTTCAGGATAATGTTCAGCATGGGAAAAGGAAGAACTGATTCGATTTTGGTGTTGACCCGGATCAGCGTCTGGCCGCCATGGCGAAAAATGTGATTTCTGTGAATAACTACTGAACTAAAATAGATATCATTATGAATCCAGTTGCTAATGGTATGTTTTCATGGTCAAGGAATCTAAATATTTAGATGAAATAAAGGTAGGAGTAATATTTATGGTCAAAATGACTATATGGCTAAGGACTGTGGTGCTGGCGGGGGTCTGCGCTCTCCGAGTGCTTTTCTAGTGTCACACTTACATGAGAGATGTGATGTTTGAGAACGAGTTGAGTCACTTGAACAACTCTTTTAAGTGACTGACAGACTGACAACTGATTCTCTGTTGTGAGTGCAGGCAATCTGCATTTAAGAACAGTTTGCACACAAATGATTCACTCAAAACTGGAAATTGGTTCTTATCATTGACTTAGACAAGTGACTCATTTGTTTAAATTTCATTTGTTTAAGACTCGACTCATTTGCAAACATCTCTTCTCCAGTGCAAATCAACATGGATGTGCCTGCAAGTAGGTTGACAAAACAAAGCCTCAGTTTATGAGCCGAAGAAGATAATAAGATGATAGCAGAGGAAAATGAAACATATTTGAGTCAGTGACAAATAAGAGGTTGCATGATGAGCAATTTAAAATGTTTTGAAGCAGGCTTCATAAAAAGAAAGGTAGATTGCCCTTGAAAATAACAAGTGGTGTAACCATAACAACATGAGAAATATATGTCACCCTAAAGTGTATGGAAGAGCATTTCTAAAAACTGTGACTTTATTTTATGCATTACTTGAAAAACATTTTCAGTGCTTATTTTAAAATTCAATTAACATGCATTATTTGCAATACACAGCAGGACAAATACTGGTAATCACTTTGTGTTTTCAAAAAACAACATTTGGAAATCAATGTATAAACTGATCAAAATGTTATAGTATATTGTAACAAAGGTTTACATCGTATTCCTCAGGAATGTCCCTGTAAATTATAATATTTTTGGAAAAAAAAAAACAGGTGACAACCATTGACAAAAACAGTTACACCACATGATGGTGTTGCTTTGCCGAATAAACTGGCACCAAATATCAAGCATGACAGTCAGCAAGGTTAATGAAACTTGTGTTTTTTTATTTTCATTGAAGAAAAAACACCAACAACAATAATTGGGTATTTAGTATGAACTAATCCAAGAATTAATAAATGGCCCATGCTGCAGATTATGCATGGACTCTTGCATAACCTGTTTCAAGAAACTTTTTCTGTGCCTGATTATGGCATCTGTTGCTAGAATAAGAGGCTCTGTTATATACAAAAACAATGAAACATTACAAAGTTAATAAATGGAAATTTCCATGTCTAAATTTTAACCTGCGACAAACATTTAACATGTTTTTGGAGTTTCATGTCTTTTAAAGCCTGCTGTTCCTTTCCAACTTTGTCATTGTTCATCAACTGCTTCCACATTTATGACATTATATTCTTGTGTATGGAGCTTAAAGTTGAAAGTGAATGGAATACAAGTACGTATTAACTATGCATATAATATGGAATAGTTACGATGACAAAGCCAAGCAGGTTAATAATTTTACACTAACCTTCAAGAGCCTTGAAACATTTTTTGATAAAGCACCACTATTTCTCAAAAGCATAACACTTAACATGTAAAAATAGTTCCACACTGTAACGCAGTTCAAATTAAGCATTTAATCATAAGATATTTGCCAACATCAAATGGTTTACCCGGTTACACCATTTGACATTTCAATTAAAACTCAAATTTAACAGGCGTTAGGATGGACACCTTTGTAAGCACATGGCCTGAATGAAGATTTTAGACACAATTTTAAAAGTACTTACAACAGCTTGTCTGTGACATGAGGCCATTTGGATTTGTATCTCATTGTTTTTTTTTCAGTTATTGCATCTTAGTAGTTGTACCACACTTTTCCATACATGGGATCAGAAATGATCCCAAGCATTTTCCGTAGAAAGTTGACCCAAGGAATTTTCTCAGCTGTGACTGTCAGCTCCACATTTATGACGGTAAAAGAAAGTGTCAGTCACCTCAGTTATAATCCACACATCTAATGGCAGCAGTCTCACCAACCTGAAGATTATTTTCACACAGCAACATTCATGTATTATCTCTATTTTTATACCTCATAAATCATTTGCTTTGATAAAATATGAACTTTGTTCCACATCACCCAGGCTTCACCCATGCCTAAAACCGCCAGTTTATAGCTTCCTCTCATAAAGATTAACCCATTGTTGGCCTATAATACGATCACTGATAACTCAATGATATTATAAGTGTGTGTCTGCATGTGCATCACTGTGCATGTACTTATACATCGGCTACATGTTGAGTCAAAATTTGCCTGTCATTCAAAAAAAGTATTTTTATGTTCTCGTCTAGAGTATCATGGCTGATAGGATTTAATAATCAATTTTTCTCCTTTCTTCTCTCTTTGTCACCACAATCGTAGGAAAAAGAAAACAATTACCACTTTGAAGTAATTACTTTGAAAAGAAATCTGGCCCACCATTGGTCAGATTCTCCTGAAAATGAATTACAGTCGTTACCTAATGCTGTCCCACAGTTCTTTGTAATCTATACTATTGTACTGTATATACCACATACAGTAAGTAACTGATATTACAGTTAAATAATTTTGAATTTACAAAAAGCCTTTACAGCATGAGCATCCAAAGATGAACCAAAAAATGTGAGAAATCAATTTGTGAACCTGAAATCACTGTTCTTCAGAATCACCCTCAGCTGATGTTGAGATCATTTTGGATGTTTATACCTTCATCAAAGTCATTTTGTGATAGAAATGTTAAGGAGAAGTGATAAATGAATGTGTCGAAAATTACATTTTTATAATCAAAAGAATTATTTAAACATCTTTTATCAAAATGAATGATTTTATTACAAAATGAATTCATTCAAATTCATTTTTGACCCATGCCATGGAAGAGTGTAGTACTTTGTAGGTCATGCATCTAAGGGTTAATAAAACTCGGGAGACTGGATTCGATTTTCACAAAACAATTGTATTGAAAATAGGCAACAAAAAATGAAAGAACGTGTAATTTACATAAATCAGAACAACAACTATTATTTGGTCTTCTACCCAATCATTTAGAGTCTTGAGAGTTTTTCAGTTCATCGAAAAAGCAAACACAAAATCCAAACAAATACGTTCATAGATTCAACTTCTGTTCAAGGAAGTAGAAAAAATGTGTCCCAGATTCCTACTACACAGGTAGGTTGGTGATGATGGGTTGGAACCTGGTGTGGATGAAGTTCGGTGATGATGAAGTTTGTCCTTCATTTAGTTCACCATTTTTCATGGTACAGGGGGAGTTATGGAAAACAAACTTTTTATAAACAAACCATGCTTTTAATTTCTTCAGTTCGTTGTTGATTATCCTCTGTAACTGATTCAAATTATTACTGGAAAAAAATACTACTATTGTGAGTTTATTCCCTCCTAAATATGGAAAATTAACCAAAAAGACAAGTGTCACAATCTCAGTCTTCAGCCTCAGTCTCATCCGCAGCCTGTCACTCCCTGCTCCACTCTAATCAGTCCAGACTCACCTCACCTGTGTTGCTGTTCGCACCTGCACCTCGTCCTCGGCAATCAAGCCAGCTACTTAAGCCCCAGCTCCACACTCAGTCGTTGTCAGACTGTCGTCGCACTCATGCTGAGAAGTCCAGACTTGTTTCCCGGATTGATCACCCGTTGCCGACAAGTTTCGTCCCAGACTCTGCCTCATACGCCTGACCCTCGGCTTGACTCCAAGGTATCGACTAGCTTCTGTCCTGCATTCACCCGCCTGTCTGAATCCCTGGCTTTCGATCCTGCTTCCGTCTCCTGTTGCCGAGTCCTGTCTGCTCTACGTTGTACCGTCCGCCTGGTATCCGACCCCCTGCCTGTCTTCGACAACGTGAGTTCGCCTGAATCACATCTCCGGGTGTTCCTGAACGCCTCAGCTCGTCTGTGTGTGAGTCCAGCCTGCATCACCTCCTTCTCTAAAGACTGTGTGAGCTTCTGTCAGTTTATCTCCTGGGTGGCTCAGTCGGTAAGGTGTCCAACTATGGATCGAGCTGTTGCGGGTTCGACCCCCGCTCAAGCCACAGCCTATTTTCTGTTTAAACTGTGTGGGTCTCAGTTTTGGACTCCTTCTGCGTGTTGCAATCCAAGAAGTGTCCCTCTCCTAAGTTTGCTGTTGCGGGTTGAAGCCCCGCTCAAGTCACAGCTACACCTCTGTAAAAACTGTGTTCAGAAAAGTGTCCCTCTCCTAAGTTTGCTGTTGCGGGTTGAAGCCCCGCTCAAGTCACAGCTACACCTCTGTAAAAACTGTGTTCAGAAAAGTGTCCCTCTCCTAAGTTTGCTGTTGCGGGTTGAAGCCCCGCTCAAGTCGCAGCTACACCCCTGTAAAGACTTTGTGAGCCCCGCTCAAGCCGCAGCATCTCCCCTGAAAAGGTTGAGGGAACCGGCGTCTGAACAGCTCTGGGTTAGCTCAGTTGGGAGAGTGCCCGCCTGCCAATCTCCTGGTCGTGGGTTCGCGCCCCGTCCTGAACTGTTTCTGGTCTTGGTGTTAATAAAGACTATTCTCATTAAACTGCTTGCTTCTGGGTCCTAACTGCAACCGTGTCAACAAGAATAAGAAGAGAACAAGAGACAGTGTTATGGATCAAGATTCCTTTATCTAAGAAACATGCAGCATGGAGAGGAGACCTGGAGAGGTGTCCTCAGAAGACAAGATAGCTCAACCTCCTTAAATACAGTATCCTTTGATGAGTTCCACACACAGTCACATGACAATAAAAACATAAATCTAGACCTTAGCATCTGCTTAAGACAGTGAATACCTCATTAACTGCCATATAAGGGCAAAACTTCTCCCACAGTTAACTTTACCCACACCACCTGTTTACAAGAAGGAGCAACAGTTGTCTAAGCACAGATGTCAGGCCTAAGTGTTGTTTTACCACTGGACAGAAATTAAACTTTTCAAAAGATTCCTCACAGGCTGCAGAGATAATAAGTTGTGCTGAAACATTAAAAACTAATAAAACAGTTCTCACATTTATAAAGTCCATGGTCGAAAAAGAATTACATGCTTGTAAATACAATTCACATTCTTTAAGGTTACGAATTAAAAACTAAATTAAATCAAATACTAACTTATATTTATACTCAACAAAAATATAAACGCAACACTTTTTTGCTATATTGGGGGTCTGGGGACTCAGAACCAGTCAGTATCTGGTGTGACCACCATTTGCCTCATGCAGTGCAACACATCTTCGCATAGAGTTTATCAGATTGTCAATTGTGGCCTGTGGAATGTTGTTGTGAGGCCGGTTGGATGTACTGCCATATTCTCTGAAACGCCTTTGGAGACGGCTTATGGTGGAGAAATGAACATTCAATGCATGAGCAACAGATCTGGTTGACATTCCTGCTGTCAGCATGCCAATTGCACGCTCCCTCAATGCTTGCAACATCTGTGGCATTTGGCTGTGAGACAAAACTGCACATTTCAGGGTGGCCTTTTATTGTGGACAGTCTAAGGTACACCTGTGCACTAATCATGGTGTCCGATGAGCATCCTGATGTGGCACACCTGTGAGGTGGGATGGATTATCTCAGCAATGCAGAAGTGCTCACTATCAAACATTTAGACAGATTTGTGAACAACATTTGAGAGAAATGGTAATATTGTTTATCTGGAATGAATTTTAGATCTTGGAGTCCATCTCATGAAAAATGGGAGCAAAAACAAAAGTGTTGCGTTTATATTTTTGTTGAATATAGTTCAATACCTTTAATACCCACTGTGTACGATAATGAAAGACACCAAAACATTAAAAGTAGCTTTAAATGAACCAGTAACTTCAGAGTTTATCCCTACACAGTCAAAATCAGAGAGGAGAAACATGTTGCCACAGATTTTTGCAGCTCCGTTGAAGGTCGACATGAGAAGGACAAAATAATAAAAGCCCCTGTAACTGTTAGCTCTAGCCTTCAACATTTTATACAGTACAAGCCAAAACTTTGTTCATCAGGGCTTTGACTTTGTGAATTAACATTAAATTTAAAGTTTAAGTGACTCGCTGCTACGGCTGCTAGCTAAAAAAATGCTTTCTGATCTCATAAACAGATTTGCTGTTCAGCACTGGAGACAAAGAAGGATCAGCAAAGCAGATATTCTCTGTACATGTTTGATAGTATACATTACAGTTTAGAGCAAGGGAGTCCAAACTATGGCTCCGGGGCTAAATGCGGCCCGCTACCCATTTTGAATTGGCCCCTGAAACAGTTGAATGAAGAAAGACATTTTGGTTACAGCAGCAAATACCATCAATCATGCACATTTTCTGCCACACTGACTTTGTCACAAAGTGTCATTTAAAAGTATACGCCAATATTTATCTTCAAACTCCAACATTCTTGCAGTCTACTCTTGTTTTGTGTCTTACAGTGACGATAAGCTGTCAGTGGGTCCCACCTCTGCTGCTCAGAAGGTCACTCTCGCCCTGACGAGGTGTTACAGTTCTTCACAGTTCTTAACACACGTTTCTCAAAACACTAACGGATTCCATCAAATTGTACACACAAACCTGAAAACCTCACACACTAAATGCTAAACCTGACACTCCCTTTTCAAGATGACTCTTGCCATCAAATCTCTTAACTGTTCCCAAAATGGAACTCGGGTTCTCATTTTGTACACACAGCCACATTCTTGAATGACACACATATACCAGTCAATTGAAACACACAGCTCAGCATTTGCTGCACACTACCAAGCATTCACAGCACACTGAAGTGCAAAACTGAAAACCCAATTATAGAAATGCAACACACAATTTGAATGGCAATGTCTCATGAGAATTTCCTTTTGGAAAATGTCTGTGTAGGCCGACTTCTTCAAAACATAAAATATCACACAAGTATGCAGCAAATCATTGTTTTATTTACAGTGTTTCAGTGCACAGACATTTCTACAGAAAATGTATGTTAAAAAAAAAGTCAAAAGGTTACACTAGATCACATCAAGTCTCCTGTTTCTATCTGGCCAGAGGGCCTCATCCACATCGCAGAGGATGGTCTCTCTGGCAAGGCACCTCCAGAAAAATCACCTCGAGTGCCTTATAGGTAAAGTCTTGACAGGCCTCAGCAGAGACATCACCACAGGCCTCCTCCATGGCCTCCTTGTCCTCCTCTTCCTCCTCCTCCCTGTCCTACTCCTGGACCTCTTACTCCTCCATCTCCTCCTCTTCCTCCCCTCTCTCTTCCCCCTCTCCTCTGGTTGTCGTTGTCCATTGTTCAATGCTCACCAAACAGAGCAGAGACTCAAGGCCCTTTTATGCTGCAGCTCTCCTGATTGAAAGTTGCTCACCAGATCTTGGTGTTTAGAGATTTGCATGATTGTGTTTTGTGGGTTGATGCTTTGAGATTTCAGTTGGGGTGTGTGTACAACAACTGACCATTGTGTGTACAGCTTTGACAACGAGGTGATGTGTAATTGACATCAGAGTGTTAAGAAGGAAAGTCAGACTCTAATGCAGATAAGAGAGTGTTAAGATGTGGCAAATTGGGCCAAGCAATTGGTACTTGAAGTGAGGGTTTTGCAAACTGTGCCAAATTATCAATTGTTGTGTGTTAAGAACCATGAAAAACTGTAATCCAGTCTTAGTCCAGGTTACAAGGGCCCCTTGACAGGTGATAACCCTCCACTAAACCAGAAAACTTTAACGTAAATACACTAAGCCAGGATAAATCAGGAGGATAATCATCACACAGGTCTTATTTGCCTCCCTCAGTTACTCCTGAAACACTAACCTGCTGTGGTGTTACGTGGCTTTAACTTTTCCTCACAGTTTCACTTCCTCGTCCTCAGATCTCTAAACATTTAACAGCAGCCAGCACAGTAACACACAACAGAGACTTCACATTACAGTGCTGAATAAACATGACTGTAAAGTCCTCATGGTTAGAAAACAGCCAAGCTCATTTATTGTAACATTACAGGCTAAAACAACAGGCTAGCCGCAGCTAAACTTAGCCTCCTAAAGCTAACACAGGGACAGGAGAGGTTGTATGAGGAATAATTATAACCCTCCAGCTGTTAAACTCCTCTTGACTAATGTAGGCATATTCATACATCTAAGTTTACACTGCAGACTTTCAGAGGAATTTTAATACTGAGGAAAATCTTGAGCTCTGCTGTTAGCATTAGCTCATAGCAAGGAGACAAATAAACAGCACACAGCATTAAAATACTCACATTTCCATGGTCCGAGGTCTGGTGGCAGACTGTTGGTGCTGAGCCTGGATTCAGGAAAAGTCTGGTGTCCAGTCCTGTGTTGGACTGACTGAAGTTGAGGAAGCAGTCGGCCATGAAGTGACTGGCACACACAAACAGGATTTAGCCGACTGTAGCTGCTCATTCCCTCCAAAAATAAAATGAATCCTCTGGGTCCTTTGGTCCTTTAAGGCTGGTAGACTATGTGTGAAGATACATGAGGCTGTTTACAGCCAACAACAAAGCAGAGACAGCTTCTGAGCTCAGACATGCTGAACACAGACCTCTCACTAAGAGGAAAAACAACATGGCTGCTCTTCACAGAGAAATCTGTCCAGCAGGTGGGAGGGGGGTCTGCTCAGGTGGAACAGTCAGGTCAGGCATGCAAATCAAAAATATACAGGTACGTAACAGTTAATCCACAGACTTAACATTGAAGGTCATGATTTTACATTCATAAAGACTGCTAAATACAGGTTTTGTCATCTAATATCACATTTTGTGGGCTGGAAGGAAGAGCAAAGACCCAAAAATGTGTTCAAAAGCCTTAAAAAAGTGGTTTTTGCATAATATGGGACCTTTGAATATTTATTCCGACCCAGAGCGTATGAAAGAGAACTAAAAATAAAACTGACTTCATATTAATTTGTTACTTGAAAATGCATATTCCAATGGTTATTTCAAAATATAATGTTACGCATTTTTGTGATATTAAGCAGGACAAATAATGAATATCACTTTGAGTTTTCCAAAAAAATATGTTTGATAAACTATGTATAAACTGAGAAAAACGTCTTTGTGTATTGCAACAGGGGATTACATTGTATCGTCTACATTGTATATATTATTTTGTAATATTTTTGTGAAAAGTACTGGTTACAACATTTGACAAAAACCAGTTACACCACATGACCATGTTGCTTTTACAGAAGAAACTGGAGGTAAAAATCAAGCATGACAGTCAGCAAGGTCAAATGATCTTGTGCTCTTATAAAATAAAAAAACACCAACAAGAATAAGGTGTTTTCTTTTAATTAATTTAAGAATAAATAAATGGCCCTTGCTGCATGGACTCATGCTGGGTGAAGAAGTTTTTCTATGCTTGATAATGTAATTTATTGGTGGAAAAAGGTACTATTAATAAATGCAAATGTACAGATCTGAATTTTTATCTTATATAAAATAATGATAAAAAAGCCATGCAGAATAATGATGTCACACTAACCTTCCAGATATTTCATAAAAACATTGTGGATAAATCTCCATTTTGTTTGAGAAATATAACACTTGACACTTAAAAAAAGCTTCCACATTGTTAGTTCACATTAAATCTTTAATCAGGATAAAAAACTTCTGATACTTGCCAACATCAAATGGTGTGTCTGGTTACATAATTTGACATTTCCATTAACATTCTAATTTACAGGCATGATGATGGACACCTATGTAAGCACTTGGCCTGAAGATGAAGATTTCAGACACACTTTTAAAAAATAAATTCTTGCTGTTACAGTTAAAGCTATGGTCTACGATTTGGAAGCTTTGTACATTTTAATAACACCGTTTATAAGGCTGTTATGGTCCTATGGTCCTATCTACACAGTATAAAGACCAAAAAGAATGAAAAAAATCCATTCAGTATATCCGCTGAAAAGCTGCATACTAGCTGACCAATCAAACCTAGAAGCCTGAAAGGTTCAATTGGTCCGTGAGTTGGTCCGTGAGTCCATCCAATCCCCTGTCTCCCTCACTACACAGCGTCACGCGTAGTGCGTCATGGTCCCGCCTCCTCCCCTCTACCTCCGGTGAGCAGCTAGCAGCGTTAGCTACTGAACTATCATGGAGCCGGAGAAGCCTAGCGCCGAAACCGGGAAGCTGCTTCCCTCTCCCGCGGGGCCCAATGGAGCTCTGCCCGCGGGTCGAGGCCTGTTAGCGGGCTAACGGCTAACGAATGGCCTCAGCCGGCCGTCAGACCTTCAGCATCGGCCATTTCGCCTCTGGTTGATCAGGTAATGGCTTTGTTTACTACAGTGGGAGATTTCTGCTGAATAACTCTGGTTAGTCTGTGCCTGGCCTGGCTAATGACTTGTAGCGGAGCGGGTTAGCCTGTTAGCCGCTAATCGTTAGCACTGTAAGCTGAGCTGGGAGGACACACCGAGAAAGATAAATCCTCCCCCACAATCGGCTCCGCTCTGGCGGCGCCAGACCCGCATTGTCGCCGGTCCAATTGAAATGGCTACCGCTGTGTGTTACAAGGGGGATGTCTGTCGTGTTTGATACTTTCAGTTGAGCTGAGCTGTTTTTGATTGAGTTTGCTGCTGATATATTATGCTAGTCGCTCGTAGCTCAGTCCGAGGGGGCTTATATGAGGCGCCACGAGCTGGGGGCGGAATCTTGGAACACGGAGGGGAGAGGTGAGGGAAGGGGGGGCAGGCTGCGGTTTCACATCGTAGACCACAGCTTTAAGCTGAATTATGAATCGATTTCTAAGGCCATACCATTTGATATGTAACACTAAGCACACCTAACCAAACCTTAAAAATGTCAAATTATCAAGATTTCAAAGAGAGCTAACCTTAGCAGAGAGACGTTTGGTTAATCAGGGATCCTTCTTTTTGAAATCATTTTCTGACTCATGATCTTTTTACAACAATGAACAAAATGGCTCCTTGAATGTTGGTTACACCATGAGGGCATTTTTTATAGTCTACAAATTCCCCAAATTGGTTAAAATACTCAAAACATTGGTGTTCCATTTATTCTATTCAAGAAAAATGTAGGATAACGCCAAACTAGTTGAAAATGAGATTTCTCCAGAATTTCACCATTTTTGAACAAGTTGAAGTAACTGTTACTAAGCTTTTATGGTTACACCACTCAGACATTTTTACCATAATTCTTTGAAAAGTCTCTGAAATTGATCAAATACAGATATTTCAAACTTGGCCTTTAAAAAACAGAATGTATTCAAGACATTTGTGAAATTATTTTCAACTGACCCATTTATCTATCGATTCATCAGCTAACATGATGAAGTTCAGGACTTAGAGACTCAGACACTTCAAAATCCCAATCTAGAGCACAGAAGGCCAATCTCTACAAATATCTTTCCCCAATATCACTCAGCAGGTCCCCCTCTCTGACTCTGTCCACTGTCTCTTTCTGTCCAATAAAGACATTTAGAGGATAACAAAGTCCAGATTTATGAGGACGGAGCTTCAGTCAAAGAAAATCTGTGGTGGACAAAGACTGTAGGTCAGAGCAGAAACAACAAGAAACCACAACCAAGCAAAGATGTTCCAGGTGAGCAGAACTCTCCATCATTTAGTTCAGATCAGAATAAAGGACATTCAAGTCTGAGCTTTGATTTGATCAGTCAGGGTCCAAATGGATTTACAACCCTCAAAACTCCACAGCAGGTCCTCCCAAAGGTCTGAACACAAAGATCCACCATCCCCGTCTCAGTGGACTGTCCCTTTGGAGGATCAGGAGCCGAGGTGGACCTGAGTGAAGAAGCTTCAGCAGCAGGTTTTAGTTCAGTTTGAAGGTCACAGAGACCTCCTGAGGACAGACCTTCACAGGATGAGGGTCTACAGCTCCAAAGTATGGAGAGAGTCTTTGAGTGAAGGTGTGTGTGAAGGTGTGGATGTGTGTGTTAGTATCAGGATCAGAGAAGGACAGCCGTCCTCTGTCCCAGTCCAGACTCACCCTGATCTTCTCTGGACGATGCTCCACTGAGAGGACAGAGTCTGGATGTGGTGGAGACCATGCTCCGTATTTACCACCAAAGAACCACACTCCCCATAATCCAGACTCTATCTCTCCCTTCCTCTGGACAGACTCTGCTAACACACCCATAGTGTGTCTCAAATCGCATACTTCCATACTGTGTACTCAAAATTTTTAAATTGAGTGTACTAAGCATACTGCATACTCACTGGCTTAGTGCGCGAATTTTGAGGGTGTAGTACTGTCTCAAATCGCATACTGCCGAGCGGCGTACTCACCGGAAATGACGACACGATGTGGACCTCTTCTTCTTCTAAGCCGAATTGTGACCGACTTGCAGCGCTGAAGCGTCTAATACCGCCATCATTTGTCCGCAAATTTTCAAAGAATTATAAATCATTTAACAAATATATTTTGTATCACATCATATGTAATGTTAATATCCAATAGTAAAGTGAGTATTTATCGTGCTTTGCTGCGCCGCAATCGCCGCTAACAACGTCATGTCCTCCTCCTACTGACTGAAGATTCACCCCATGTATCGTTCATTTACAGACAGCAAAGCATTTCGTTATCGGTCATTACATTTTTTTAAACAAATTTCCACTTAGAATTTTAAACAGGCCCCTGTTATACAATATAAAGATAACTCTGTATAAGTTATTATACAAAAGTTATAGTATTAAACTGGTATATTATTTACACCCATGACATAACCTCCAGCTCCCAGCTCAACTGTTTGGCAGACGTCGCTATATTCAAAAATATTTGTGCAAAAAAAAAAAGTTTGTTTCTGTCAATGTCTTAGGATACAGACAGAACTGCGAACAAACTAAAAAGACGGATTTCTTTGTTAAGGATTTCAATTGATAAAAGTTCTTATCATATAAATTATATATATTTATATATATATATATATATATATATATATATATATATATATATATAGATATATATATACATATATATATATAAAGTGTGTGTGTGTGTAAATATACATATATATATGAGAAATATAATATAAATTTATGAAATATATTGATATAGATCGCTTCATGTCTTATTCTCTGCAGTTGAGCTGGTAGTAAAGGGTTAATATTGAAGCATCAGTGTTAGATCAGCATGTTAAATGTACCACAAAGAATAGAACAAAAACACACCACCATTAATATTAATTTAATTTTATTTAAAGACATTAGTGCTGCATTTCCCCAGCCTCCAAACCCCAGGCTGCACTGTAAGCTTAGTGCCACTCCTGCCGATGTTCTTCGATGGGGAGAGTGACCTGCGGTCAGACTTCACCTCACCACGGAGTCCTTTGGGGGTCTGGTGGTTCCCCTCGGCATCCAAAGGGACCATCAGCAGAGGACCGACTTCAACTGGGTGCAGGTTTCACCTGGTTGGCTGGATCAGCAGCCTTCAGAAAGGTTGTTGGCAGCATTGATGGCTGCCATGTGTGGGTGAAGCCATCAGCCCAGCATGCAGCATGTTACCTGCACATTAAATTTTTGTATTCAGTTCAGTTTCAGGCTGTGTGTGATCATAAAATTTCAGGAGATTTTTGGGGGCTTCCTAGGTCAGCACACAACACAGGGTGCTGAAGCACAGCCCCATTTACCTGCAGCAGAAGTATCCTCTGCCAGGCTTCTGCATCCTTGGTGATGGGGGCTACCCCTGCCTCAAGCAGTGCCCTCATCACCCCCCACGGACAGCCTCTCCAAAACCAGCAATTTAATGGTCACCTGTCCAGAGCTAGATGTGTGGTGGAGAGAGCTTTTGGTACCCCAAAGACCAGGTGGAGGTCCATTTTTGGGTTTTGGGCATTTCAGGTCCTGTGCAGGAAGGACAACACAGTACAGAAAAACAGAATTATGTAACTATGACTGTACACTCACATCATACAGAATCCACTTGTTGATCACATCACAGCAAACCATCCAAAGTTTTCCCATGTTTTTTACTGACAGGGGTTGGGGTGAATTTCCCCTCCAGCCCCCTTTCTGCAATGAACCCCCTACAGGATTTTATACAAAAAGTTAAATGCAAACCATAACAATAGTGTTGTATTATAACCTGAGCTTTCACTTACTCATAGCAGGTACCTGTGGCATTATGCCTCCCCGTGAACAGGCAGCAACCCTCCAGGCTATCAGGCCCCTGATTTACTCATCAGTCCCTAGAGCAAAACATTTAACCTTACAGACATCGAAGGGGAAACATGACAGTAATGACATGATATGCTGCAGATAAACCTCCGTAGCGGATACTGGCTTTATTCACAGGCTATCTACCAAGCTAAAGATAGCTAATAGCTGCCGTATCTAGCGAGTATTTATGTCTGATAAAGCCCTCCCCACACTTCTAACATCAGTATCCTCTACAGTGAAAGAGAACATTAATCCCATATTAACAACATCACAAACAGCGGTGTAGAGTCACAGGTACCGGTGTTTTACTGATACCTGTGTTTACAGGTATCAGTGCAGCTGACTGAGGCAACCGAGAGCTACACGGGGCGCCGCGACAATTAAAATACACCAATAAACAGAAATGTCCGAGTGGTGCTTCTGATCATCTAGTCCCTGTGCAGAGTCTAACCTGCTGGTTATTTTTATTTACCCGATTATTCAGGGTAATGCTCGGACCCCGGCAGCTGTTAGCCCAACTAGCGTTAGCATTCGAGATAGCTGCTAGTGTTAGCATAACTGATAGCCGACCATTCGTGGCACAAAACAAACAAAAAAAACAACGAACACAAAAAATGCACTCAAAAGGACGACAGCTTAAGGTGCTTTGTGTAACAAACACGTGTTTATAACTTACATTTGAACAGCGCAGTCACATCCACCGTAGTCAGTGCAGACTACAGCTCACCGCTGCCGTCGTTGCTGGAGGAAATGAGTACGTTGAGTGTCCTCAGCTGCATACTCAAAAACCGGGCCGACTTGAGTACATCATCCGGGTACTTTTGCATACTCATTTTTCGCACACTATGCATACTGTTTTTCATTTTGACGCAGTATACTCAAAATTTTGAGTATTTGAGTATGGAAGTATGTGATTTGAGACACACTACCAGTCTCCAAAATTTACTGTCTCCAACCTGGACGTCCCAGCTGTGAGCTCCAGAGCTGAAGCCCTCAGAGCCCAGGACAGAGCAGTAATAATCAAACCTCTCTGGATTATCAGGAAGCTGCTGCTTCTCCCCTCCTTGTCTCATGGAGGTCAGATCTTTAGACAGGATGAGGTCTGAACGAGCAGTGTTTGGGTCCAGGATGACGGGGCTGTAGGAGACCAGGTCCTTCATCTTGGTCCAGATGTTGAAGCTCAGGTTGCCCAGATGTTTGGCCTGGTCTATCAGAGCTCCTGAGGGCAGCTGTGGATCCTCCAGCAGGGGGCGCTGCTGCACTCTCTCCACTGCAGCCTTGTAGTTCTTCAGGAATGAGATGTCTCCAGCCTTCAGCTGCTCCTCAGTGTCTCTGAGTGTTTGTGAAAGAGCTTCTATCTCTCTGCTCAGAGCCTCCATCTGCTCCTTCATCCTCCGGCTCTTCTGCTCCTCTTCCTCCCTCAGAGCTCTCAGCCGGGCCTCCTCTTCCTCCTGCAGAAACTGGTGGATTTTCTTGAACGTCTCCTTGATCTGAGCCTCTGTGTGTCGGGCCTGGACCTCCACGTGTCTCAGAGTTTGATCAAACTTCACTCTGACTTCTTCATTAAGCTTCATCTTCTTCTTTAAGGGCTGCAGGAGGTCCTGAAGGTTCTTCTTGTGCTGTGGAGCAGCTTCATCGATGGGTTTGAATCTGTGCTCAGCGTGTTTCTCTGAATCTCTGCAGATGCTGCACACCGGCTCCTGATGGTCCAGGCAGAAGAGCTTGAGCTTCTCAGAGTGCAGACTGCAGAGATCTTCTGAAGCTCTCTGATCTCTCTGCTGGAGAAACATCTCACACAGGTTCATCAGAGCAATGTTTGGAGGTAAAACTTCCCTTGAGTGTCTCCTCTTACAGAGTGGACACTCTTTGTCCTCCTTGTCCTTCCAGCTCTCCTCCACACACTCTCTACAGAAGTTGTGGCTGCAGGACAGGATCACAGGATCTCTGAAGATCTCCAGGCAGATCGAGCAGCTCAGGTCCTCCTCGAACTTGGAGGCCATTTAGTCTGAGAGTAAAGCAGAGAGGCAGCAGAAGAACAGGAAGCTTCTCCGTCCCTGAGAGTCTCTCTCACTCTGATTGGACCTTGAAGCTCTCCGTCAGTCTGTGGAGTCTGGACCTGCTGGAGGTGTTGGTGTTCCCAGAGTTCTCAGAGTTCCCAGAACTCCTCCTGGTGTGGAGCTGGTCCTGTTTTTAGTCTTTAGTCGATCTGACAGCAAGTGAGCGTCTCCTCTGAGTCAGCAGGAATCACAGCCTGTTTCCTGGTTTGTCAGGTTAGATAAGGTGAAGGGGGCGGATCTTCTTCGTAGCAGGATCACAGGAGGGAGCGTCATGTTCCTGTCAGACTCTCTCTGGACCATAAAGGTCTCTGGACTTTGTCCTGCTCTCTGTTGCTGTGCTGTGCTCTGAGGTCTGAGCTACAAAAGCTCTTACAGTGTAAAGTGTAAGACATTTTTTATTTTTCCCTTCTGAAGTCATGATTTACTCTTGGATAAAATCAAACATCTAATAACCCTTTAGAGAATGTTAGTAAAGTTTGAATGTATAAATGAACAGAAACAAATTGAACTTCATGATGCAAAAAATTAGTTATCTTCTATTGTTGTATATGCTTCTTCTTCTTGTAAAAAGATGCTTTGCTTTGTTGACCTACTTCTCTGCTGGTTTGTGAGAGAAGTGATGTTAAGAAACGACTCAAGTCTTTTGAACAACTCCTTTAAGTGACTGATGAGAAATGATTTGCTGTTTTGAGTGCAGGCAATTTGCATTTATTAATGGCTGGTACACAAACGTCTCACTCACAACTGCAAATATGCCACCTTTTCTTTGTTTTTGTGTCTTGCCTCACTCCTGAGTGGCTTCTTATTAGCTTAGCTCAGCTAGTTTGTATAACTTAATTTTAGTTGCATGTTTTAGAGCGCTGCTAATAACTGGTGCGCAATAAAACAAAAAATCTGAAGATTCTAACACTCCATGGAGCTCCTGGCTAGCTCTCCAGATTTTATTTGTAACAAATGGGTAAATTGGATAAAGTAAACTTAGGTTCCCTCCTGGAGCTCACAGGAGTGCCAAAACATACACAGACACCAAGTTGCTTAGCTGCCAGCATCTAGGTAAGACACAAATATTAAACATTCATAAACAATTAAATATACTGTATATAATAAGTCAATAACGGCATATAAAAATACAATTCCTGTATGTATGCTCAATTGAATTTTCTGTCTGTATCATATATCATGGTCAGTGAAGATTCTCATCACATCAGTACCAGTTTTCAATTTAACAAAAGCTAAAATCTAGTCCATCCCATATACCTTGGAGGAAAAAAATACAATAAAAATCACAATTTTTTCCAGAGTTTTCAAGGAAAAAACATTGAGTCTCTGTCTCAAAGTTGAAACCATAATATGAGGACAGCTTGGGTACATCACAGAGAATAGCAGTGATACAGATTTAGCCTATCTCACTGTCCAGTGCAATTGGTGATACGGTCCAAGTCCAAGGTCCAATAGGAAGCTGCAGGTCCAATGTTGAATAATTCAAAGTACACCAAACAAAAAACCTAACCTGTTGACAGACAAGGTCAGAAAAAGTCACGAGTTCCTTGACATCAATTGTCTGTTGATTCAGAATTATTAAATTTACAGTTAATACTTCTGTGTATTTCATACATATAGGAAAAAATGTGTTCTAGAAAAAATAAAAAGCATTCGTATTTTTTTCATACTGTGAAAAACAAAAACAGAAAAAGATATTCAACCAAAATAATATCTATCAAAATAGCATAAAAAAGGCATCAAAAAGAAAATAATCATGCTCACCTATCTCTGCAAGAAACTTTAGTGCTCGATTAGGACAGCGTGTAGTTTCTCTCTCTGCAAAAAGTCTCTGATACTGCAGGCTCATAATGATTATAGTGGTTAGTGCTTAGCATTGAAGCTAGCATCGCACACAGATGATATATACTAACTTCAAATGAACACTATTCTTACTCGTGTGTGTGTTGCATCCAAGGCATGTTCTTGAGAGAGAGAAACTTTTACCTAAGTTACAGGATTTTAAATCTTCAAAATCTGTATAAAATCTGAGCGTGATTTTTGACTCTGAGCTAACTTTTATTCCCCACATTAAAAACATTACAAAGATAGGTTTTTACCATCTTAAGAATATAGCCAGAGTCCGCCCGTTTCTCTCTCTGGCCAGCACGGAGGTGCTGATGCATGCTTTTACCTCCTGTCGTTTAGACTATTGTAATGCCCTGCTCTCTGGTCTTCCCAAAAAGAACATGCACAATTTACAATTACTGCAAAACTAAGCCGCACGTGTGCTGACGAGGACCAGAGGGCGGGAGCACATTACGCCTGTTTTAAAATCGCTGCATTGGCTCCCCGTGCGTTTCAGGAGCGATTTTAAGGTTCTTTTATTAGTTTTTTAATGTCTTAACGGTGTTGGTCCATCTTATCTATCTGAACAGTGGCGGCTGGTGAAAAATATTCTTGGTGGGGCAGTACTGTGCAACACTCAGTTTTTAACAACCATCCCACTACGATTCGACACAAACTACAGGTTCATCCGTAGCCAAATGAGCCATATAGTTTTATACATTGGTAAATAACAAATATGTATAGTACACCATTTTAGACCTGGATAAATTGGAACTAATAAAAAAAGCTCAAAGACATGCTGTAAATTTACTCTGACACACCAAAAGAGTTTTTTGTGTTAAAAGTACCAACTGTTTGTACCAGGTGCTTCTCTTCTACAGAGGCAGGGTGAAATGATCAGGGCTTTCTGAATTTAGGGCCTCATGCCAAGAATTATTTACGGTTTCCCAGAAACAGGGGATGGGTCAACTTACCCACTGGCTCACTTTACCCCACTCTCCCCTACTCTGACATTAATTCTAATATTCACTCAGTGAACAATCCTACCTGCCCACTCTGCACCTGTGCTGGGCTCATGGCTGCTGCTCGGTGCTGCTGCATCTCTTCTGAGGAGCTACAAGACAAAGTTTCCCGAGTTATGTGGCGTCATCATCACACGGTGCAAGTGTCATTTTATTCAACACCTTCCCTTACCAGTTTCATCTTCATCCTCTGTCGTTTCAGACAGCGAGCTCGTTTTGTTAAAAAGTGCCTATTTTGCACATTTTGCTGCATCATTTTCAAGCGCTTTCTTCTTTTTAATTCTTCTCTTTTCCGCGCCACCCTTGCGCTTTTTGTCCATCTTGCCGGCAGCCCAGCACCGCGGCGACTAGCTGGCTCATCACAGACTCTGACTGGTGGAGCTAATTGTTTTTAGCCTGCACGGACGTGTTGTTACGTCAGGATGCCTCACAGGCCCACAGGGACAGCGGTAACAGCATGGAGGTAATACTCACTCAGTGCCATGAATGAACACCAAACCAAAAAATTATAATAATATTAAAAAATGTATATCAACACCGGCCCTCACGGCCCAAACGTCAGGCCGGCCCATCGGAAATTGTCCCGGTCCTCACGATTAGTCACTCCGGGCATGGCACACTGACACTGATACGACCCGAATAAACCCGAGGGCCGAATTGAGAAGCGCCCTTCGGAGATTATTTTCAACGACGCTGATTGGCCAAATTCACGTTGATATGTGCTTATCTTGCCCTAGTAACAGTCCCTTATTGGCTATTCGTCACTGTCTGATGGGCACTTTTTCCAGCGCCCCTCAGACACGGAGGTAGAGATGAGTAGGCTTATTTTTGCTTTACATTAATGAAAACTAATTACTTTATATCTTAATGGATATATATTTATGTTGTATTTATATTTATATTACACATTTAAATAAGTTATTTTTGGCAATATTCATTTTTTAAAAATAAAGTAAATACATTTAATATCACACTCTCCACTGGGGAGGCGGCGCCCTAGCGCCCTCTGTTGGCCAGCCGCCACTGTATCTGAAGTACTTTTACCCTATCAACCCTCGCGGACCCTGAGGTCCTCCGGTGCTGGACTTTTAACAATACCACAAGTTAGAACTAAAACTCACAGGGAGGCGGCATTCAGTTATTATGGTCCCCGATTGTGGAACGGCCTCCCGGAGAGTCTCAGGGGCGCAGAGAATGTTGATATTTTTAAAAAGAGGCTCAAGACCCATCTTTTTAATCAGGCTTTTAACTGACTAGTTTAACTCCTCCTAATCCTTTTATGCTTACCCATATCTTTACACTTTTTATCATTAATTTATTTTATATAACTATTATTATTATTATTTGAGTTATTTATTTATTAATTTAGCTTAGTCTATCTTGTTTTATGTTATTGTTTTATTTTGATGTTTTAGTCAGGTCACAGATTTATTTTATTTCACATTATCTATTTAATCTATCTTGAGAATACTGTTTTATTCCCTCAGTTTTAGCTTCTATACCTTTTATCACATTTTACTATTTTAGCCCGTCGGTTTCCCAGTGTTTCCTCCTGGGGGCCTGCCACACCAGGAGCTGATTCTGGTCCACCGATTGGGGCACTGTCTCGTGGATGGCTCCGGCCCTGGTGGCTAGAGAGCTCTACACCTTGGTGTGGAGCCTCCTGTCTGCCTGGGCTGGGGTGGTCCCTGTGGTGGCGCCCCCTTCGGCCATGGGCCATGGCTCCTCCTGGTCTGCACAGCCCCCAAAGGGGGCTTTTTTCCTCACCTCAGATCTTGGTGCCCAGCCATGTCTCCTCAGCAACAGCCTGTGTATGTGTGTGGGCGGGTATGTATGTGTGTGCGTATGTCTATGTATGTGCACGGGTGTGTATATTTGTAGGGGGTGGGAGGTTTGAGGTTTTTATGGTATTTGCCTTTTGTTTTCTTCATGTTTTGTTTTTGTCTTTATCCTCTGTGAGGCACTTTGTGTTGCAAAACGCATGAAAAGTGCCATATAAATGAAACAAAGTTGAAGTTGAAGTAGAAGTTGGTCTTTTTCCTGTTTACTCTGGTTTTGTCCGTTTTCATCTACTTTAACAACTTTCTTTCATCAATCCTGTTTCTGTCTCTATGCTCCTCAAAGGAAGTTATGTTGAGGAGGGACTTCCTGACAAGCACATTCTGATTGGTTGAGAGGCGGATGCTCTCAGAGTCATGCCGAAACCTAATTGCATGAAAAGAGCAAAACACGAAAGAAGAAATAGGTTGGAAAATCAATATTTCATACTTTTTCAACAGGTAAATAAGATTAAACAAGAATACATTACACTAAATATTATATAAATAATTCATCTTTCTTTTTCAAAGTGTGTTTTTTGCTAATAAGCCCTGTAAGCCATAATTTATGTAACACTAACATTAGAGATGTGATGTTGGAGAACAAGTCAAATCTTTTGAACAACTCTTTTAAGTGACTAATGAAAACTGATTCACTGTTATGAGTGCAGGCAATCTACATCTAAGAATGGCTTGCACACAAATGATTCACTTACAACTGAAATTGGTTCTTATCATTGACTTAAACAAGTGACTTGTTTGTTTAAGACTCGACACATTTGTGAACATCTCATCTGGCGTGCAAACCACCATGGACGTGCCTGTAAGTAGGTTGACAAAACAAAGCCTCAGTTTACGAGCCGAAGAACATAATACGGTGATGGCAGATGAAAATGTAACATATTTGAGTCAGTGACAAATAAGAGGTTGCATGATGAGCACTTAAAAATGTTTTGAACCATGTTTCACAAAAGGAAAGGTAGATTGCCCCTAAAAATAATAAGTGGTGTTACCACAACAAAAGGAGAAGTATTATATATTTATATCACCCTAAAGTGTATGGAAGAGCACTTAAAAAACTGTGACTTTATTTTAAAGCAACACTTGGAAAACATTTTCAGTGCTTATCTTAAAATTCAATTACATGCATTTTTGCAATATACAGCAGGACAAATACTGTTAATCACTTTGTGTTTTCAAAAAATAACATTTGGCAAATTATGTATAAACTGATCAAAATGTTATAGTACATTGCAACAGAGGATTACATTGTATTCCCAATGAATTTCCATGAAATTTATAATATTTTTAAAAGCACTGATTACAACCATTGACAAAAACAGTTACACCACATGACTATATTGCTTTTGCCAAAGAAACTGGCACTAAACATCAAACATGACGGTCACTAAGGTCAACTGAACTTGTGCTTTTTTATATTCAATGAAGAAAAAACACCAACAACAAGAATTGGGTATTTAGTATTAATTAATCAAAATATTAATAAATGGCCCACGCTGCAGGTTATGCATGGACTCCTGCTCTGTATCAAGAAACTTTTTCTTTGCTTGATAATGTTAGAAAAAGAGACTCTGTAATATAGAAATAATAATGAAACAATACAAAGTTAATAAATGTACATATCTAAATTTTAATATTTGACAAATATTTAACATGTTTTTGGAGTTTCATGTCTTTTTTTTTAACTGTTGTTCATTTCAACTTTGTCGTTGTTTATCCACTGCTGCCACATTCATGGTATTAACTATATTCTTGTATATGGAGATGAAAGTTGAAAGTAAATGGAATACAAATATGTATTGATCATTTATGTAATATGTATAAGTTACGATGACAAAGCCATGCAGATTAATTATGTTACACTAACCTTCAAGAGACTCGATTAAAAAATTTTGAAAAATCAGCACTACTTCTCAAAGACATGGCACTAAACACGTAAAACCAGTTCCCTATCATAACGTAGTTTCAGCGTCAAAAACTTCTGATATTTGCCAACATCAAAGAGTTTACCCAGTTACATCATTTGACATTTCAATTAAAATTCAATTTAACAGGCATTATGACGGACACCTTTATATTTTGTATGCACATGGCTGTAACGCAAAGATTAAGGCCACAGATTAAGGACACAGTTTTTAAAATACTTACTAACAGCTTGTCTTTGACATGAGGACATTTGGATTTGTATCTCATTGTTATTTTTTTTTCAGTTATTGCATCTTAGTAATAGTACTACATTTTTCCATACGTGGAATCAGAAATGAGCCAAAGCATTTTCTATGGAATTTCAAAGGTTAAGGAATTTTCTCAGCTGTGACTGTCAGCTCCACATTTATGACAGTAAAAGAAAGTGTCAGTCACCTCACAGTTATAATCCACACATCTAATGGCAGCAGTCTCACCAACCTGAAGATTATTTTCACACAGCAACATTCATGTCAGTATTATCTCCATTTTTGTACCTCATAATACATGTGGTCTGATAAAATATGAACTTTGTTCCACATCGCCAATGCTTCACCCATGACTAAAACCGCCACTATTTATAGCTTCCTGCTATAAAATTGAACCCATTGTTGACCTGTAATACTATCACTGATAACTCAATGATATTACAAGTGTGTGTGTGCGCATGTGTATCACTGTTCATGTACATATCCGACAACTGGACTCAAGTCATAGGGACTCATAGAGGTGACTTGAGCCACTAATGAGACGACTTGCAACTCAACTCGACTCGGGAGGTAAAAACTCGAGACTCAACTCGGACGCGGGAGAAAATATCTCCAGACTCGACTTGACTTGAGACATGATTCGGAAAATTGCACGCACTCAGGCTTTATATGAAGAGCCAGACAGGAGATAGATGCCACTCTGTCCTTTTAGGTTGATTTTATTGATGCTCCATTCACAGTACACTTGTCTGTCACCTATTATTGAACATGCGTTCCTACCACACACCCGCTTCTGCTACAGTGATGATCAGTGGGTAGGGTGCGCGGGAGGCAGGTTTCAAATTGGCAACCGCTATGTCTTCTGTGACCAAAGTTATTTTCTTTCCATATAAAGAATTTCAATCCGATGGAAAACGAAGACACGCCAAGTGCACGACCTGCAAATAAGCGAAAAAGAGGGCACAACAACAAACTTTATATTGTTTATATCTACCACCTGAGGACACGAGGCCAAATAAGCGAAACCTGCAAACGTTGGCCAAGTAGCTAACGTTCATGCCATAGGTCAATATGGCAGGAATGTTAGCCCGACCTATGTGCTCAATATGGAGTTAGCAAAGCTAACATTAGTAAGGAGGGTGCACGTGTGTTGTACGAGTGGGAAGATAAGGTTTCTCTATTCAAGATATAAATCTGAGTGATTTTTGGGTTGACTGGGAAACAATGGTGAGGGACTCGACCCGTCATAACCTGTGACTCAACTCGCCCACAACAGAAAAAACTTGGGACTTGCTTGGGACTTGGATCAGAGGGACTTTGGCAATTGTCTGGTACAAATACATTAGCTAAATGTTGAGTCAATATTTGTCTGCCATTCAAAAAAAGTATTTTTATGTTCTCATCTAGAGTATCATGGCTGCTAGGGTGTAATAATCAGCTTTTCTCCTTCTTTCTCTATTTGTCGCCACAATCGTAGGAAAAACAATTAAAAGTGACTGCTTTGAAAAGAAATCTGGCTCAGCATTACACTTTCCCACAATCCTTTGTAATCAATACTATTGTACTGTATATATCACACACACTAAGTAACTGATGATATCACAGTAAAATACTTTTAAATTTACAAAAAGCCTTTACAGCATGAGCATCCAAAAATGAACCAAAACATTCAAGCAATCAATTTGTAAACATGAAATCATTGTGTTTCCAAACTGCCCTGAGCTAATGTTGAGATCATTTTTGAATGTTTTTACCTTCCTCAAAGCGGTTTTGTATTAAAATGGTAATAAAAATAAAATGAATGTGTCAAAAATGAAATAATTCTTTTGATAATCAAAATATAATTATCTTTAACAAAAATAAATAAAAAATCTTTTTTTATAAAACAGATTCATTCCAATTGGGGTCATTTTTGACCAATGCCATGGAAGAGTGTAGCACTTTGTAGGTCATGCATCTAAGGGTTAAAAAAAAAAAAACTCTGGAGGCGGGGCTAGATTTTCACAAAACAATTGTATTGAAAGTAAGCAATAAAAAAATGAAAGAACATGTAATTTAAATCAATCAGAACAAAAAAAAATTATTTAGTCTTATTACCCAATCATTGGAGTCTGAAGAGTTTTTCAGTTCATTGAAAAAATTAACAAAAAAACAAACAAATCAGTTCATAGATTCAGTCTCTGTTCAAGGAAGAAGAAAAAAATGTGTCCCAGATTCCTACCGCACAGGTAGGCTGGTGATAATGGGTTGGAGACCAATGACGGAAGATGTCGGTGATGATGAAGTTTGTCCATCAGTTAATTCGCCTTCTTTCACGGTACAGAGCGAGGTATGGAAAACAAACCTGGCCTGTATGAAATAGACCAGAACTATTAGATTCTCTATGGTTACATTTCCTTAGCAGGTCATCAAACAGTTGTTGCCCCACTCTGTGTATATGACAGCAAGTTAATCACATGAAAATACACGATTCATCATACTTCTGGTTGATAGCAATTTGTTACAATAAGAAAAAAATGATTTGAATTCAGGCACAGAGTTAGAAGTCGAGCATTATGATTAAGTTACCAATTCAAACTACAGCAAGACAGTTTTATCCTCAGCTGATCTGTCTGGAGTCCATCAGGACTGCAGCCAACCACCCACTTAATATTTCTGAACAAAAATTTATTTGAGGTAGTATGCTTGATGTCTCCCTGGCTGTCTCATAACCCGTACACTTCCTCCTAAAGATGCTAATCCACAATGCTGATTGGCCAACACAATCAGACGTGAACAAACATGATTATGAAATAACGCAAGACTTCTTTCAGCCTGAATTCAACAATTTTTTCTGCATATGTACAGTTAATGCAGGGGAAAATATTTATATACTTGCAATCCATTTACATTTTCAGAATTGTTTTACCTTTCCTTTTTAAAATAAAAAGATATATATTCGGACATACAATGCAAAAGAAATTCACAAATTCCCTAATTTAGTTGTAAAATTCAGAACAATGGTGTTACATTTATTATACTGAAAACAAATGTAGGATTATATCAAACTAGTTGATTTGTATTCATGAGAATTTCACCTTTTTTCAACAAGATGGAGTAACCAGTACCAACTTTTTATGGTTACACCACTCAGACATTTTTACCATTATCCCTCGACAAGTCTCTCAAATTGATCAAATCCAGTAATGTTGAACTAGATCTTTAAAAAGAGAATTTATTAAGTCATTTGTGAATTTATTTTAAGCTGACCCATTTATCTACATGACCCATGATCAACATCTACATGATGAAGTTCAGGACTTCGAGATTTGAGCTGCAGCTATCGATTCTTTGTGTAATCGATTAATCTATTAAATTTTTGTTGATTAATTGAGTAATCGGATAACAGTTACATTGCGCTCACTGCTATTTCTAACCCTTTTTACATTGAATTACCACACATTATTATTATTTGTAACACACAAAACAGAAAAGCCAGGTCACTTAAATTAACAACTTATTTTTCTTATTTTGAACATTCTGAGCATAAATGGGATCTCAAAATCAAAATCTATACTTTTATTTTTACTCTGGGTCATATTTTGCTTTTTTCAGTATTTTTTTCACGTTTTGTTATTTTTATTTTATTTGTATTCATGCTTGTCTCTTTTTGCTAAATTATTGCCTTTCCTACTGTACCATATTGATGATCTTATTTTGCTTACTTTATTTCTAGGACCAAATAATCTCATACTTAGATACTAGGATAATTTAACTAGCTAATGTACATTTCTATAACATATGAAAGCATTCCCTACACCTGCTTCCTCTACTCACTGTCAGTGTTTCCTGTTCTACTCTCTGCAATCAAATTAAATGTAAAGTTATTGGATGTGAAAAGTACGTGAACAAAATACACATGATTCTGGGCAAGTATTGATCAATTGTAAATTGATTTACGTTCTGAACCAGCCTTTACACGGAGCCATAATCAAAGTAGGTTATTTACTAGCCCATATCTCAGTTATTGATCACATTAGCTGCTTCTGTTGATGTATCATGAGTGTCATCCTGTTGAACAGACTGGATGTTTACTGTTGACGTGCTGCAGCAGTGGCGACGTGCTATCATGCTAAGCTATGTGCTAAGCTAACTCCGTTTGACATCAGACACACTGCACTGTGTTTTCTTTTCGTCCCTTCTTGTAGTGACCACACACTTGGGACACTCTCTGCCATTTCTTCTGTGGACTCTCTCCTTTCTGTCCCTCTCTTTTCTCTTCCTCCATGATTTTGGAAGCCGCGCAGCAGCGGAGGTAGCAGGCGCGTTGTGCCACAGAAAGGACCGTCCATGTCAAACACCGTGCACTGTATAGTAGTCCAGATATATATTTTATATGTCTAATTATTATTAAACGAGGCTTTCAGGCACACAATTTGCCTCGAAGGTATTTTGTATTTGAATAATCAAGATTATTCAAGGAATCGTTTAAGCTATATTAGAGACACAGATCAGCTCACAGACATTTAGTTTGTTTCACCTGAACAGAGGCAGCATTTTTCTGGACACTTCATAATCATAATCTAGAGCACAGAAGGACAATCTCTACAAATATCTTTCCCCAACATCACTCAGCAGGTCCCCCTCTCTGACTCTGTCCACTGTCTCTGTCTGTCCAATAAAGACATTTAGAGGATAACAAAGTCCAGATTTCTGAGGACGGAGCTTCAGTCAAAGAAAATCTGTGACGGACAAAGACTGCAGGTCAGAGCAGAAACAACAAGAAACCACAACCAAGCAAAGATGTTCCAGGTGAGCAGAACTCTCCATCAATTAGTTCCGATCAGAATAAAGGACATTCAAGTCTGAGCTTTGATTTGATCAGTCAGGGTCCAAACAGATTTACAACCCTCAAAACTCCACAGCAGGTCCTCCCAAAGGTCTGAACACAAAGATCCACCATCCCCGTCTCAGTGGACTGTCCCTTTGGAGGATCAGGAGCCGAGGTGGACCTGAGTGA
Source organism: Scarus forsteni (assembly GCA_036419115.1). NCBI lineage: Eukaryota > Metazoa > Chordata > Actinopteri > Labriformes > Labridae > Scarus > Scarus forsteni. Next base: position 131,613 of record JAZDUH010000401.1, read on the forward strand.
AGAAGCTTCAGCAGCAGGTTTTAGTTCAGTTTGAAGGTCACAGAGACCTCCTGAGGACAGACCTTCAGAGGATGATGGTCTAAAGTATTAAAGACTGGAAAGAGTTTCTCAGTGAAGATGTGTCTGAAGGTGTGGATGTGTGTGTTAGTGTCAGGATCAGAGAAGGACAGCCGTCCTCTGTCCCAGTCCAGACTCATCCTGATCTTCTCTGGAAGCTTCTTCACTGATAGGACAGACTCTGGATGTGGTGGAGACAGTGCTCTGTATTTATGATCCAATGACAATACAGCCCATAATCCAGACCGTATGCCCTGCTTCCTCTGGACAGACTCTGCTAACACACCCAGTCCCCAGCGTTTACTGTCTCCAACCTGGACGTCCCAGCTGTGAGCTCCAGAGCTGAAGCCCTCAGAGCCCAGGACAGAGCAGTAATAATAAAACCTCTCTGGATTATCAGGAAGCTGCTGCTTCTCTACTCGTCTCACGGAGGTCAGATCTTCAGACAGGATGAGTTCAGGATGAGCAGTGTTTGGGTCCAGGATGATGGGGCTGTAGGAGACCAGGTCTTTCATCTTGGTCCAGATGTTGAAGGCCAGGTTGCCCAGATGTTTGGCCTGGTCTATCAGAGCTCCTAAGGGCAGCTGTGGATCCTCCAGCAGGGGGCGCTGCTGTACTCTCTCCACTGCAGCCTTGTAGTTCTTCAGGAATGAGATGTCTCCAGCCTTCAGATGCTCCTCAGTGTCTCTGAGTGTTTGTGAAAGAGCTTCTATCTCTCTGCTCAGAGCCTCCATCTGCTCCTTCATCCTCCGGCTCTTCTGCTCCTCTTCCTCCCTCAGAGCTCTCAGCCGGGCCTCCTCTTCCTCCTGCAGAAACTGATGGAGCTTCTTGAACGTCTCCTTGATCTGAGCCTCTGTGTGTCGGGCCTGGACCTCCACGTGTCTCAGAGGTTGATCAAACTTCACTCTGACTTCTTCATGAAGCTTCATCTTCTCCTTTAAGGACTGCAGGAGGTCCTGAAGGTTCTTCTTGAGCTGTGGAGCAGCTTCATCGATGGGTCTGAATCTGTGCTCGGCATGTTTCTCTGAATCTCTGCAGACCAGACACACCGGCTCCTGATGGTCCAGGCAGAAGAGCTTGAGCTTCTCAGAGTGCAGACTGCAGAGATCTTCTAAAGCTCTCTGCTGGAGAAACGTCTCACAGAGGTTCTTCAGAGCAAAGTTTGGATTGATCTCTTTTGACTGTCCTCTCTTACAGAGTGGACACTCCTTGTCCTCCTTGTCCTTCCAGCTCTTCTCCACACAATCTCTACAGAAGATGTGGCTGCAGGACAGGATCACAGGATCTCTGAAGATCTCCAGGCAGATCGAGCAGCTCAGGTCCTCCTCAAACTTGGAGGCCATTTTGTGTGATAGTGAAGCAGAGGCAGCAGAAGAACAGGAAGTTGCTCCGTCCCTGAGAGTCTCTCTCACTCTGATTGGACCTTGAAGCTCTCCGTCAGTCTGTGGAGTCTAGACCTGCTGGGGGTGTTGGTGTTCCCAGAGTTCTCAGAGTTCCCAGACCTCCTCCTGGTGTGGAGCTGGTCCTGCTGTTAGTCTTTAGTCGATCTGACAGCAAGTGAGCATCTCCTTTGAGTCAGAGGAAAAACACCCTGGTCTGTTGGGTGAGATATGCTGAAGGAGGCAGAAATGAGCCACCCCGCTTGGTTGCCAAAGTGATAAGGATGCAACCAGGGCCAACATGAATGGCAGTTACTCATGTGTTGGACATCAAGTCTTCTTTTGAGCTTTTCATCTCAGAATCCATCCAGAAAATTATTATGGATTGCACTACTTTAGAAGGTAGGAGTGTTTTTTCGTAGAAACGTGGAAGGACATGAACCAAATCCATTTACATGCCTACTTCATGGTTCTTGCCCTTGCTTGAGTTTTCAGGTCCAATGGGGAATCTACAGAATTCCTGTGCGATGCAGAAACTGGCAGAAAACTTTTCCATGCAACACTGTCTCTGACAAACTTCCATGTATTTTCCACTTTGAAAACTGAGATGACAGACCAGCTCGAGGGCAGAGAGACAAGCTAGGTACCATCAGGACAGTGTGGAACAAATGGGTGCACCACCTCCCCCTGTTTTACAACTGTGGGATGAGAGTTGTCCTGGACATGACTCAGGGACTCAGTGGGCACAACATCACATGAGACTATTTTAATTACTTCACACAAACTGGGACGGGAGCTTGACATCACGGGTGTTTCCAAGCTCCTTATGTTTTAGTCTGTCTTTTTCAAGGCTGAAAAGTCATCACTGTGCTGTTTGGTGTCATGGTGTGTACCATACTTAACATGGACCACAGAAAGCTAAGGAGAGAGCTGTCTCAGGAGATTAGAAAGAAAATTAAAGACAAGTATGTTAAAGGTAAAGGCTGTAAGACCATCTCCAAGCAGCTTGATGTTCCTGTGACTACAGCTGCACAAATTATTCAGGAGTTTAAGGTCCACGGGACTGTAGCCAACCTCCCTGGACAAGGCCAAAAAGGGAAAATTGATGGGAGGAGTTGCAACATGCAGTTTGCTTACAAGGAGCGGGCCAAAATACCTGTGGACAGGTGCAGAAGTCTCATTGAGAGTCACAGAAATTGCATGATTACAGTGATTGCCTCAAAAGGTTGTGCAACAAAATATTAAGTTTATGGTACCATCATTTTTGTGCTCAAACTGAATGTGGCATGAAGTTTATTGTCATCTTCAACTGCACCAAAGGCAGAGTCAAGCAGTTCAAGAGAAGCAGCAGGGTTAGTTTGTGGCCCTGGATGCTTAGTTGCAGCAGGTGCGAGAAGACTGTCAAGAATACGTTGAGTGCAGTTAAAGTCAGAAACAGACAGGTCTTTCATAAGAATTTCAACACTGGTACGCCAGGTGTCAGAGTCGCTTTCATTGTTCAGACGTGGACTTTGCCCTGAGAAAACTCGAAGGGTAATCTATTCTTAAACAATTACACGAACTGTATTTTAGAAGTTAAGTGGATACTTCCTCTCTTGTTCTCTATTCCTGCCTGACTATCTCTACACCAGATTTTGATTTCAGGTTTGTATAACTTCATTTTAGTTTCAGATTTTAAAGAGCTAGTAATAACTGGAAAGCAAAGGACAAAAAGAATCTGAAGATTCTAACACTCTATGGAGCTCCTGGCTAGCTCGCCAAATTTTATTTGTAACAAATGGGTAAAATGGATAAGGTACACACAGATTGCATCCTGGAGCTCACAACACTGCCAAAAACATAGACAGACAGCATGTTGTATTGTTGACAGCATTTAGTTAAGACACAAATATTTAACAGCACATTAATCAACCAATTAAATTTTCATATAAGCATAAGTCAATAAAGGAACATCAAAACAGAATTCGTATAATACTAGAAAATCACAAACACCCAGAGTTTTCAAAGGAAAAAAAATGAGTCTCCGTCTCAAAGTTCGAACAAAAATATGAGGACAGCTTGGGTACATAACAGAGAGTCGCAGTGATACAGATTTAGCCTACCTCATTGTCCAGTGGAATAGGTGATAAAGTCCAAGTCCAAGGTTCAATAGGAAGCTTGCAGGTTCAATGTCGAATAATTCAAAGTACACCAAACAAAAAAAACTAACTTGTTGACAGACAAGGTCAGAAAAAGTCATGAGTTCCTTGACATCAATAGTCTGTTGATTCAGAATTATTAAATTCACAATTAAAACTTCTGTATATTTCATACATATGGGAAAAATGTGTTCTCGAAAAAAATAAAAAGCATTCTTATTTTTTTCATACTGTGAAAAACAAAAACAGAAAAAGATATTCAACCATAGTAATATCTCTAAAAGCTGCAGAATAAAAGCATAAAAAAGAAAATAATCATGCTCACCGATCTCTGCAAGAAATTTTACTGGTCAATTAGGACAGCGTGTAGTTTCTCTCTCTCTAACGCACGTGCACAGTGTCTGATACTGCAGGCTAATAATGCTTATAGTGGTTAGTGCTTAGCATTGAAGTTAGCATCACACACAGATGATATCTACTGACTTCAAATGAACCCTATTCTTTCTCTTGTGTGTGTTGCATTCAAGACATGTTCTAGAGAAGTTGGTCTGTTTCCTGTTTACTCTGTTTTTGTCCATTTTTATCTACTTTCACAACTTACTCTCCCACATGAATCTACCCTGTTGTGTCTCTGTGTTTATGCTCATCAAAAGAAGTTATGTTGAGGAGGGACTTCATGATAAGCACATTCTGATTGGTTGAAAGGCAGATACTCTCAGAGTCATGTCTAAACCCAATTGGATAAAAACTCTTGCAAGAGTGAAAACAGAGCAAAACACTACAGAAGGCATAAGTTAGAAAATAAATATTTCATAGCTTTTCAACAGGTAAATAAGATTAAACAACAATACATTACATTAAATATTATACAAATAATTCATCTTTCTTTTTCAAAGTGTGTTTCTGCTCATAAGCCCTTTAAGCCATAATTTCTGTTACACTAACATTAGAGATGTGATGTTCGAGAACAAGTCAAATCTTTTGAACAACTCATTTAAGTGACTGATGACAACTGATTCACTGTTGTGAGTGCAGGCAATCTACATTTAAGAATGGCTCGCACACAAATGATTCACTCAAAACTGTGAATTGGTTACAACCATTGACTTAAACAAGTGACTCATTTGTTTAAGTCTTCTTTGTTTAAGACTCGACGCATTTGCGAATATCTCGTCTCTGGTGCAAATCACCATGGATGTGCCTGTAAGTGGGTTGACAAAAGAAAGTCTCTGTTTAAAAGCTGAAGAAGATAATACGGTGATGGCAGAGGAAAATTTTAAATATTTGAGTCAGTGACATATAGAGGTTGCATGATGAGCAATTAAAAATGTTTTGAAGCATGTTTCACAAAAGGAAAGGTAGATTGCCCTTGAAAATAACAAGTGGTGTTACCACAACAAAAGGAGAAATATAATATATTCATGTCACCCTAAAGTGTATGGAAGAGCACTTAAAAACTGTGACTTCATTTAAATGAATTACTTGAAAAACACTTTCAGTGCTTATTTTAAAATTCAATTACATGCATTTTAGCAATACACAAATACTGTTAATCACTTTGTGTTTTCAAAAAATAACATTTGGAAAATTATGTATAAACTGATCAAAATGTTATAGTACATTGCAAAAGAGGATTACATTGTATTCCCAATGAATTTCCATGAAATTTATAATATTTTTAAAAGCACTGATTACAACCATTGACAAAAACAGTTACACCACATGACTATATTGCTTTTGCCAAAGAAACTGGCACTAAACATCAAACATGACAGTCAGCAAGGTCAACTGAACTTGTGCTTTTTTTTATTTTCAATGAAGAAAAAACACCACCAACAAGAATTGGGTATTTAGTACTAACTAATCGAAGAATTAATAAATTGCCCACGTTGCAGATTATGCATGGACCCCTGCTCTGTGTCAAGAAACTTTTTCTTTGCTTGATAATGTTAGAAAAAGAGACTCTGTAAAATAGAAATAATAATGAAACAATACAAAGTTAATAAATGTACATATCTTAATTTTAATATTTGAGAAATATTTAGCTTGTATTTGGAGTTTCATGTCTTTTTAAAGATGTTGTTCATTTCCAACTTTGTCCCTGTTTATCCACTGCTGCCACATTCATGGTATTAATTATATTCTTGTATATGGAGATGAAAGTTGAAAGTAAATGGAAAACAAACATGTATTGGTCATGTATATAATATGTACTAGTTACGATGACAAAGCCATGCAGATTAATTATGTTACACTAACCTTCAAGAGACTTGAAAAAAATGTTGATAAATCACCACTATTTCTCAAAAGCATAACACTTAGCATGTAAAAATAGTTCCATATTGTAACGTAGTTCATATTAAATCTTTAATCATATATTTGCCAACATCAAATGTTTCACCCATTTGACACTCAATTAAAACTCAAATTTAACGGGCATTACGATGGACACCTTTGTAAGCACATGGCCTTAATGTGAAGATTTCAAACACAGTTTTAAAAATACTAACAGCTTTTCTTTGACATGAGGCCATTTGGATTTGTATCCCATTGTTATTTTTTCAGTTATTGCATCTTAGTAATAGTACCACACTTTTCCATTCGTGGGATCAGAAATGAGCCCGAGCATTTTCTACGGAATTTCAAAGGTTAACCCGAGGACTTTTCTCAGCTGTGACTGTCAGCTCCACATTTATGACGGTAAAAGAAAGAGTCAGTCACCTCACAGTTATAATCCACACATCTAATGGCAGCAGTCTCACCAACCTGAAGATTATTTTCACACAGCAACATTCATGTTAGTATGATCTCGATTTTTACACCTCGTAATACATGTGCTCTGATAAAATATGAACTTTGTTCCACATCACCCTTGCTTCACCCATGCCTAAAACCGCCACTGTTTATAGCTTCCTGCAATAAAATTTAACCCATTGTTGACCTGTAATATAAGTGTGTGTCTGCATGTGTATCACTGTGCATGTCCTTACACATCAGCTAAATGATGAGTCAACATTTATCTGCCATTCAAAAAAAGTATTTTTATGTTCTCATCTAGAGTATCATGGCTGCTAGGGTGTAATAATCAGCTTTTCTCCTTTCTCTCTTTGTTGCCACAATCGTAGGGAAATGAAAACAATGAAAATAAAACGCTTTGAAAAGAAATCTGGCTCAGCATTGAACTTTCCCACAGTCCTTTGTAATCAATACTATTGTACTGTATATATCACACACAGTAAGTAACTGATGATATTACAGTAAAAAACTTTTAAATTTACAAAAAGCCTTTACAGCATGAGCATCCAAAGATGAACCAAAACATGCGAACAATCAATTTGTAAACATGAAATCATTGTGTTTCCAAACTGCCCTCAGCTGATGTTGAGAACATTTTTGAATGTTTTTACCTTCCTCAAAGCGGTTTTGTTATAAAAATGTTCATAAAATGTGATAAATGAATGTGCCAAAAATGAAATAATTCTATTGATGATCAGAATATAATTGTCTTTAAACAAAATGAATGAAACACCTTCTTTGCATAAAACGGATTCATTCCAATTGGAGTCATTTTTGATCAATGCCATGGAAGAGTGTAGCACTTTGTAGGTCATGCATCTAAGGGTTAAAAAAAACCTCTGGAGACTGGATTAGATTTTCACAAAACAATTGTATTGAAAATAAGCAACAAAAAATGAAAGAACATGTAATTTAAATCGATCAGAACAAACAAAAATTACTTGGTTTAAATTGCCAAATCAATTCGAGTCAAGGGTCTTTCAGTTCAGTGAAAAAAAAAAAAAAAAAACCCCAAACAAATCAGTTCATAGATTCAGTCTCTGTTCAACGAAGAAGAAGAAAATGTGTCCCAGATTCCTACCACACAGGTAGGCTGGTGATAACAGGTTGGAGACCAATGACGGAAGATGTTGGTGATGATGAAGTCTGTCCATCAGTTAATTCGCCATCTTTCAAGATACAGAGTGAGGGATGGAAAACAAACCTGGTCTGTATGAGATACCAGAACTATTAGATTCTCTTTGGTGACATTGCCTCAACAGGTCATCAAACAGTTGTTTCCCCACTCTGTGTATGACAGAGAGTTAATCACATAAAAATACACAATTGATCCAACTTGTGGTTGGTAGCAATTTGTTACATTAAGAAAAAAATGATTTGAATTCAGGCACAGAGTCAAAAGTCGAGCATTATGATTAAGTTACCAATTCAAACTACAGCAAGACAGTTTTATCCTCAGCTGATCTGTCTGGAGTCCATCAGGACCGCAGCCCACCGTCCACGAAGTGATATTTCTGCACCAAAAATTTCTTTGAGGTAGTATACTCGACATCTCCCTGGCTGTCTCGTATACTCTCTCGAGTAAAAACCATAGCACTTCCTCCTAAAGACGCTTTTCCACAATGCTGATTGGCCAACACAAACGGGTGTGAACAAAGGTAATTCTGAAATCACACGGTTCCTCTTGAAGCCTGAATTCAATATTTTTTTCTTTAAGTGAGCAGTTAATGTGTGGAAAAATATTAATATACTTACAATCTATTTACATTTTCAGAATTTCTTACCATTCCTATTAAGAAACAAACAGGACATACATATGAGGATATAAAAAACAAAATAAAATACACAAACTCCAAAAATTAGTTGGAATTTTCAGAAATATGATGTTCCATTCCAACTAGTCAATGATTCATTTTCTTGAGAATTTCAACTTTTTTGAACAAGTTGAAGTAACTGGTACCAAATTTTTATGGTTACACCACTTAGACATTTTTATCATTATCCTTTAAAAAGTCTCTCAAAATCAGTTAAATCCAGATATTTTAACCTAGGTCTTTAAAAAGGGAATGTTTTCAAATCATTTGTGAATTCATTTTAAATTGACCCAGATTAAAAGACACAGATCAGCTCACAGACCATTTAGTTTGTTCCACCTGAACAGAGGAAGCATTTGTCTGGACACTTGAAAATCACAATCTAGAGCATAGAAGGACAATCTCTACAAATATCTTTCCCCAACATCACTCAGCAGGTCCCCCTCTCTGACTCTGTCTACTGTCTCTGTCTGTCCAATAAAGACATTTAGAGGACAACAAAGTCCAGATTTATGAGGACGGAGCTTCAGTCAAAGAAAATCTGTGACGGACAAAGACTGCAGGTCAGAGCAGAAACAACAAGAAACCACAACCAAGCAAAGATGTTCCAGGTGAGCAGAACTCTCCATCATTTAGTTCAGATCAGAATAAAGGACATTCAAGTCTGAGCTTTGATTTGATCAGTCAGGGTCCAAACGGATTTACAACCCTCAAAACTCCACAGCAGGTCCTCCCAAAGGTCTGAACACAAAGATCCACCATCCCCGTCTCAGTGGACTGTCCCTTTGGAGGATCAGGAGCCGAGGTCGACCCTGAGTGAAGAAGCTTCAGCAGCAGGTTTTAGTTCAGTTTGAAGGTCACAGAGACCTCCTGAAGGTCACACAGACCTCCTGAGGACAGATCTTCAGAGGAAGAGGATCATAATTCTCAAAGTACGGAAAGAGTCTCTGAGTGAAGGTGTGTCTGAAGGTGTGGATGTGTGTGTTAGTATCAGGATCAGAGAAGGACAGCCGTCCTCTGTCCCAGTCCAGACTCACCCTGATCTTCTCTGGACGCTTCTTCACTGAGAGGTCATAGAACGGATGTGGTGGAAACACTGCTGTGTATTCATCATTATAGAATCCAACTAACCATAATCCAGACTCGATACGTCCCTTCCTCTGGACAGACTCTGCTGACACACCCAGTGTCCAGAGTTTACTGTCTCCAACCTGGACGTCCCATCTGTGAACTCCAGAGCTGAAGCCCTCAGAGCCCAGGACAGAGCAGTAAAGATCAAACCTCTCTGGATTATCAGGAAGTTGCTGCTCCTCTCCTCGTCTCACAGAGCTCAGATCTTCAGACAGGATGAGGTCTGTGCGAGCAGTGTTTGGGTCGAAGATGACAGGGCTGTAGGAGACCAATTCCTTCATCTTGGTCCAGATGTTGAAGCCCAGGTTGCCCAGATGTTTGGCCTGGTCTATCAGAGCTCCTGAGGGCAGCTGTGGATCCTCCAGCAGGAGGCGCTGCTGCACTCTCTCCACTGCAGCCTTGTAGTTCTTCAGGAATGAGATGTCTCCAGCCTTCAGATGCTCCTCAGTGTCTCTGAGTGTTTGTGAAAGAGCTTCTATCTCTCTGCTCAGAGCCTCCATCTGCTCCTTCATCCTCCGGCTCTTCTGCTCCTCTTCCTCCCTCAGAGCTCTCAGCCGGGCCTCCTCTTCCTCCAGCAGAAACTGGTGGAGCTTCTTGAATGTCTCCTTGATCTGAGCCTCTGTGTGTCGGGCCTGGACCTCCACGTGTCTCAGAGTTTGATCAAACTTCACTCTGACTTCTTCATGAAGCTTCATCTTCTCCTTTAAGGACTGCAGGAGGTCCTGAAGGTTCTTCTTGAGCTGTGGAGCAGCTTCATTGATGGGTTTGAATCTGTGCTCGGCGTGTTTCTCAGAATCTCTGCAGACCAGACACACCGGCTCCTGATGGTCCAGGCAGAAGAGCTTGAGCTTCTCAGAGTGTAGGCTGCATAGATCTTCTAAAGCTTTCTGCTGAAGAAACGTCTCACACAGGTTCTTCAGAGAAAAGACTGGAGGTAAAAACTCACTTGACTGTTTCCTCTTACAGAGTGGACACTCCTTGACCTCCTTGTCCTTCCAGGTCTTCTCCACACACTCTCTACAGAAGCTGTGGCTGCAGGACAGGATCACAGGATCTCTGAAGATCTCCAGGCAGACCGAGCAGCTCAGGTCCTCCTCGAACTTGGAGGCCATTTTGTGTGAGAGTGAAGCAGAGGCAGCAGAAGATCAGCTGCTCCGTTCCTGAGAGTCTCTCTCACTCTGATTGGACCTTGAAGCTCTCCATCAGTCTGTGGAGTCTGGACCTGCTGGAGGTGTTGGTGTTCCCAGAGTTCTCAGAGTTCCCAGACCTCCTCCTGGTGTGGAGCTGCTCCTGTTTTTAGTCTTTAGTCCATCTGACAGCGAGTGAGCGTCTCCTCTGACCGAGGGGAAATGACTGTTTACTGTTTATCGGGTGACTCAAGATGAAGGGGGCGGACCTTCTTCAGAGCAGGACCAGAAGTGGACGTCACATTCCGTCAGTGAGAAGTTGATCATCCTCAGAGTAAAGCTTCAGAGAACGATGTAAGTCCAGAAGAATCCAGACTCTCCCCTTACCATAAAGGTCTCTGTCCTGCTCCCTGCTGCTGTGCTGAGGACTGACCTACAAAAGCTCCTCAAGCAATCAGGATCAGACAGAAACCAAGGACACCAGGACCCCCTTCTTCAATGAACAGGACATGGAGGTCCTCCAGACTGGTACACAGCACTTTTTCATTTAGTTTTAGTCTTTGTCCTAAAATGTCTTTTAGTTTTGGTCATAATTTAGTCAAATGAATTGTTCAAATTTTAGTCTAGTTTGAGTTGATGAAATTTCACATTTTAGTTGATTAAATCTGCTGCTAATTTAGTCGACCAAAATATATTTCCTTTTTGTGGTTCCTTGAATTTCTGAAGTCATGTTTTACTCTTGATAAAATGAAACATATAATAAGCCTCTATTGAATGCTAGTAAAGTCTGAATGGCTAAATGAACAGAAACAAATTTCTACATGAATATATTAATTCATAAAGGGAGCAGCTCTGATTGGATCGCTCCACAACTTATCCCAACACCACCAAGCTAAGGCAGCTGGGATTGGATGTCCCTCTGAACTCATCCAACCTTTAACACAACCAAAGAAGCTGTGACTGGATAGATTCTCAACTTATCAACTTCCTACATGACCAAATTAGGTCTGATTGGATTAGTTTTTATTTGTTGATGAAAATGTCGCTTAATTTAGTTTAGATCCATGTGCATTTGTTTTTATTAGTTTCTGTCTCAGTTTCATCAGGTAAAAAATTGTTTGCGAAAACTATGATCCAAATAATTAGTCAAAAAAAATGAACACTGCAGCCTCTGAGAATTTGCTGAGATTCTAAGATAAGCAGAAAGACTCCATCCTTTCAACTGTGGATGAAGTAACAATAATGCAGAACTTTCCAACTGCTGATTAGCTTAACTCAACCTTTGGGAGTCAATGGGAACTGTTAGTCTTGCCAAAGTTGGTCTTACACACATGGACAAAATTGTTGGTACCCCTCGTTTCATTAAAGAAAAACCCACTATGGTCACAGAAATAACTTGAATATGACAAAAGTAATAATAAAAATTCACTGTAAATGAACAAGTGAAAATCAGACATTTCTTCTGAACTGTGGTTCAACAGAATTATTTTAAAAAATAAACTCATAAAACAGGCTTGACAAAAATGATGGTACCTTTAACTCAATATTTTGATACACAGCCTTTTGAGTCAATCACTGCAATCCGGTGATTTCTGTAACTCTCAGTGAGACCTCTGCCCCTGTCCACAGGTATTTTGTCCCACTCCTCCTGAGCAAACTGCTCCAGCTGTCTCAGGTTTGAAGGCTGTCTTCTCCAGACTGCATGTTTCAGCTCCTTCCACAAATGTTCAACAGGATTTAGATCAGGGATCATAGAAGGCCACTTCAGAATAGTCCAGTGTTTTGTTCTGAGTCATTCTTGGGTGGTTTTAGCTGTGTGTTTTGGCTCATTATCCTGTTGGAGGACCAATGACCTGTGACTGAGACCAAGCTTTCTGACACTGGGCAGCACATTTCACTCCAGAATGTCTTGATAGTCTTGAGATTTCATTGTACCTGCACAGATCCAAGACACCCTGTGTCAGATGCAGCAAAGCAGCCCCAGAACATAACTGAGCCTCCTCCATGTTTCACAGTCGGTACAGTGTTCTTTTGTTTGTATGTTTCATTTTTGCATCTGTAAACATAGAGCTGATGTGACTTACCAAAAAGCTCCAGTTTGGTCTCATCTGTCCAAAGGACATTCTCCCAGAAGCTTTGTGGCTTGTCAATATGCATTTTGGCAAATTCCAGTCTTTCGTTTTTTTGATCTGCTTTCAACAGTGATGTCCTCTATTACACAAGTGGAGAAAATTGTTGGTACCTTTCATTTAATGAAAGAAAAACTCACATGGTCACTGAAATAACTTGAAAATAACAAAAGTAATAATAAATAAAAATTTACTGAAAATCAGCTAATGAAAATCAGACTTTGATTTAAAAAAATAATAATAATGAAACTGGCTTGGAAAAATATGATGGTACCCCTACAAAGGATTGAAAATGGTGTGACCATAGGGACATGTTAAACTAAGGTGTGTCCTGTAATTATCATCACAGGTGTCTCCAAGCTTGTAATCAGTCAGTCTGCCTATTTAAAGGCTGAAAAGTGGTCACTGTGCTGTTTGGTATCATGGTGTGTACCACACTGAACATGGACCACAGAAAGCTAAGGAGAGAGCTGTCTCAGGAGATTAGAAATAAAATTATAGACACGCATGTTAAAGGTAAAGGCTATAAGACCATCTCCAAGCAGCTTGATGTTCCTGTGACTACAGCTGCACAGATTATTCAGAAGTTTAAGGTCCACAGGACTGTAGCCAACCTCCCTGGACGTGGCTGCAGGAGGAAAACTGACGACAAACTGAAGAGACGGAGAATACAAATGGAAACAAAAGAGCCCAGAACAACTTCAAAGAGATTAGAGGAGAACTCCAAGGTCATGGTACATCAGATCGCACCATCCAACACTGTTTGAGAAAAAGTGAACTTACACACGTGGACAAAATTGTTGGTACTCTTCGTTTAATGAAAGAAAAATTCACAGTGGTCAGAAAAACAACTTCAATCTGACAAAAGTAATAATAAATAAAAATTATATGAAATTTAACCAATGAAAGTCAGACATTGCTTTTCAACCATGCTTCAACAGAATTATTAAAAAAAATTAACTCATGAAACAGGCCTGGACAAAAATGATGGTACCCTTAATATTTAGTTGCACAACCTTTAGAGGCAATCACTGCAATCAATCGATTCCTGTAACTGTCAATGAGACTTTTGCACCTTTCAGCAGGTATTTTAGCCCACTCCTCAGGAGCAAACTGCTCCAGCTGTCTCAGGTTTGAAGGCTGTCTTTCTGTCTGTCTCTGGCAGGCTAACACTTCCCATTGACTCCCAGTGTTTGAGCTATGCTTATCAACGGTGGGTGAGCTCTCCCTTATTACTGCATGTACAGTCTAAAGATTGGTGTCTATCTGGTTGTCATGGACTCAGGAGGGACACAAGACAGGAAAAGATAAAAATGTTGGTGTTTAAAGGGCTAGTTTGGCTTGTTTGAAGTTGGGTTACTCGAGGAAAGCGTAACATGACTGACGATAAAGGAACTTGTGAGCTTGTCTTTGTTAAATCTGTTGAAAAAACTCTGTTGGCTCCACAAACATTTGATTTCTCTCCTCTCTTCTCCTGTTTTCTTGTAAGCAGAAAAACTGTTACAGTTGTTAACTTTCAGAGTATATGCCGTGCACAGACCTCATGGTAAGTAATGTAATTTCTCAACATAGGTACTGTATCAAAGACTCATGTAAAGCCCCTCAACGACTAAGTGACCCTTTCTGTCTTTAAATGTAAAAACTGTTCGTGGATGCAGAGTCATCAAATTGGTCACATTACACAGCCAAGAGTTTGGAGAAAAGTCAGACTAAAAAGTTTTCTAAATTGTATTAACACATGTAAGGTAAGGTTGTCAAAACCTGATCACCAATAATCTTTTCTACTTGCCTGTATGCAGATTTGAACAACAAAAAAGCTTTAAAGTAGCCATTACAGTTTTTAGTTTTCATCCAGGTTACTTTACTGATTGTTCCTCTTCCTCTTCTCCCCCCAGTCTCTGTCTGTTTTTGGCCCTGGGACTTGCACAATTCAACTGAATTCTTGAAGCCAAGTCTTTAAGGCCTTGAACCAGTACACACCTCATTATATTGGACACTCCAAGATGAGAAAAGGAGCCACAGGACAAAACTTTCGGTGCCTATGCAGTGCACAAACCTCATGGTAAGTAATTTGATTCCTTAACACAGGTACTGTATCAAAGGCTCATGTGAAGCCCCTCAACGACTAAGTGATCTTTTCTGTCTTTCTGTAACCAGGTGTGACTGCTCTGCTGGATTCCCTTTGCAATTGGAGAGAACACTAGTGATTTCATCAAGGTATGCCATGTGAGTACTTTGTCATATAAGTAGGGTTGTTGCTGGACTACAACTGCAAATTTATGCGCTTATTTAACAAAAGACAGACATGTCTTCTTCCATTGCACTGCAAACAAGTTAACTTTATGTTCTACACCATCAACTTTAGCCCAACTTGTTGAGAAAATATCTTTTGACAATAGAAGTTCAAGCACTTCACTATTGACCACATCTCAGAGAGAGAAAGGTTTAATTGGCCCGTATTCATTCTATTTAAGATTGAAAGTTTCCCAGTGATAAGCAATGGCCATCTCATGCTTTTTAGCAATAACTTTTTAGTTATGCCTTTGAAACTTACAAAAGAATCTTAAAACACCTTGTGTTTGGCTTCAAACCTCATACTCCACAAATATAATAAGGGGCCAATTCTCTTTATAGAAGATGGGTAATGGATCATAAAATGATGCTTATGTATTAAGTTTCACAAAGTCTCTGGGCATTATCAGAAACAATTGTGCAATACTACATTCTTCTTGCATCTTAACATTATATCACAGTCCAATATATCCACACATTACCAATTGTTATATTGTATTGGCCAGCACTTTTCAAACATATCACCATAAAGTTCTGTTACTCCAGAAAAGGTTTGTCAGAGTGGCAGCCATGTCCAAGTCAGGTGATGCATCCTTACCGCTTTTTCTCAAGTCCAATATTTTAAAAATGTTTAACATTAATATTCTTCAAATAAATCACTTTATTTTCAAAGTAAGATCCATGAGTGCTAACTTGCCCGAAAGCTGTACATGTTTTTTAATTTCAAATTCTCAACTTAACTTTTATTCAAGCTGACAAATTACTAACTTAAACCTATCAAAGTGTCAGACATCTCAAGGACAGTACTCACAAAGATACCGTGGAGTTCAATTATGGAACATGTATCTGTATTTACTTCAAGACTTTTTGTCATTTTCTAAATACAAACCAAACTCAGAAATGCTCCACCAAGGGCAGCACCAGGGGCTCCAGGGCAGGGACCCCCCATCGGCACAACCCGCCCCACCAACCACCTGCCCACCTGGGCCCATGTCACGCACCAACCACCCCCACACCTCCCACAGGAGGCAGGGGGCCCCCAGCCTCCCGAGAGCCCATTCACCCAGGACCAACTTCTGAGCAACTGTTTTTCAGAGTAATTTCTTAAAAAAAACACAAAAAGGGTATCATACCCTTTGTGTGACTAATACCATGCCTTACCTTTATTGACCTGTAAAAAAAATTTAGTATAGATCATTTTTTTCCCAGACAGGGACTCGGATCTTTGCAGGGACAGGAGTCAGTAGTCACCAAACATCTGTGGCAGCGACAATTAAGAATAAATTACCCCAAAAAACAGGATGTGAAAAAAATCACCACGAAAAACAGGATGTAAAAAAATCACCACAAAAACAGCAGGATACATTTTCTCGTGGGATTTTGAAGTATCTTGATACTTCAGGAGGAAAAATTACTCTGAAAATAGAAAAAAAATTACTTAGAACAGAAAAAATAACACCAAAAACATAAATATATTACTCAGAAAATAAATAAATAAATAAATAAATAAATAAATAAATAAAAATCCTAAAAACTAGACTTTTTTTTTTCAAGTGATTGCAATATGAGGAGGGGGGCTGCAGAGATTATTTTTGCTGAAACACTAAAAACTGATAAAACAGTTCTTGCATTTATAAAGTCCTTGGTCAAGAAAGAATTACATGCTTGTAAAAACAATTCAAAATCTTTAAGGGTATGAATTAAAAACTAAATTAAATTAAATACTAGTTAATATTCAATTCAATACCTGTAATACCCACTGTGTACGATAAAAGCCACCAAAACATTAAAAGCAGCTTTAAATGAACCAGTAACTTCAGAGTTTATCCCTACACAGACAAAATCAGAGAGGAGAAACATGTCGCCACAGATTTTTGCAGCTCTGTTGAAGGTCGACATGAGAAGGACAAAATAATAAAGCCTCTGTAACTGTTAGCTTCAGCCTTCAAAAACATTTTATACGGTACAAACCAAAACTTTGTTCATCAGGGCTTTGACTTTGTGAATTAACATTAAATTTAAAGTTTAAGTAATTCGCTGCTACGACTGCTAGCTAAAAAAATGCTTTCTGATCTCATAAACAGATTTGCTGTTAAGCACTGGAGAAAAAGAAGGCTCTGCAAAGCAGATATTCTCTGTACATGTTTGATTGTATATATTACAGTTTAGAGCAGGGGTGTCCAAACTATGGCTCGGGGGCTAAATGTGGCCCGCTGCCCATTTTAAATTGGCCCTTGAAACAGTTGAATGAAGGAAGACATTTTGGTTCCAGCAGCAAATACCATCAATCATGCACATTTTCTGCCACACTGACTTTGTCACAAAGTGTCATTTAAAAGTATATGCCAATATTTATCTTCAAACTCCAACATTCTTGCAGTCCACTCTTGTTTTGTACCTTACAGTGACGATAAGCCATCAGTGTGTCCCACCTCTGCTGCTCAGAAGGTCACTCTCGCCCTGACGAGGTGTTACAGTTTTTCACAGTTCTTAACACACGTTTCTCAAAACACTGACGGATTCCATCAAATTGTACACACAAACCTGAAAACCTCACACACTAAATGTTAAACCTGACACTCCCTTTTCAAGATGACTCTTGCCATCAAATCTCTTAACTGTTCCCAAAATGGAACTCGGGTTCTCATTTTGTACACACAGCCACATTCTTGAATGACACACATACCAGTCAATTGAAACACACAGCTCAGCATTTGCTGCACACTACCAAGCATTCACAGCACACTGAAGTGCAAAACTGAAAACCCAATTATAGAAATGCAACACAAAATTTGAATGGCAATGTCTCATGAGAATTTCCTTTTGGAAAATGTCTGTGTAGGCCGACTTCTTCAAAACATAATATATCACACAAGTATGCAGCAAATCATTGTTTTATTTACAGTGTTTCAGTACACAGGCATTTCTACAGAAAATTTACGTTAAAAAAAAAAAAAGTCAAAGGTTACACTAGATCACATCAAGTCTCTTGGTTCTATCTGGCCAGAGGGCCTCATCCACATCGCAGAGGATGGTCTCTCTGGCAAGACACCTCTGGAAAAATCACCTCGAGTGCCTCATAGGTAAAGTCTTGACAGGCCTCAGCAGAGACATCACCACAGGCCTCCTCCATGGCCTCCTTGTCCTCCTCTTCCCTGTCCTACTCCTCTTACCTCTTACTCCTCCATCTCCTCCTCCTCCTCTCTCTCTGACCCCTCTCCTTCTCTGGTTGTCATTGTCCATTGTTCAATGCTCACCAAACAAAGCAGAGGCTCAAGGTCCTTTTATGCTGTAGTTCTCCTGATTGAAAATTGCTCACCAGACCTGGGTGTTTAGAGATTTGCATCACTGTGTTTTGTGGGTTGATGCTTTGAGATTTCAGTTGGGGTGTGTGTACAACAACTGACCATTGTGTGTACAGCTTTGACAACGAGGTGATGTGTAATTGACATCAGAGTGTAAAGAAGAAAAGTCTGAGTCTAATGCAGGTAAGTGAGTGTTAAGATGTGGCAAATTGGGCCAAGCAATTGGTACTTGAAGTGAGGGTTTTGCAAACTGTGCCAAATTATCGATTGTTGTGTGTTAAGAACCATGAAAAACTGTAATCAAGTCTTAGTCCAGGTTACAAGGGCCCCTTGACAGGTGATAACCCTACCCTAAACCAGAAAACTTTAACGTAAATACACTAAAGCCAGGTGCAAGTGGCTCAGTCATCCATGTTTTCCTCTTTATGTGTAAAAAGTTTGGACACCCTTGGTTAAGAGAATCAGTTTATAATTGTTTCAGGAGGTTTGACTTAATTGTACTTACCTTGTAGAAGTGCACCAGAGAAGCAAAATGGTCTTTTTTCCCTCCAACTGAAAAGGTGAAATGCAACGGCAGAGCGCAATTCCATCTCTGCAGAGTTAAACTAACACTTGTGTGATCAAGACTGTCAAGAAACTCCAACACTGAACTCTATTTTAATCAGAATGTGTTAAATTTACACTTTGGGAGATGAAATTAACACAGGAATGTCTAACCCTGGAATTTGACAGAATAAATAGGCCAGTTCAAGTTGTTCTGCTGTTCTTACCCCCCTTGGCATTAAAATCAAAACACCTCACTGCACTGTTGGGCACTTTTTTTTACACAATTCCATTATTATTTATTTTCAATGTCATGTCAAAGCATTTTTGTTTAACTTTTCTTTGTGTTTTCCTTTTCATGTTCTGCCTATTTGCCAGTGTTTTAAATTTGTGGATTTTTAATAAAGGCTTGTTTAACTTACAGGAAGTCGCCTCTGCTCTCACTGGCTTTGCTGTGCTTCTCCCTTCTTGGATTTTGGGAAGTGGACTTTAAACAGCAGTTCACCATCAGAAGATGTTGACTGAGGCCGACCAGCAGAGACACAAGGAAGAAAATGTTAATCTCTTTAAAGCATGGAAACACAAATTATACCCATAATTATTTTGATGTTGAAAAGTTTATTTCACTTTGTTCTAAAATCCAAAAAACCCCCAAAATTTCCATGAAATGTAACACATAGTTTTTGTATCTCATGAGATACATTAAGTGTTTCTGGTGACTGATAATCCACCTGAGGACCTTTTTTTATCATTTATTTGATTGTATTCATTTGTTTTTTAGATATTTGTTGATCATATTGATCAGACAGAGGGATTATAAACGTATGTATCAAATATGAAACAACAGGCTTTCAGGGGTTAATGTCTCATTAAGTGATACATAACCAAATGTCTATGCCTATATGTTGTTAGTAAATGAATCAGGAGGATAATCATCTCACAGGTCTTATTTTTTTGCCTCTCTCAGTTCCTCCTAACACACCAACCTGCTGTGGTGTTACGTGGCTTTAACTTTTCCTCACAGTTTCACTTCCTCGTCCTCAGATCTCTAAACATTTAACAGCAGCCAGCACAGTAACACACAACAGAGACTTCACATTACAGTGCTGAACAAACACGACTGTAAAGTCCTCATGGTTAGACAACAGCCAAGCTCATTTATCGTAACATTACAGGCTAAAAATACAGGCTAGCCGCAGCTAAACTTAGCCTCCTGAAGCTAACGCAGAGACAGGAGAGGCTGTATGAGGAATAATTATAATCCTCCAGCTGTTAACTCCTCTTGACTAATGTAGGAATATTCATACATCTAAGTTTACACTGCAGACTTTCAAAGGAACTTTAACACAGGAAAATCTTGAGCTCTGCTGTTAGCATTAGCTCATAGCAAGGAGCCAAATAAACAGCGCACAGCATTAAAATACTCACATTTCCATGGTCCGAGGTTTGATGGCAGACCGTTGGTGCTGAGCCTGGATTCAGGAAAAGTCTGATGTCCAGTCCTGTGTTGAACTGACTGAAGTTGAAGAAGCAGTCGGCCATGAAGTGACTGGCACATACAAACAGGATTTAGCCGACTGTAGCTGCTCATTCCCTCCAAAAATAAAATGAATCCTCTGGGTCCTTTGGTCCTTCAAGGCTGGTAGACTATATGTGAAGATACATGAGGCTGTTTACAGCCAACAACAAAGCAGAGACAGCTTCTGAGCTCAGACATGCTGAACACAGACCTCTCGCTAGAAGGAAAAACAACATGGCTGCTCTTCACAGAGAAATCTGTCCAGCAGGTGGGAGGGGGGTCTGCTCAGGTGGACCAGTCAGGTCAGGCATGCAAATCAAAAATATACAGGTACGTAACAGTTAATCCACAGACTCAACATTGAAGGTCATGATTTTACATTCATAAAGACTGCTAAATACAGGTTTTGTCATCTAATATCACATTTTGTGGGCTGGAAGGAAGAGCAAAGACCCAAAAATGTGTTCAAAAGCCTTAGAAAAGTGGTTTTTGCATAATATGGGACCTTTGAATATTTATTCCGACCCAGAGCGTATGAAAGAGAACTAAAAATAAAACTGACTTCATATTAATTTGTTACTTGAAAATGCATATTCCAATGGTTATTTCAAAATATAATGTTACGCATTTTTTTTAAGCAGGACAAATAATGAATATCACTTTGAGTTTTCCAAAAAAAATATGTTTGATAAACTATGTATAAACTGAGAAAAACGTCTTTGTGTATTGCAACAGGGGATTACATTGTATCGTCTACATTGTATATATTATTTTGTAATATTTTTGTGAAAAGTACTGGTTACAACATTTGACAAAAACCAGTTACACCACATGACCATGTTGCTTTTACAGAAGAAACTGGAGGTAAAAATCAAGCATGACAGTCAGCAAGGTCAAATGATCTTGTGCTCTTATAAAATAAAAAAACACCAACAAGAATAAGGTGTTTTCTTTTAATTAATTTAAGAATAAATAAATGGCCCTTGCTGCATGGACTCATGCTGGGTGAAGAAGTTTTTCTATGCTTGATAATGTAATTTATTGGTGGAAAAAGGTACTATTAATAAATGCAAATGTACAGATCTGAATTTTTATCTTATATAAAATAATGATAAAAAAGCCATGCAGAATAATGATGTCACACTAACCTTTCAGATATTTCATAAAAACATTGTGGATAAATCTCCATTTTGTTTGAGAAATATAACACTTGACACTCAAAAAAAGCTTCCACATTGTTAGTTCACATTAAATCTTTAATCAGGATAAAAAACTTCTGATACTTGCCAACATCAAATGGTGTGTCTGGTTACATTATTTGACAGTTAAATAAAAATTAAAATGTACAGGCATTATGATGGACACCTATGTAAGCACTTGGCCTGAAGATGAGGATTTCAGACACATTTTTAAAAAATAAATTCTTGCTTTTACAGTTAGGCTGGATTATGAATCGGTTTCTAAGGCCATGCCATTTGACATGTAACCCTAAGCACACCTGACCAAACCTTAAAAATGTCAAATTATCAAGATTTCAAAGAGGGCTAACCTTAGCAGGCAGACGTTTGGTTAATCAGGGATCCTTCTTTTTGAAATAATTTTCTGACTCATGATCTTTTTACAACGATGAACAAAATGGCCCCTTGAATGTTGGTTACACCATGAGGGCATTTTTTATATCTACAAATTCCCCAAATTGGTTAAAATACTCAAAACATTGGTGTTCCATTTATTCTATTCAAGAAAAATGTAGGATAATGCCAAACTAGTTGAAAATGAGATTTCTCCAGAATTTCCCCTTTTTTGAACAAGTTGAAGCAACTGTTACCAAGCTTTTATGGTTACACCACTCAGACATTTTTACCATGATTCTTTGAAAAGTCTCTGAAATTGATCAAATACAGATATTTCAAACTTGGCCTTTAAAAAACTAAATGTATTCAAGTCATTTGTGAATTTTTTTTCAATTGACCCATTCATCTATTGATTCATCGGCCAACATGATGAAGTTCAGGACTTTGAGACTCAGACACTTCAAAATCACAATCTAGAGCACAGAAGGACAATCTCTACAAATGTCTTTCCCCAATATCACTCAGCAGGTCCCCCTCTCTGACTCTGTCCACTGTCTCTGTCTGTCCAATAAAGACATTTAGAGGACAACAAAGTCCAGATTTATGAGGACGGAGCTTCAGTCAAAGAAAATCTGTGACGGACAAAGACTGCAGGTCAGAGCAGAAACAACAAGAAACCACAACCAAGCAAAGATGTTCCAGGTGAGCAGAAATCTCCATTATTTAGTTCAGATCAGAATAAAGGACATTCAAGTCTGAGCTTTGATTTGATCAGTCAGGGTCCAAACGGATTTACAACCCTCAAAACTCCACAGCAGGTCCTCCCAAAGGTCTGAACACAAAGATCCACCATTCCCGTCTCAGTGGACTGTCCCTTTGGAAGATCAGGAGCCGAGGTGGTCCTGAGTGAAGAAGCTTCAGCAGCAGGTTTTAGTTCAGTTTGAAGGTCACAGAGACCTCCTGAGGGCAGATCTTCAGAGGATGAGGGTCTATAGTATTAAATACTGGAAAGAGTCTCTCAGTGAAGGTGTGTGTGAAGGTGTGGATGTGTGTGTTAGTATCAGGATCAGAGAAGGACAGCCGTCCTCTGTCCCAGTCCAGACTCACCCTGATCTTCTCTGGACGCTTCTTCACTGACAGGACAGAGTCTGGATGGGGTGGGGACAGTGCTCTGTATTTATGATCCAATGACAATACAGCCCATAATCCAGACCGTATGCCTTGCTTCCTCTGGACAGACTCTGCTAACACACCCACACTCCAGCCTTTACCGTCTCCAACCTGAACGTCCCAGCTGTGAGCTCCAGAGCTGAAGCCCTCAGAGCCCAGGACAGAGCAGTAATGATCAAACCTCTCTGGATTATCAGGAAGCTGCTGCTTCTCTACTCGTCTCATGGAGGTCAGATCTTTAGACAGGATTAGTCCTGAAGCAGCAGTGTTTGGGTCGAAGATGACAGGGCTGTAGGAGACCAGGTTCTTCATCTTGGTCCAGATGTTGAAGCCCAGGTTGCCCAGATGTTTGGCCTGGTCTATCAGAGCTCCTGGGGGCAGCTGTGGATCCTCCAGCAGGGGGCGCTGCTGCACTCTCTCCACTGCAGCCTTGTGGTTCTTCAGGAATGAGATGTCTCCAGCCTTCAGCTGCTCCTCAGTGTCTCTGACTGTTTGTGAAAGAGCTTCTATCTCTCTGCTCAGAGCCTCCATCTGCTCCTTCATCCTCCGGCTCTTCTGCTCCTCTTCCTCCCTCAGAGCTCTCAGCCGGGCCTCCTCTTCCTCCTGCAGAAACTGATGGAGCTTCTTGAATGTCTCCTTGATCTGAGCCTCTGTGTGTCGGGCCTGGACCTCCACGTGTCTCAAAGTTTGATCAAACTTCACTCTGACTTCTTCATGAAGCTTCATCTTCTTCTCCTTTAAGGGCTGCAGGAGGTCCTGAAGGTTCTTCTTGAGCTGTGGAGCAGCTTCATCGATGGGTCTGAATCTGTGCTCGGCGTGTTTCTCAGAATCTCTGCAGACCAGACAAACCGGCTCCTGATGGTCCAGGCAGAAGAGTTTGAGCTTCTCAGCGTGCTGACTGCAGAGATCTTCTGAAGCTCTCTGATCTCTCTGCTGGAGAAACGTCTCACACAGGTTCTTCAGAGCAAAGTTTGGATTGATCTCTTTTGACTGTCTCCTCTTACAGAGTGCACACTCCTTGACCTCCTTGTCCTTCCAGCTCTTCTCCACACACTCTCTACAGAAGCTGTGGAAGCAGGACAGGATCACAGGATCTCTGAAGATCTCCAGGCAGACCGAGCAGCTCAGGTCCTCCTCGAACTTGGAGGCCATTTCGTGTGATAGTGAAGCAGAGAGGCAGCAGAAGGAAAGAAAGCTGCTCCGTCCCTGAGAGTCCCTCTCACTCTGGTTGGACCTTGACGCTCTCCGTCAGTCTGTGGAGTCTGGACCTGCTGGAGGTGTTGGTGTTCCCAGAGTTCTCAGAGTTCCCAGACCTCCTCCTGGTGTGGAGCTGCTCCTGTTTTTAGTCTTTAGTCGATCTGACAGCGAGTGAGCATCTCCTCTGAGTCAGAAGAAAACACACCCTGGTCTGTCGGGTGAGATAAGGTGAAGGAGGCAGAAATGAGACACCCCGCTTGGCTGCCAAAGTGATAAGGATGCCAACATGAATGGCAGTTACTCATGTTCAGGACATCAAATCTTCTTTTGAGCTTTTGATCTCAGACTCCATCCAGAAAATTATTATGGATTGCACTATTTTAGAAGGAAGGCGTGTATTTTTGCAGAAACGTGGAAGGAGGTGAACCAAACCCATACACATGCCTACTTCAGGGTTCTTGTCCTTGCTGGAGTTTTCAGGTCCAAAGGGGAATCTACAGAATTCCTATGCGATGCAGAAACTGGCAGAGAATTTTTCCGTGAAACAATGTCTCTGAGAAACTTCCATGTATTTTCCACTTTGATAACCGAGATGACAGACCAGCTCGACAGCAGAGAGACAAGCTAGCTGCCAACAGGACAGTGTGGGACAAATGGGTGCGCCACCTCCCCCGTTTTACAACTCGGAGCAGCTGATGCCATTTAGGGGTCACTGGCCTTTTTCCGCAGTGCATACCATGTAAATGGAAATGTTCTTTATTTATACAGCACTTTACAACAACACTTTCGGTGAACCAAAGTGCTTTACAATAGGTGGAAGGAAAAAGCAATGAATAACACAATTAAAAATAAATAAAAGCAATAAAAGCAATGAAAACAATAAAAGCAATAAGAGAAATAAAATCCAATAAAATAAAGTAAAACAGAGTAAAAGTAAAAGTGTCACCACACTACTGGGTTTTAAAAGCCATCCTAAATACATTTGTCTTCAGTCTAGATTTGAAAAGGCCCAGGTCAGAAATGAGACCCATTTCAACAAGGAGCTTATTCCAAAGTCTGGGAGCAGCAATAGAAAAGGCTTGATCACCCCAGTGTCTGTATTTCGACCTGGGCACTTCCAGCAAAAGCAGGTTTGACGACCTCAGCGCTCTAACAGGCTCCCAAACAGTCTAAAGCTCCGTCAAGTACACTGGGGCAAGACCATTAAGAGCTTTAAAAACCAACATTAAAATTTTAACCAGTGCTCAACGGGAAGCCAATGAAGGGATTTAAGAACAGGAGCGATGTACTCTCGTCTGTTAGTGCTAGTTAAAAGATGGGCCGCAGCATTTTGCAAAAGCTGGTGGCGACCAAGAGAGGCCTGGGAGACACCAATATAAAGAGCATTACAGTAGTCCAGTCTAGAGCTTATAAGAGCATGGATGGCCATTTCATGGCCAGGAGACGAAGCTGGAAAAAACTAGCCCTGACAACACTGTCTATTTGTTTGTCGAACTTAAGGTGTGAGTCGAAAATCACTCCCAGATTTCTAGCATTTGGACTAAGTGGTGGAAACAAGGTTCCAAAGCCAGCCGTCCCTGTGTCCCCAAACATGATACACTCTGTTTTACTATTGTTAAGATGAAGAAAATTTTGGGCTAACCACTGCTTGATTTCTGAAATACAGGAAAATGAATACCTCTGTGCATTGTGACTGTTTGGCTTCACTGACAGATAAATTTGCAGATCATCTGCATAACAGTGAAAGGAGAGATTGTTCCTCACTATAATTGACCCAAGAGGCAACATATAAAAAGAAAAGAGAATAGGGCCAAGAATAGACCCCTGTGGGTTCCCACAGGAGAGAGGAGCACTTGAAGAGGACAAGTCACCAACCATAACAGAGAAGGTTCTGCCAGATAAGTAGGATGTAAACCACTTGAGTGCCGTGAATGCCAACATAATGAGGCGTGACAGGAGGACTGAATGGTCCACTGTGTCAAAGGCAGCTGTGCGGTCAAGCAACACCAGCACAACAGGAGATTTGGTATCTACAGTCCGTGCAGTATCATTGTGTACTTTTAACAGTGCAGACTCAGTGCTGTGACAAGACCTAAACCCAGACTGGAATTTCTCAAGGACTGAGTCGTTTTCCAGAAATTACTGTAATTGAATAAAAACAACCACCTCTAAAACCATAGACAGAAAGGGCAAATGAGAAACAGGTCTAAAATTTGACATCACTGAGGGGTCAAGATTAGGCTTTTTAAGAAGGGGCCTGACCACAGCATGTTTAAAGTAGGCTGGGATGGTTCCTAGTCCAAGGCAACTGTTAATAAGAAAGAGTAGACTAGAACCAACAGTATTAAAAATCATTTTAAGGACCTTGGGAGGGACAGTATCCAGTGGGCAATTTGTAGGTTTTAAAGATTTTACAATGTTACTCAGAGAGGAGAGAAAAACATCTCAAACTGGTTGAACACAGCGGAGTGAGTCGGAGCAACAAGCAAGTCCTTATTAAGATTCATATTACAACATTTAATGATGTCTTGTCTGAAAGACCCCACTCTGTCAACAAAATAGCAAAGACACTTCTCACAAGTGGCAATTGAGACATCAGTCAGAGCAGAGGTGCATGGGTTGACAGCAGCATTGATTGTGTTAAATAACACCCTGGGACAATGACTGCTGCTTGAAATAATGTTAGAGAGGTAGGCTACTGAGATTTTGCTTCTCCTACAGCCCTCTGGGTGGTGTCATTCAACCAGGGATCTGTTCTTGGCTTGGCAGATTGTTGCCTAAAAGGTGCAACTAAGTTGCGTAGCGACCAAGCCAGGAGGCGCCATAGATATGAGGGTATAAACGCCAGAACAGGCGGCGGTGGCTTAGGATGTCCATTAAAGCCATGGATTGGTTGTTTTTCCGCAGAGTCGCAGATTTTTAAAAGATTCAGGTAACCATACACTTCATGAAAACACAGCAACAGGAAGAGGGCAAAACACAGCAGACGTAGCAAAGACAGACGGAAAGTCACACACAACAGCGCCATCTTCCAATGATGATGTTAACCTGCAAAATATGGTATAAAGAGCTGGGCTGCCTGTGATGCCACTTCCCCACATACCTGGAACTTGCAAGTCTGCACAGGGAAATCTGATGAAGGAGCCGCTAAGACAAATCAAGGAAGGAGAGTTGTCCTGGTCATGACTCAGGGACTCAGTGGGCACATGCCACAATTTGTTTTTACCTTGCACAAGCTGGGGCAGGAGCTCCAAAAGAGGAAGCTGAGCATTTTGGGAACAATCTGGAAACACAGGTCTGAGCTCCCACCCAAACTTCTGACTACAAAGAACAAGCCTGTCAAGTCTTGTGTACATGGCTGACATGACCCTATTATCCTATGTGTCAAAGAAAGGCAAGAAGGTGATACTCATGAGCACACTGTGCAGGGATGGGAAAATCTGTGGCCAGAAGCATAAAAAAACTGAGATAATCATGGATTACTCTGCCCTACAAAGGCAAAATGCAGTAGCTGCAAAAATGTCAAACGCAGAAAAAATTTTTTGGTACCCTGTAAGAAGTAAAAGCCCACAATAGTCAATGAAATACCTTGAACTGACAAAAGTAATCATAAATAAAAATGTACTGAAAATTAACAAATGAAAATAAGACATAGCTTTTGAATTGAAACATGAAACTTGAAATATTGAAACTGGTCTCGACATAAATGATGGAACTTCTGCGAAAGATTGAAAATGATTTCACCTTAGGGACATTTTAAACTAAGGTGTGCCCTGTAATTGGTATCACCGGTGTCTCCAAGCTTGTAATCAGTCAGTCTGCCCATTTAAAGGCTGAAAAGTCATCACTGTGTTGTTTGGTATTGTGGTGTGAACCACACTGAACATGGTCCACAGAAAACAAAGGAGAGAGCTGTCTCAGGAGATTATAAAGAAAAATAAAGACAAGTATGTTAAAGGTAAAGGCTATAAGACCATCTCCAAGCAGCTTGATGTTCCTGTGACTACAGCTGCGCAGATTATTCAAAAGGTTACAGTCCACAGGACTGTAGCCAACCTCCTTGGGAGTGTCAGGAATAGGAAAATGGATGACAAATTGAAGATGCAGATAATACACATAGTAACCAAAGAGCTCAGAACAACTTCCAAAGAGATTAGAGGTGAAATCCAAGGTTGAGCGGAAGTGGACTTAACGGAGGACATCACTGTTGAAAGCAAATCATACAAAATTAAGACTGGAACTTGCCAAAATGCATATTGACCAGCCACTAAGCTTCTGGGAGAATGTCCTTTGGACAGATGAGACATAACTGGAGCTTTTTCACAGGTCACATCAGCTCTGCGTTCACAGACACAAAAATGAAGCATACAAAGAAAAGAATACTGGATCTGCTGTGAAACATGGAGCAGGCTCAGTCATGTTATGGAGCTGCTTTGCTGCATCTGACACAGGGTGTCTTCAATCTGTGCAGGTACAATGAAATCTCAAGACTATCAAGACATTCTGGAGTGAAATGTGCTGCCCAGTGTCAGAAAGCTTGGTCCCAGTCACAGGTCATGGGTCCTCCAACAGCATAATGAGCCAAAACACACAGCTAAAAACACCCAAGAATGGCTCAGAACAAAAACCTGGACTATTCTCAAGTGGCTTTCTATGAGTCCTGACCTAAATCCTATCGAACATCTTTGGAAGGAGCTGAAACATGCAGTCTGGAAAAGGCACCCTTCCAACCTGAGACAGCTGGAGCAGTTTGCTCACAAGGAGTGGGCCAAAATACCTGTGGACAGGTGCAGAAGTCTCACTGAGAGTTACAGAAATTTCACAATTACAGTGATTGCCTCAAGAAGTTGTGCAACAGTATATTAAGTTTATGGTACCATCATTTTTGTGCTCAAAGTGAATCTGTCATAAAGTTCATTGTCATCTTCAACTGCACCAAAGGCAGAGTCAAGCAGTTCAAGAGAAGCAGCAGGGTTAGCTTGTGGTCCGAGATGTTAGTCATCTCTGCAGCACGTGGGAGAAGACTGTCAAGAATACGTTGAGTGCAGAGCTAGTCAGAAACGGAAGGGTCTGTCATAAGAATTTCAACACCAGTGCGCCAGGTGTCAGAGTCACTGACATTGTTCAGACATTGTTGTGGAGAAAACTCGAAGACGACTTGGTGAACCATAGCATGAGCTTGCTGAGCCGTGAACAGTGTGTTCAACCACCACTCTTTGAACACTTAGTGAATTTATGTAATTGAGAAATGAAGCTGACATTGGCTTGTGGTCAGGTTCTTTGCTGGCTTTGACAGCAATTACTTGAACCATGCTTTTAAAGGTAAGTGGATACTTCCTCATCACCCTCTGTTCTCTATTCCTGCCTCACTATCTCTATACCAGATTTTGATTTTAAGTTTGTATAACTTTATTTTAGTTGCATGTTTTAAAGTGCTGCTATTAACTGGTGTGCAAAGAAAAAAAATCTGAAGATTCTAATACTCCATGGAGCTTCTGGCTAGGTCAGAAAAAGTCACGAGTTCCTTTACATCAATACTCTGTTGATTCAGAATAATTATTAAATTCACAATTAATACTTCTGTGTATTTCATACACATGGGAAAAAAATGTGTGCAAGAGAAAATTAAAAGCATTCATATTTTTTTCATACTGTGAAAAACAAATACAGAAAAAGATATTCAACCAAAATGATATCGATAAAAACTGCATAAAAAAGGCATAAAAATGAAAATAATCATGCTCACCGATCTCTGCAAGAAATTTTATGGTAAATGGACTTGAGCTTAAATAGCGCTTTTCTAGTCTTGGACTACTCAAAGCTGCTTTACACCGCAGGTCACACCTACCCATTCATACCCATTCGCACTCATGTTCACTCACTGATGGTTGAGAGTTTCTATGTTAGTTGTCCATCAGTAATTTCTAACACATTCACGCCCTTTCATGCCCATTTACACGCCACTGACGTACCAGTGGGAGCAACTTGGGGTTAAGTGTCTTGCCCAGGGACACATCGTCATGTGTCGCCCGGAGCTGGGCTTGAACCTGCAACCTCCCGATCACTGACCAAGCGCATTATCCAACTGCGCCACCGACGCCCATTTTAGTGGTCAATTAGGACAGAGTGTGGTTTCTCTCTCTGTAACACACGTGCACAGTCTCTGATACTGCAGGCTAATAATGCTTATAGTGGTTAGTGCTTAGCATTGAAGCTAGCATCACACACAGATGATATATACTAACTTCAAATGAACCCTATTCTTACTCTCACATGTGTTGCATACAAGGCATGTTCTTGAGAAGTTGGTCTTTTTCCTGTTTACTCTGTTTTTGTCCGTTTTTATCTACTTTAACAACTTACACTCCCACATGCATCAATCCTGCTGTGTCTCTGTGTCTATGCTCATCAAAAGAAGTTATGTTGAGGAGGGACTTCCTGATTAGCACATTCTGATTGGTTCAGAGGTGGATGCTCTCAGAGTCATGCCTAAACCTAATTGGATAAAAACTCTTACAAGAGTGAAAGCAGAGCAAAACACTACAGAAGACATATGTTAGAAAATAAATATTTCATGATTTTTCAACAGGTAAATTTGATTTAACAAGAATAAATTACATAAAATCAGATATTACATGAATAATTCATCTTTCTTTTTAAAGTGTGTTTTTGCTAATAAGCCCTGTAAGCATTATTTTATGTTACACTAACATTACAGATCTGATGTCAGAGAACAAGTCAAGTCTTTTGAACAACTCTTTAAGTGACTGATGACAACTGATTCACTGTTGTGAGTGCAGGCAATCTACATTTAAGAATGGCTCTTTTTTTTCTCTTTTTTTCATGGTTGTTGTTCCGTTGTTTTCTTCTCATTGTAACAAAATTTTTGTTGCTTCTATTACTGCTATTATCCTGGTCCTCACCGCTACACCTACCCGTACAGAAACTTCATTGTGATTGTTCTTATTTTCTTTATTACAAGTATTATTATTTATTTCCCTATATTGTGCAAATGTATGTATGTATGTGGGTACGTGTGTATGTGTATATGTCGGTATGTAAATAGGTATATATGTTTGTGGACGTGTACATGAATGTATATGTATGTATGTATGTGTGTATGTATGTATGTGTGTATGTATGTATGTATGTATGTATGTATATGTTTGTATGTGTGGGTGTATGTGTATATGTATGTATATATGTGTGTATGTATGTATGTATATGTCTACGTGTGTATATATGGATATACATATATATATAAAATAATATATATTTTTATTATTATTATTTTTATATTATTATTGTTGTTGTTATTATTGTTATTATTATTATCATTATTATTATTGTTGTTATTACCATGATTAGTATTATTATTAATATGTGTATATGTATGTATATATATGTATATGTATGTGCGTATGTGTGTATGTTTATATGTATATGTATGTATGCAAGTATGTGTGTATATGTAGGTATATGTATATGTATGTGTGTATATGTATATATTTGTATATATTTTGTATGTGTATGCACGTATGCATATATGTATGTACATTCTTATGTGTGGTTATATGTGTATGTGTGTGTGTATGTATGCATATGCATCTACATATATATTCTTTTTTTTGGCATAATTATAAGGGATTATTTGATTGCCATTAGTAGTTAACGTGGAAGTACTATTTCCATTATTGATATTATTGTTGTTGGCTTGTTGGATGTGGCTGCCTGCACTC
Source organism: Scarus forsteni (assembly GCA_036419115.1). NCBI lineage: Eukaryota > Metazoa > Chordata > Actinopteri > Labriformes > Labridae > Scarus > Scarus forsteni. The sequence goes on from JAZDUH010000401.1 coordinate 163,523, forward strand.
GTGGGTGGATGGCGGTGTTCTGCAGCGGGGGGGGGGGTTGTGGTCCCGCCTTGCTTGGTGGTGGGGTCGCCCCTGGGTGCGTCTGTTGGTTTGCTGCGTCAGCATAACAGAGAATTATTTATTTATTTATTTAAAAAAAAAAAAAAAAAAAAAAAAAAAAAGGTTTTGTCAAGTCTGAAAAATAAAAACACTACAGAAATAGGGCTGAGCCTGTTCCTGACAGTCAGGCTTCCTCCTCAGGGTCTGGGGGCTGTCTGTCTGGGACCAGACTATGCCCTGAGTGGAGCATCATTTAAATAAAAAAAAAAGAAAAAATGTTATAGAAAGAGAAAAACTATTCCAAAATTGTCTTTTGTGGTGCTGGAGCGGCGGATCTGCGGATATGCTTGGGGGTGGCCTTGTTGCTGGGAGTGGGGTGGGGGCTTGGCGGCCCCTCGGCAGGGCACCGTTGTTGAGCTATGGGTATGGATGGTTGCAGTGAATAAGCTGATAGGGCATGGGAGGGGAAAGAAAGGACAATTAAAAAAAAAAGGGTCGACAAGAAAATGTCTTTCTGGTAAAAAAACAAACAAAAAAAAAAACACACAGCACTTTCACACGCACGCACACACATCTACACACAAAAACAACTCCTTTTTTTGTATTTTGTATTTTTCTACTGTACTTCTTTTCTGTTACACAACTAGTCCTGTCATATGTCTTAGCTTCTATTTGTATTGTTTGTTTTTGCAATTAAAAAAAAAAAAAAAAAAAAAAAAAAAGAATAGCTCGCACACAAATGATTCACTTACAACTGTGAATTGGTTCTTTTCATGGACTTAAACAAGTGACTCGTTTAAGTCTCATTTGTTTAAGACTGGACACGTTTGTGAACATCTCGTCTCTACTGCAAACCACCATTGACGTGCCTGTAGGTAGGTTGACAAAACTGTTTACAAGCCAAGATAGACAATACGATGATAGCAAAGGAATATTTAAAATATTTGAGTCAGTGACAAATAAGAGGTTGCATGATGAGAAATTTAAAAATGTTTTAACAAGTTGTTTAACAAGCTTGCATCAGGTTTGCAAAAATGTATATTTTGTATTTCAGTTGGTTTCATGTAACTTCAAAAAGATTTGAACCATGTTTTGCAGAAGGAAATGTGGATTCCACCTGAAAATAACAAGTGGTGTTACCACAACAAAAGGACAAAATATTATATATTTATAAATAATATCCCTAAAAGTGTATTGAGGAGCACTAATCAAAATTGTGACTTTATTTCAATGCTTATTTGAAGAACATTTTCAGTGCTTATTTTAAAAATTCAATTACATGCATTTTGCAGTATACAGCAGGAAAAGTAATCACTTTGTGTTTTCTAAAAATGATATTCAACAAATTATGTATAAACTGATCAAAATGTTATAGTACATTGCAACAGAGGATAACATTGTATTCCCCATAAATTTTCCTGTAAATTATAATATTTTTGTAAAAAGCTCTGGTTACAACCATTGACAAAAACAGTTACACCACATGACTATGTTGCTTTTGCCAAAGAAACTGGCACTAAACATCAAACATGACAGTCAGCAAGGTCAACTGAACTTGTGTTTTTTTATTTTCAATGAAGAAAAAACACCAGCAACAAGAATTGGGTATTTAGTACTCACTCATCGAAGAATTAATAAATGGTCCGTGCTGCAGGTTATGCATGGACTCCTGCTCTGTGTGAAGAAACTTTTTCTTTGCTTGATAATGCTAGAAAAAGAGACTCTGTAATATAGAAATAATAATGAAACAATACAAAGTTAATGAATTTACATATCTAAATTTTAATATTTGACAAACAATTAATGTTTTTGGAGTTTAATGTCTTTTAAAACTGCTGTTCATTTCCAACTTTGTCCCTGTTTATCCACTGCTGCCACATTCATGATATTAACTATATTCTTGTATATGGAGATGAAAGTTGAAAGTAAATGAAAAACAAACATGTATTGGTCATGTATATAATATGTACTAGTTACAATGACAAAGCCATGCAGATTAATTATGTTACACTAACCTTCAAGAGACTTGAGAAAAAAAAAGTTGAAAAATAAAAAAAAAATTTCTCAAAAGCATAACACTTAGCATGTAAAAACAGTTCCCTATCATAACGTAGTTTCAGCATCAAAAACTTCTGATATTTGCCAACATCAAAGAGTTTATCCAGTTACATCATTTGACATTTCAATTAAAATTCAATTTAACAGGCATTATGATGGACACCTTTGTATGCACAAGGCCTTAACTTGAAGATTAAGGCCACAGATTAAGGACACAGTTTTTAAAATACTAACAGCTTGTCTTTGACATGAGGCCATTTGGATTTGTATCTCATTGTTATTTTCAGTTATTGCATCTTAGTAATAATACAACACTTTTCCATACGTGGGATCAGAAATGACTCCAAGCATTTTCCATGGAATTTCAAAGGTTAAGGAATTTTCTCAGCTGTGACTGTCAGCTCCACATTTATGACGGTAAAAGAAAGAGTCAGTCACCTCAGTTATAATCCACACATCTAATGGCAGCAGTCTCACCAACCTGAAGATTATTTTCACACAGCAACATTCATGTCAGTATTATCTCCATTTTTATACCTCAAAATACATGTGCTCTGATAAAATATGAACTTTGTTCCACATCGCCTAGGCTTTACCCATGAACAAAAACAAACAGAAAATACATATGAGGAAATAAAAAACAAAATAAAATTCACAAACTCCATAAAGTAGTTGGAATTTTCAGAAATATGGTGTTCCATTTTTTATATTAATGACAAATGTAGGATTATGCAAAACTAGTAGATGATTCATTTTCTTGAGAATTTCAACTTTTTTGAGCAAGTTGAAGTAAGTGGTACCAAATTTTTATGGTTACACCACTTAGACATTTTTACCACTATCCCTTGAAAAGTCCCTCAAAATCAGTTAAATCCAGATATTTTAACCTAGGTCTTTAAAAAGGGAATGTATTCAAATCATTTGTGAATTCATTTTAAATTGACCCAGACTTAGAGACACAGATCAGCTCACAGACCATTTGGTTTGTTCCACCAGAACAGAGGCAGCATTTGTCTGGACACTTGAAAATCACAATCTAGAGCACAGAAGGACAATCTCTACAAATATCTTTCCTCAATATCACTCAGCAGGTCCCCCTCTCTGACTCTGTCCACTGTCTCTGTCTGTCCAATAAAGACATTTAGAGGACAACAAAGTCCAGATTTCTGAGGACGGAGCTTCAGTCAAAGAAAATCTGTGACGGACAAAGACTGCAGGTCAGAGCAGAAACAACAAGAAACCACAACCAAGCAAAGATGTTCCAGCTGAGCAGAACTCTCCATCATTTAGTTCAGATCAGAATAAAGGACATTCAAGTCTGAGCTTTGATTTGATCAGTCAGGGTCCGAACGGATTTACAAGTCTCAAAACTCCACAGCACGTCCTCCCAAAGGTCTGAACACAAAGTTCCACCATCCCCGTCTCAGTGGACGGTTCCTTTGGAGGATCAGGAGCCGAGATGGGCCCTGAGTGAAGAAGCTTCAGCAGCAGGTTTTACTTCAGTTTGAAAGTCACAGAGACCTCTTGGGGACACACCTTCAGAGGGTCATAAGAATCAAAGTATGGAAACATTCTCTCAGTGAAGGTGTGTTTGAGGGTGTGGATGTGTGTGTCAGCATCAGGATCAAAGAAGGACAGCCATCCTCTGTCCCAGTCCAGACTCACCCTGATCTTCTCTGGACGCTTCTTCACTGGCAGGGCAGAGTCTGGATGTGTTGGTGACACTGCTGTGTATTCATCATCATATAAACAGACTCCCCATAATGCAGCCTCAATGACTCCCTTCCTCTGGACTGACAATTCTGACACACCCAGTACCCAGCATTTACTTTCTCCAACCTGGACGTCCCAGCTGTGAACTCCGGAGCTGAAGCCCTCAGAGCCCAGGACAGAGGGGTAAAACTCAAACCTCTCTGGATTATCAGGAAGCTGCTGCTCCTCTACTCGTCTTGTGGAGGTCAGATCTTCAGACAGGATGAGGTCTGAACGAGCAGTGTTTGGGTCCAGGATGACGGGGCTGTAGGAGACCAGGTCCTTCATCTTGGTCCAGATGTTGAAGCCCAGGTTGCCCAGATGTTTGGCCTGGTCTATCAGAGCTCCTGAGGGCAGCTGTGGATCCTCCAGCAGGGGGCGCTGCTGCACTCTCTCCACTGCAGCCTTGTAGTTCTTCAGGAATGAGATGTCTCCAGCCTTCAGCTGCTCCTCAGTGTCTCTGAGTGTTTGTGAAAGAGCTTCTATCTCTCTGCTCAGAGCCTCCATCTGCTCCTTCATCCTCCGGCTCTTCTGCTCCTCTTCCTCCCTCAGAGCTCTCAGCCGGGCCTCCTCTTCCTCCTGCAGAAACTGTTGGAGCTTCTTGAACGTCTCCTTGATCTGAGCCTCTGTATGTCGGGCCTGGACCTCCACGTGTCTCAGAGTTTGATCAAACTTCACTCTGACTTCTTCATGAAGCTTCATCTTCTCCTTTAAGGGCTGCAGGAGGTCCTGAAGGTTCTTCTTGTGCTGTGGAGCAGCTTCATCGATGGGTTTGAATCTGTGCTCAGCGTGTTTCTCTGAATCTCTGCAGACCAGACACACCGGCTCCTGATGGTCCAGGCAGAAGAGCTTGAGCTTCTCAGCGTGCAGACTGCAGAGATCTTCTGAAGCTCTCTGATCTCTCTGCTGGAGATACGTCTCACACAGGTTCTTCAGAGCAAAGTTTGGATTAAAGCCCTTTGAGTGTCTCCTCTTACAAAGTGGACACTCCTTGTCCTCCTTGTCCTTCCAGCTTTTCTCCACACACTCTTTACAGAAGCTGTGGCTGCAGGACAGGATCACAGGATCTCTGAAGATCTCCAGGCAGACCGAGCAGCTCAGTTCCTCCTCGAACTTGGAGGCCATTTTGTGTGAGATTGAAGCAGAGAGGCAGCACTCTGATTGGACCTTGAAGCTCTCCGTCAGTCTGTGGAGTCTGGACCTGCTGGAGGTGTTGGTGTTCCCAGAGTTCTCAGAGTTCCCAGACCACCTCCTGGTGTGGAGCTGATCCTGGTCTTAGTCTTAAGTCGATCCGACAGCGAGTGAGCGTCTCCTCGGAGTCAGAAGAAAACACACCCTGGTCTGTTGGGTGAGATAAGGTGAAGGGGGCAGAAATGAGCCACCCCGCTTGGCTGCCAAAGTGATAAGGATACAACCAGGGCCAACATGGATGGCAGTTACTCATGTTCAGGACATCAAGTCTTCTTTTGAGCTTTTGATCTCAGACACCGTCCAGAAAATATAATGGATTGCACTAATTTCGAAGGAAGGTGTGTTTTTGTAGAAAGGGGGAAGAAGATAGACCAAACCCATTTACATGCCTATTTCAGGGTTCTTTTTTGTTCTTGCTGGAGTTTTCAGGTCCAAAGGGAATCTACTAAGGAATCTAATTCCTGTGCGATGCAGAAACTGGCAGAAAACTTCTCTGTGCAACAATGTCTCTGAGAAACTTCCATGTATTTTCCACTTTGATAACCAAGATGACAGACCAGGTCGAGGGCAGAGAGACAAGCTAGCTGCCATCTGGACAGTGTGGGAACAGTGGGTGCATCACCTCCCCCTGTTTGACGACTTTGGGCCTAATGTTACCCTGATCAGCAGCTAATGCCATTTAGGGGCTGCTGGACCTTTGGGCAGGATATACCATCTTAACCTGCAACATATGGTATAAAGTTCTGGGCTGTTTGTGATGCCACATCCTCATATGCCTAGCACTCAAAAGTCTGCACAGGGAAACCTGCTGGAGGACCTGCTGAGACAAATCAAGGAATGAGAGTTGTCCTGGACATGACTCAGGGACTCAGTGGGCACATGCCACAATTTGTTTTTACCTAACACAAGCTGGAACAGGAGCTCCAATAGAAGAAGCTGACCATGGTTGGAACTATCCAGAAACGCAGGTCTGAGCTCCCACCCAAACTTCTGACTACAAAGGACAAGCCTGTCAAGTCTTGTGTACATGGCTGACATGACCCTGGTATCCTATGTGCCAAAGAAAGGCAAGAATGTGATACTCATGAACACACTGCACAGGGATGGGAAAATCTGTGGCCAGAAGCATCAAAAATCTGAGATAATCATGGATTACTTTGCCCTACAAAGGCAAAATGCAGTATCTGCAAAAATGCCAAACATAGAAAAAAAATTGTTGGTACCCTTCCATTGGAGAAATAAAAGGCTACAATAGTCACTGAAATACCTTGAACTGACTAATTTAATCATAAATAAAAATTTACTGAAAATTAACAAATGAAAATCAGACATCACTTTTGAATTGTGGTTCAACTGAATTATTAAAATCAAAAAACAAAACAATGAAACTGGCCTGATCAGAAATGATGGGACACCTGCGAAAGATTGAAATTGATTTGATCATAGGGGCATGTTAAACTAAGGTGTGTCCTGTAATTGGAAAGCTAACGATACAGAAAATTCACGGTTCGGTTTGGTTCGATACGTTTCTGTCACGGTTCGATACTTTTTTGATACAAAATATGAGAAATTTCAATGCCTTTTTTACTTGTGGTTTATTAAAATACCAACATTTGTTTTACTCAGAGTATATTTTCATTAAATGGAATTAAATGTACCTCTTGCAGCTAAACCAGGCACATTCTTAAGTGCATACTTAGAACCATGAAAAACAAAAACATCACTTAGACTTTGACTTTCTTTATTTTCATTATGCAAATTACACAGCAGTGCACTTGGAATGAAATTTGGTTGCATTGGCTTCCTGGATTGAAACAACACACAGTAATATTGTTAATGAATAAGTGTATACAAATATGAATGTTATTGGGGCCAGAATAAATAGTATAAAAAATATAAATACAGGTGCTATGAAAGAAATATCGATTAACACTGCAAGTTAAAAGTGACCTATAACTTTTGACAAAATATTTATGTGGAATGAAGTGTATTGCACTGTTAGAGATTTAAAAAAAAAAAGCCGTTATATACAATGTAAAAATAAGAATAAGTAAAAATGAAATGTATCTAATAGAGAAGTCACCCATCTTATGTGGTGCATTCTTGGTAGCAGAGTAAATATTACAAAGAACTAGCTATAAGTGTATCAATTAGGGATGGGAATTTCGACTAATTTCCCCGCCGACTAGTCTCAAATTTTATTTGCGACTAGTCGACTAGTCTATAAGCAAAGAAAACTCGCAATTTAATACACATATTAAGTTAAAAGTTTAACATGCAAATGTGTATTTAGTAGGAACTATTTTAGCCCAAACATTCAGGACAAACTGTTAATTTAAATTCTATTGATGTAACAACAACTGACTGAATAAAGTTGAACAATTTAAAGAGAAATACATTTCTGATACGTTTGCCAATGCAAACGTACCTGCAGTAGACTGCATGTTGCATGATGAGTGTCACGATTATTTTCTGGATATTACTGGATATTAATTAAAGAAATTGATATTTATGTCATAACCAGTTTTGCTATTGTTAATTAAAGGGGCACCATCCCTTTTATACAAAAAAGGCAAAATTTAATTCTTGAATTGATTTATTAATTATCTCATTTAAGTCAGATCAATCATTTCAATCAAACTTTATCCGTTTAATAAATCCCAAATCAGAGACAAGACAGAACTCTCATGCAGTGATTTCAATCTTCCAAAGAGAATACTAACAGACACAACTTTAAATATAAGGGTGATTTATTAAAAGTATATGTTGAATATATAAGACAAAATAAAATAAAACACTTAAGAAGGAATAAATGCCAGTTATACTGATCAATGATGCTTTAAATTAGGAGATAAGAAGATTTGAACCCTCAAGGAACATTTAAGTATGTGAAGTGGTTATAGAGGACTAAGATAACAAATTAACCTACTTGAGAAAGGTCAAATCAAGGGGAAATTACTGGAGAATTAATCAAAGATTCACTCAAGCCCATCTGATGTGGTTCAGAACCGCAGTCTTACTATGACGTCGCTTTGGATCGGATCTCAAACTGGTCCGGAGCCACTGGAGAGCCTGAAGAACTGTTCTGGTTCGGAGTCGACCCAAAGGGAGATTGAAGTCCATACTCTATTCAGCGCAATGGATCCGGGGATGATGTTTCGACGTGAGCTGGACCCGGGTTTCACGGGAGAGAGGTAGTGTCTTAGATTGGACTAGCAGGTTCTGTTAAAGGTGAAGCTGGACTTTGGAGCGTTTAGGTCTCGATTATATATATAAAAAATGATTTGTAACTTATTCCAAAAATTAATGATTGGTTGGCCGGACCAATATAATTCTGAAATTAATAACGAAAGTCCATTTACTATGAGGCAAAGCTTTGAAGTCTCTGAGCTTACTGGCTTATAAAGAAAACCATCGGGTGTGTTACCAAACTTAGACAAAGAGATGTAGGATTAATAGGGGAGCTGAAGAGACGTAAGACTAAGTGTAGGGAATAAAAGTCAAAGAGGACAACGAAGAAGAGAGAGAAGCATGTGTCTCTCTGGTTTTAACTCCTAAGGCAGATCTCACTGGAGGAAGGCCTTAGATGAGTAACGAAGACTTTATAAACTTATATTTGGCCAAAATACTAAGTTGTATTTTGATTAAACATCCAGTAGAAGCACTCCAACTGAGTAGAAAATCTTGAGACAAGCGATTTGGTACCAAACAGTATATATCTAAACAATAAGAAAGAATAAAAGAATTTAAATCTTATCAAAATTCAAACAAACAAGATATACGCACTTAGACACATTAAGTTACATGTCGTTGAGATGGTAGACTACCAAACTTAAGGTGTAGAAACTCTATTATAAGCATTCTTCAATAAAGCAGAGTGAATTGAAATAAGACAGACTTCTCTCCTCAGTTTCCACTGATGGGCGCGGTTGGTTTGTCAGAAGACTTGAACCCTTGTGGGTCGCTTTAACTTTCAACCCTTTGAGGTAATCTGAGGACAATATTGTCCTCTCCCAAAGCTGCTATAAAAACATAACAGATTATTATTTCTTTTTTACTTTTGTTGCTCAAATCATTCAGTCAACTTCAGTTCTAATCAAAAATACCAAATATAGAATTATTTATTTTATTTTAACCCTTTAAATGCCAACTTGATAACATGATGTTCAAATTTTAATGATTAAAAAACACAAAAATTGAGTTATTATCAATATTATGAATGTTGATTGCCTGAGGATTTTTTTCAAAGATGAGGCTTAGTTATACTTAAGATTAATAACAAAATTGATTTTCATGCATTGTTAATTTTTTGGCAGTGCCCAATTCATAATTTACTACCCTTTGAGGTAATCTGAGGACATTATTGTCCTCTCCCAAAGCTGCTATAAAAACATATCAGATTATTATTTTTTTTAACTTTTTTTGCTCAAATCATTCAGTCAACTTCAGTTCTAATCAAAAATACCAAATATAGAATTATTTATTTTATTTTAACCCTTTAAATGCCAACTTGATAACATGATGTTCAAATTTTAATGATTAAAAAACACAAAAATTGAGTTATTATCAATATTATGAATGTTGATTGCCTGAGGATTTTTTTCAAAGATGAGGCTTAGTTATACTTAAGATTAATAACAAAATTGATTTTCATGCATTGTTAATTTTTTGGCAGTGCCCAATTCATAATTTACTACCCTTTGAGGTAATCTGAGGACATTATTGTCCTCTCCCAAAGCTGCTATAAAAACATATCAGATTATTATTTTTTTTAACTTTTTTTGCTCAAATCATTCAGTCAACTTCAGTTCTAATCAAAAATACCAAATATATAATTATTTATTTTATTTTAACCCTTTAAATGCCAACTTGATTACATGATGTACGAATGGATAAGTAATGGATAAAACAATGGTCATTCTTTGTGGTAAAAACAACAATGAAAATACTCTAGCATTGCTGTTGTCCACTTTCCCTAAAACAATTTTAAAACCATCATTGTATTTATCAATTTGAGCATTTATCCTCCATGTTTCAGCTATTTTGTAAACAACAATCAACACTCAGAATCAGCTGGACATAGAAGACACAGACAGTTTGAAGAGGGGATGGAGAGGTCAGCACTGAAGCACATTTTTCCTGTTGTAGGTCTATGCACCTCTTTATCTCACTTGTTGCTCATCAGGGGACTGAAATGATCAGTCTATCAAAGACTTAGAGATATAACTTTGGTTCTGACAGGACAGCAGCCTGTAACTGAGTAAACTCACTAACTGTTTGTGTTGACTTCACAGTGAGCTCTGTGAGCTGCAGAGCAGGGCCCATCCTCTGATTCACTTTAGAGGGTGCATGTATGTTTGAGTGTGAAAGAACGGTAAAGACATGTTATCAGACATTAAAAGTTCTACAGTAAGGTCAGGCAAAGGTCAGTCTCTCCACCTCAGACACACACAGAGGCACAGACGATGCATAGACCTACAACAGGAAAAATGTGCTTCAGTGTTGAACTCTCCATCCCTTCTTCATACTGTCTGTGTCTTCTATGTCCAGCTGATTCTGAGTGTTGATTGTTGTTTACAAAATAGTTGAAACATGGAGGATAAATGCTCAAATTGATAAAAACAAAGATGATTTAAAAATTGTTTTAGGGAAAGTGGACAACAGCAATGCTAGAGTATTTTCACTGTTGTTTTTACCACAAAGATTGACCATTGTTTTATCCATTATTTATCCATAATGTATTTAAATTGGCATTTAAAGGGTTCAAATGAAATAAATGATTACATATTTGGTATTTTTGAGTAGAACTGAAGTTGACTGAATGATCTGAGCAAATAAGTAAAAAGATAATGTCTCTTATGTTTAGCAGCAATCGTAATTAAGGCACTATAAAATAACAATACTATATTGGGCTGCAGGTGTGCAGTTTTGACCTTGACAAAAATCAAACTGTAAATTTGAGCACCTTGAAAAAAACCTTCCTACAAAAACTCATTCAATACTGAGTAACACTGCCAGAGTTATGGCCAAAAGTTAAGCAAAAAAATGTCTGCAAGGACAAAAATGTCCCCGATTACCCACAAGGGTTAAACAAACAATCCAACTTATTCATGACTTTGGCATTATTAGAGCTAAAAACACAGAAGTCACATCATCAGAATGTATTTTCATGACAGAATAAAATATCACATCGTTGGATGTGTTCATTGTTCATTTAAAAAGTTTACAAGGTTTGTGGTTTTCTGTTGGCTCAAAAACATCTGGACAGAGATAAGGAAGAGCAGATGAGGGGTCTGAATGACCAGGGAGGTCGAAAGTCAACTTAGATAGCACCTCAGAATCTTCTGGGGGTAAGACAGAATTATTTAAGACTGTGGGAACATAGTCTGCTCGAACACCTTATCAGGTCTCAGCCAATCACTATTTAGGAAGGAAGTCCAGAGTAATAAATACGTCTCTCGCATACACACAGATGTCTGCTCGTTGTAGTTGGCGGGAAATAAAGAGAGACTTTGTGGCTCTACATGTCTCAAGTTACAACCAGGGTCCTCCAGAGAGAGGGAGGAAGGAACAAAGACATTCTTGTCCTTTATAATTTCTTTCAGTTCATCTTGCTGGAGGAGGATCAGGAGCCTAGGTGGACCCTGAGTGAAGAAGGTTTTAGTTCAGTTTGAAGGTCAAAGAGACTTCCTCAGGACAGACCTTCAGAGGATGAGTATCATAATTATTAATGAATGGAAAGAGTCTCTGAGTGAAGGTGTGTGTGAAGGTGTGGATGTGTGTGTTAGTGTCAGGATCAGAGAAGGACAGCCGTCCTCTGTCCCAGTCCAGACTCACCCTGATCTTCTCCGGGCGCTTTATCACTGAGAGGACAGAGGATGGATGTGGTGGTGACACTGCTGTGCATTCATCATCCCATAACCATACAGTCCACAATCCAGACTCCATCTCTCCCTTCCTCTGGACAGACTCTGCTAACACACCCAGGGCCCAGTATTTGCTGTCTCCAACCTGGACGTCCCAGCTGTGAGCTCCAGAGCTGAAGCCCTCAGAGCCCAGGACAGACCAGTGATAATCAAACCTCTCTGGATTATCAGGAAGCTGCTGATACTCTCCCTCTCTCATGGAGGTAAGATCTTCAGACAGGATGAGTTTAGGATAAGCAGTGTTTGGGTCCAGGATGATGGGGCTGTAGGAGACCAGGTCCTTCATCTTGGTCCAGATGTTGAAGCCCAGGTTGCCCAGATGTTTGGCCTGGTCTATCAGAGCTCCTGAGGGCAGCTGTGGATCCTCCAGCAGGGGGCGCTGCTGCACTCTCTCCACTGCAGCCTTGTAGTTCTTCAGGAATGAGATGTCTCCAGCCTTCAGCTGCTCCTCAGTGTCTCTGAGTGTTTGTGAAAGAGCTTCTATCTCTCTGCTCAGAGCCTCCATCTGCTCCTTCATCCTCCGGCTCTTCTGCTCCTCTTCCTCCCTCAGAGCTCTCAGCCGAGCCTCTTCTTCCTCCTGCAGAAACTGGTGGAGCTTCTTGAACGTCTCCTTGATCTGACCCTCTGTGTGTTGGGCCTGGACATCCACGTGTCTCAGAGTTTGATCAAACTTCATTCTGACTTCCTCATGAGGCATCTGAAGCTTCATCTTCTTCTTCAAGGGCTGCAGGAGCTTCTTAAGGTTCTTCTTGTGCTGTGGAGCAGCTTCATCGATGGGTCTGAAACTGTGCTCGGCGTGTTTCTCTGAATCTCTGCAGACCAGACACACCAGCTCCTGATGGTTCAGGCAGAAGAGCTTGAGCTCCTTAGCATGCAGACTGCAGTGATCTTCTGAAGCTCTCTGCTGGAGAAACATCTCACACAGGTACTTCAGAGCAAAGCTTGAAGGTAAAACCCCCCTTAACTGTCTCCTCTTACAGAGTGGACACTCCTTGACCTTCTTGTCCTTCCAGCTCTTCTCCACACACTCTCTACAGAAGCTGTGGCTGCAGGACAGGATGACAGGATCTCTGAAGATGTCCAGGCAGATCGAGCAGCTCAGTTCCTCCTCAAACTTGGAGGCCATTTTGTGTGATAGTGAAGCAGAGAGGCAGCAGAAGAACAGGAAGCTTCTCCGTCCCTGAGAGTCTCTCTCACTCTGATTGGACCTTGAAGCTCTCCGTCAGTCTGTGGAGTCTGGACCTGCTGGAGGTGTTGGTGTTCCGAATTCTCAGAGTTCCCAGACCTCCTCCTGGTGTGGAGCTGCTCCTGTTTTTAGTCTTCAGTCCATCTGACAGTGAGTGAGCGTCTCCTCTGAGTCAGCAGGAATCACAGCCTGGTTTGTCAGGTGAGATTAGGTGAAAGGGGCGGAGCTTCTTCAGAGCAGGATCACAGGAGGGAGCGTCATGTTCCTGTCAGACTCTCCCTGGACCATAAAGGTCTCTGGACTTTGTCCTGCTCACTGCTGCTGTACTGACGTCTGAGGTCTGACCGACAAAAGCTCCTACAGAGTAAAGTTTAAGACATTTTTTATGTTTCCTTGATTTTCAGAAGCCATTATTTACACTTGGATAAAATCAATCATCTTATAACCCTTTATTGAATGTTAGTAAAGTCTGAATGTCTAAATGAACAGAAACAAATTCAACTTTGTGATGCAAAAAATGAGTTATCTTCAGTTATTTTATGATCTTCTTCTACTCGTAAATGAGGCTTTGGTTTGTTGACCTACTTTCCTGGTGGTCTGTCTGGCAGTCTGTGGAGTCTGAACCTGCTGGAGGTGTTGGTGTTCCCAGAGTTCTCAGAGTTCCCAGACCTGCTTCTGGTGTTGAGCTGCTCCTGTTTTTAGTCTTTAGGCGATCTGACAACGAGTGAACGTCTCCTCTGAGTCAGCAGGAATCACAGCCTGTTTCCTGGTTTGTCGGGTGACTCGAGGTGAAGGGGGCGGAGCTTCTTCAGAGCAGGATCAGAAGAGGAAGTGTTGCGTTCCTGTCAGTGAGAAGATCCTCTAATGAATTGCAGTGTCATTGGATCTACTCGGGGTAGGGGAGGCTTTGGGCCGGGTGGACTGGTGGTGGGTGGGGGTGTGTGCTGTCTGCACCTCAGTGTGCTGGGCTGCCACCCCAGTTGCACAGGTGTTTTCCTTGTACCTTGTTGTATCTGGATCCTGTGGACCCTTGGCCTTGGTCTCCCTGGGTATGGGCGGCTACTTGGGTATTTGGTGACCACCTGACATGCATGTGTGTACATACACTTGAGCTCCTGATGAGACTAACTGTAAAGAAACGATTGGTCCTGTCAGACCATGATGAGTTGAGCACTCCTACACATCTTCTCACATCCCGTGATGCGTGCTCCTCCATATCTCACCCCTATGGGTCCACCCCCTTTTATCAAGACCCCACATCTCTGGTGTGCCTGGTTTTCTTACAGGACTTAGATCAGCACAGCACTTAGACTACTATCTTCAACTAACTACAATACCTTTGTCATAGCTCTCCCTGTTGTCTTGTCTTGTCATGTCTGTCACTGTTTCCCCTTCTTTCACACTGTGGTGTGGCACGGCCCTCCCCTTCAGCTCTCATCAGGGGTTAAATAAAGTTTGATTTGATGGAGTAGCCTACAGGGAGAGCTGGTGATGGTCACTACAGCAGTGAATCATATTCACATATCTCTCACTGCTAGAAAAAAAATGCATTGGTTTTTCCAACACTGCCAGTGGACACAGTCCTCAGCTGTAGATAATGAGACAAGGGGAAAAAAAACCCTTATATTTTAGTTCAGTAGTTGTTCAACAAAATCAGATTTTTCGACATGGCGGCCAGACGCTGATCTGGATCAACATCAAAATCGAATCAGTTCTTCCTTTTCCCATGCAGAACATTCTCTGAAAATTTCATCAAAATCCATCCACTACTTTTTGTCTTATTTTGTTCACAGACAGACAGACGGACAGATGGACGGACAAACACACTCTCCCAAAAACATGACCTCTTTGGCTGAGGTAAGAAAACAAACACTGCAGCTTCTGAGGATTTTCTGAAAGTCCATGACAAGTAAGACCCCACTCTTTCAACAACTCCTTTCATTGACTGATGAGAACCGTATCGCTGTTTTGAGTGCATTAATGACTGGCTGGTACATGATCAGCTCACTCACAACTGCGAAATATGCCTCCTTTTCTTTGTTTTCTTATCTTGCGTCACCCTTGATTAGCATCTTTTTAGCTTTGCACAGACACTGGGAGTCAATGGGAAGTGTTAGTCTGCCTACAGTTGGTCCTGTGTGCTTGTTGTGACTTGGTTTTCTACCATGTTTTGTCACTTCATCTTCTATTATTGTATAATCTTCTTCAACTCATAAAAAGAGGCTTTGTTTTGTTGACCTACTTCCACGGTGGTTGGTCTACAGATGTGATGTTAGCAAACAAGTTAAGTCTTTTGATTGGCTCCTTTAAGAGACTGATGAGACATGCGAGTGCAGGCAATACGCATTTATGAATGGCTGGTACTGCTGATTTCCAGCTTCAAATATGCCATCTTTTCCTTGTTTTCGTGTCTTGCCTCACTCTTGATTAGCATCTTCTTAGCTTAGCTCAAACACAAATTTGCCATCTTTTCTTTGTTTTCGTGTCTTGCCTCACTCTTGATTAGCATCTTCTTAGCTTAGCTCAAACACAAATTTGCCATCTTTTCTTTGTTTTCGTGTCTTGCCTCACTCTTGATTAGCATCTTCTTAGCTTAGCTCAAACACTGGGAGCCAATGGGGACTGTTAGCCTACTTACAGTTGGTCCTGTGTGCTTGTTGTGTCTTGTTTTCTTTTACTGTGGTATGTTACATTAACTTCTACCCTCTTCTCCTTACCAGAGGATTTGTTTTGTTAGCCTACTTCCACAGTAGTTCATACTCCAGATGTGATGTTGGCAAAGGAGTCGAGTCTTTTGATCAACTGTTTTAACCCTCCTACTATTCTTGGGGTCAATTTGACCCCATTCAATGTCTATCATTCAAAAAATAATAGTTGACTTTTTCTTTTTTGGCTTCATGTTTCATGACTTTTCCTAATTTGATGGGTACTATTGATTTAGCAGATAATTATTATGATGATATTTTTTCATTGTGCTGGACACATATTGCATGCATCGATGTTCCTCTGGGGTCAATATGACCCCAACCTGTTTTAGCTGTATAAAACTTGTCTGTCTGTGTGTGACCCATGTGTGACCTAACATTCCCACACCTGCAGGTGCAGAGTTGATACTTTTGAGTCAATACATGACATGGGGGAAATAGAAGATAATCTGATGACTGTAGGCAGAGGCAGACTATCACTTCCCATTGACTCCCAGTGTTTGAGCTAAGCTAATCAGCGGTGGGTGAGCTCTCCCTTATTACTGCAAGCACAGTCTAAAGATTGGTGTCTATCTAGTTGTCATGGACTCAGGAGGGACACAAGACTGGAAAAGATAAAAATGTTGGTGTTTAAAGGGCTAGTTTGGCTTGTTTGAAGTTGGGTTACTTGAGGCAAAACTAACATGACTGACTATAAAGGAACTTGTGAGCTTGTCTTCATGAAATTTACTCAAAAAAATCTACTGGCTCCACACACATTTGAATTCTCTCATCTCTGCTCCTGTTTTTTTGTCTGCAGAAAAACTCACAATTTAATTTATGAAGTGCACAAACCTCAAGGTAAATGTTTTAATTCTTCAACATAGTTACAACAAAGACTTATGTTAAGCCCCTCCACGACTAAGCGACCCTTTTTGTCTTTAAATGTAAAAACTGTTAAATGTTTTTTGAGAGTCTGCTGTGACATTTGTTTGTGATAAGTATGCAGAGTCACCAAATTGACCACATTACACAGCCAGGAGTTTGGAGAAAAGGCACTAAAACACTTTCTAAATTGTATCAACACATACAAGGCAAAGTTGTCAAAACCTGGTCACTGCTAATCTTTTCCACTTGCCTGTTCACATACTTGAGCACAAACAAGCTTTGTAGTAGCCATTACAGTTCTTAGTTTGCACAGCTGGTTTTCCCATAGCTTACTTTAATGATTGTTCCTCTTCCTCTTCTCTCCCTTGTCTCCGTCTATTTTTGGCCCTGGGATTGGCAGAATTAACCCAAATCTTGACACAAAGTTCGTTGAGGCCTTGGACCAGCACACACCTCATTTTATTGGACACTTCAAGATGAGAAAATGAGCCACAGGACATCACTCCTGTCTTCACAATGGCTGGATTTACAACAAACTTCCGGACAACAAACTTTAGTTCAGCCCCGAATATGAAGAGGCACCAAGAGAAAGTTGAGAGCCAAGGGTAAACCATGATGTTTCTCATTGTTCTGGATATAAAGTTTGTTACTTCAATGCCGATATGAGAACAAAGATAAAGTTGCTCTGCTGTTTTTACCCCCTTGGCATTAAAATCAAAACACCTCACTGCAGTGTTGTTCACTTCCTTTCATTGTCTTTTTTAAACTATTTCCTCATTATTTATTTCCAATGCCTTCTTACAGCATTTTTGTTAAACTTTTCCTTATGTTTTCCTTTTCATGTTCTGCCTATTTGCCAGTGTTTTTAAATGTGTGGATTTTCAATAAAGGCTTGTTTAACTTACAGGAAGTCGCCTCTGCTCTCACTGGCTTTGCTGTGCTTCTCCCTTCTTGGATTTTGGGAAGTCGACTTTAAACAGCGGTTCACCATCAGAAGATGTTGACTGAGGCCGACCAGCAGAGACACAAAGAAGAAAATGTTAATCTCTTTAAAGCATGGAAACACAAAGTATACCCATATTGTTTTTGGCATTTATCTGATTGTATTCTTTGTTTTTTAAGATATTTGTTGATCCTATTGGTCAGACAGAGGGATCATAAAGTATGTGTCAAATATGACACAACAGGCTTTCAGGGGTTAATGTGTTTTCACTCACAAATGTCTCATTACCATAACCAAATGTCTATGCTTATATGTTGTTAGTAAAGAAATCAGGAGTAAAATCATCTCACAGGTCTTATTTATTTGCCTCCCTCAGTTCCTCCTAAAACACTAACCTGCTGTGGTGTTACGTGGCTTTAACTTTTCCTCACAGTTTCACTTCCTCGTCCTTAGATCGCTAAACATTTAACAGCAGCCAGCACAGTAACACACAACAGAGACTTCACATTATAGTCCAGAACAAACACGACTGTAAAGTCCTCATGGTTAGAAAACAGCCAAGCTCGTTTTTAGTAACATTACAGGCTAAAACAACAGGCTAACTGCAGCTAACCTTAGCCTCCTGAAGCTAACACAGGGACAGGAGAGGCTGTACGAGGAATAATTATAATCCTCCAGCTGTTAAACTCCTCTTGACTAATGTAGGAATATTCAAACGTCTAAGTTTACACTGCAGACTTTCAGAGGAACTTTAACACTGAGGAAAATCTTGAGCTCTGCTGTTAGCATTAGCTGGTAGCAATGAGCCAAATAAACAGCACACAGCATTAAAATACTTAGGTTTGGTGGCAGACAGTTGGTGCTGAGCCTGGATTCAGAAAAAGTCTGATGTCCAGTCCTGTGTTGAACTGACTGAAGTTGAACAAGCAGTCGGCCATGAAGTGACTGGCACACACATACAGGTTTTAGCCAACTGGAGCTGCTCATTGTCATCAAAAATAAAATGAATCCTCTGGGTCCTTTGGTCCTCTGAGGCTGGTAGACTATGTGTGCAGATACATGAGGCTGTTTACAGCCAACAACAGAGCAGAGCATTAGGCGGCGCCCTGAGGAGATGCTACTTTCAAATTCATGCTAGTTTTCCAAAATTGCCGACAGCAGCTTTAATATGTAGGGGAGAGTGAGGTGAGTTGAGCCAGTTTTTACTTGAGGTCTCTTTAAAGTGAGGGGGTGACAGTTATGTCTCCAACTAAAATATGTACACATATTTCAGGATTTTGTGCATCCCTGGGAATAATCACTTTATATCTAAAATAAACCATTTTGAAAATATGACTTTCCAAAAAAAAGTGGTCTCTTGGCTCAACTTGCCCCTAATAAGGGGTAAATTGAGCCAAGCGAGAGTATAAATTGAGCCACATGGGGGTAAATTGCGCCATTAATTATGTTGAAGTAAATGAACATTTTCGCATCATACAATCCTATATTAAAGCAAGACAAATTCAATACCAAATTAAACTTTTTAAAGTTTTTATTTAAAGACGAAATGAACAACTTCAAATGCCAATTTTCTGAAACTGAGGCCTATTTCAAATTTGCAGGACAAAATTAAATTCAAAAAGAAGTGAAAACAACAAATTCAACAGCAAATTTCCTCAGTGTGTTAAACATAAGTTTAACACAGAACTGGGTTACTACTGAACATCCCACTTATTAATGCTGCAGGGGAATAGGCTATGAACTTCTGCTCCCTTCTAGCTGTTCCACCAAGTCTTCGCAGTGTGGGTAATTTCTTGAGGACACCACTTCTAGGGATGAGTCCATCATTCTCTTTGAATGTGAAGGTGGGTTTTCCATCCACAGAACTGCCACGACTTCGTCTCAGAAACTTTGCACTGATGTCAGTGCTCTCAACCTTCTCCACCAATCTAATGTATTTATAGGATTTGTTTTTACCCTCAAAGTTAACAATGACAAAGTCACCAGAAGACAGATTCTTGTCACCTTCATTATCACTCAGCTCATCTTCTGAACTATCATAGTCAGTGGTGTTGTTGAGTGAAATGTTTAGGTCACTCTCTTTTGAGCTACTGTAGTCGACAGTTTTCTTCTTGGTTTTGATTTGTTTTGAATCTTTAAGAGCCTTTTTCTTATCTTTTTCATTCTTTTTCTTCTCTTTTTCGGTCTTTTTATTTTCTCTTTCATTGTGTGCCTTCTCCAGCTCCAGCTTTCCTGGTGTGTCAGTCATGATTTTTGTTTTAACTTTCTTCCTTTTCATTCTAGGTTTGGTTGCTGTGGCTTAAGGGAAAGGAAGTATGTCTTCTGGAGACACATACCCTAAATGGGCAGGAGCACCAGCAGCATCACTTACAGATGAGTGTTCAGGACTCATGATTCTGTTTACTGGTTCAGGCAGAGTAGCAGGTGGCTCATCTGGGTCTGGAACTGCTGATGAGCAGTCAGGACTCATGGCATGGGTTGGTGGTACAGACAATTCAGCTCTGTTTGATGGCTCCTCAGCATGGGTTGATGGCGCAAGCAGGTCAGCAATGTCGGATGGCTCCTCAGGGTTTGGTCTGTCTGTTACCGTGGATGGGGCATAATCTTCATCTGGAAAAATATCCCTGTTGAACGGGAATATACCTGTCACTTTGAATCCTGAGATGATGTTTCTTGGTGTCATTGCTGACATAAATGCTTCCTTGACAAGTCCCGGAATGTCATATATTGCTGCAGTTTTACCAGGGTTTGTACGCATCTAACCATCCATGGCTCTACTGTAGTAGGTCTTCAGTGGACCATTGACTGTTTTGTCTAAGGGTTGAAAGCGATGGGAGGTGTGAGGTGGCAGAGTGAGCAGGACAACACCATTTTCTTTTGCAATATTCACAGCCTTCAGTGAAATGTGAGATTACTGATTATCAAGAATCAGCAGAACCGGGTGATCAATGGAGCAATTTGTGTGACCTATGAAGTGCTCCAGGAACATGACAAAGGCTTCTTCATTCATCCATCCAGATTTTGTTGCATGACCTATGGATCCTGCTGGTGATCCTCTGATGAAGTGGTCTTTGAAACGTACACGAGGAAAGATGAACATGGGTGGGGTTGCATTTCCAGTAGCATTTACTGCACAGGCCACAGTGACAAGCTCCCCTCTTTCAGAAGATGTTATGGAGCCCACTTGCTTCTTCCCCATCTCAGCAACAACCTGCTTGGGTGTCTGCACTGTTGTAACACCAGTTTCATCCATGTTATAGATCATGTGTGGAGGGAAGCTGTACCTGAATGGAGATTCAAAATGAAATCAGATAATATTAAAGCAGTCTGAGATTACAGATTTAGTTAATGTGGTAGGCATGGTCTATCAATTATAATGTTACGTGTCCATCACTGCAGTGAGATTATCAAAGAAATCCCCCACATTGTGCCCATTAATGGCAGTGGCTCTTCCGAGATAACCTTGCATAGTAGATGGGATCTGCCTGATTCAGTTCCTGAAATCCTGCAGATCCCCATCTTGTAGCGCACCGTAGACCAATGGATTCACTCGGCTAAACTTTTAACGGCCCAATCAGGGAAAAGAGGCGGGAGCTGCGGGAAGAGCGGAAGTGACGAGAAGGCATGACGTCAGCAGACGGCTACCCGATTTGTACTGCGCATGCGCGAAAACTGCGTCACTTCCTCTCGAGCCGTGATGTGTATAAAAAAAGATTTAGATAAAGACGCGATGGATTCAGACATAGAAATACGTACGGACCGTGCAGTGACTCCTGTCATAGATAGTAAAACTTGGCAAAATCTGCCCTCCTCAGAAGTTTACTTGTAAGGATTGTCTTTGACAAGGTTCATGTTACATATAAAAGTTAAATGAATCATCTGTGTGCTACAATTTAGTGTAAGAGGATAGTATAAGGCTGTTAGCTGTTAGCAGCTAAGTTAGCGGCTAGCGGCTAACTTTAGCTGCTACGCACATAAGCTATGTCATACCGGGGCTTGATGTGGATTGGCCTGTGGTGAGTGTGTCAATCAGAACGGTCGCCCAATCCTCTTCTACTTTGGTTCGAATGGTGGTCCAATCGCCAGCTACTGATTGTTTTGAAGGTCCCGCCTCTGAAAGCTAATCAGAGGAGCAGCTACCCAGATGGACTTGTGAAATATTTCCGTGGCGGACATATGAAACTATCCATCTGGCGTGTCAGGTTACTTCCGAGAGAGGATGCTTCAGGAGTGCGGCATGACAGGTGGTGGCACACCTTAAAACCTGTGAACCATTCAGGTCCTAAAAAAAGATTAAAATTTGTGGTTTATGGTCATTTTTTAATTTATCCTTTATTGAACCATTGCAATTTACATTGAGATTTACATAACAAGTTTGACAGCAGTCATTAAACACAGTCATTTTGTGAGCGCTTCTCTATTTGCTAGCCACAAGGAGATGGTGGACACTTCCTGGGAAAATAACTGTTAATATCCCCTATGTTTATAAATGTACAATTAGAATAACCTGCTTTTTCATCTCTGATCCAGCTTGCAGGGACATCAATGTCATTGCGTCGTGCCAACTCAAATGCCAGTTCACGACATTTCACGGCAGTTAGACCATGAAACATCACAGCTAGATTTTTTATATGTTCTGCAAGCTCTGTCTCAGTTTCTTCATTGAAGACTTGATTGGCATGTCCTGTTCTCTGATACCCTGTTCTTTTTACTTCTCCTAGTTGTTTCATGTCCATGCATCGCTTTAAAGTCATCCTGTCTCGCCAACTGACGTATGGACTTCCCTTTCTGTACTTCTCCCACTGCTCTGTCCATATCCACTAGAGGAGTTGAAGCCCTGTCTGTCTTTCGTTTACAGAAGCGTGGCATGATGGTGTTTGGTCTAAAATTCAAAATGTCACATAATTTCAGTGGTATAATATAAGAATGCAATGTAGAATTACAGTAAAATATATTTATAATAATCATAAGTGGGGGGATAGTTGAGCCAGTAGCTCAACTTCCCCCAGGCCTTTTGGCCCAAATTACCCCACCCCGGCCATTTTAACAAATTTGCATCATCCAGCAGTTCAGAGCTAATGTAATGCTAACAGTATAGTATCATATTGTAGCTTCCTACAGCACTAACACATGTGCAGGATTTTTTCAAACTTGTCTGTAATTGTTCAGACACAAGAATCATGAAACCTTGAACATAAAAGAAATCACTTTGAATGTCAAAAAACAGTTTTTCGAACTCATGCAGCAGTTTGGTTAATCAGGGGTCCTGCTTTATGAAATCCTTTCCTGACTCGTGCTCTTTTTACAAAAATGAACAAAATGGCTCCTTGAATGTTGGTTACACCATAATGGCAATTTGTATAGTTTACAAATTCCCAAAATTAGTTATCATATTCAAAACATTCCTGTTCCATTTATTGTATTCAAGACAAATGTAGGATTATGCCAAACTCGTTGATTATGTGTTTTCACCTTTCTTCAATCAAGTTGAAGTAACTGGTAGGCCTACTAAGTTTTTATGGTTACATCACTGAAACATTCTTACCATTCTCCACTGAAAAGTCTCTCAAAATTGATCAAATACAGAAATTTCAAACTAGGCCTTTAAAAAAGAGAATGTATTCCAGTCATTTGGGATTTTTTTTCAGTTGACTTTTTTAAAGACTTGTGTCTTTATTTGTGAGATGTCTACATTTCTGTTCACTCAGTTTGGCATCAACAGATCCACCTGACAAGTCTATGCTAAACAAACCTGTGGATTTTTCTGGATGATTCTCAATAAGATTTTTAAAAACTTGATTTAATTCCGTAATGAAGCATCCCCTGGTGTTTCTCTTTGGTAAATCTTCATTCAACTGCTGTTATTAATTTGAAGGAAGAAATGGCTCTTGGTTAATTTTCACTCTTTGACTTTAACCAGAGCCTTTCAAAATTCTGAATGTCAAATTTTAAGAATTCATTTGCACATTTTCTCCACATGGTCATCACTGCTTTAAACATTTTAAGACAGGTGTCACTTTTGAAGGGGGTTTTGTCATGATTTGCCTTAAGTTATTAGTATGATGGCCCTTTGTTTCTGTCCAGCACTGCAGAATGAAGAAGTTTATGTGCGTTTTGGGATTTAAATGCCATTAAATAATCAGACCAATGATTAAAACTGGATGTTAGATAATTGTTTGTTTGATTATTGTTTCCATACAGGCTTTTTTGTTGAATAGTTCTGTATTTTTAAAGCAAAAGCTGATATACATAACAGCCATAAACTATAAAACTATTATTATACAACACAAAAAGATAATTCTTGTTCTTATTTATACTAATCATAATATTGTCAGAGACCAGAAAGTGGAATAATGAATAAAATACTTATCTGAGTGGAATTTATCAGTCTGATATGTGACGTTAGAGAGGACTCCTGCAAAGAAAATACTCCCTCATATCCACCTGACCACCAGAAAAAAAAATAACGTCCAGTCACATTCTTCTTAAAATCCCCCAATCTTTGTAAGGTTATAAGAATGCTGAAAACATTTGTTTTATTTTTTTTCAGATATCATGTGTCCACTACAGTTAACACCAAACATGTGAAACTGAACCTTGATGGCAATCAGTTAGTGCCAAAGAAAACATTGAAAAGTCTACATAGGAACAAGTTGAAAATCAACATAACTGTCCATCAGCACTTTTTTTGTATTTTGTTTCTCTTTGTTGTGCTTATTTGCCATACTTCAAAAAAACAATTCCCCCTCTTGGAAACACAAAAGAAAACCTTGCACTTTGTTCACATCCTATATTTTTGGTTCTTGCAGTCGGATCTGCGACACCTAAGTCTGTACTTCCGGGGGCTAAAGGCGCCGGAAGCCACCTGCAACTGCCCCAGCAGCAGAAGAGAGGGGCCTGAGGCAAAGCGACCTGAAGACAGGCGTATTTCCGCCACCATCTCTGGAAGATAGATGCCGCCATATTGTCTCAGAGCTGCATTCGGCTATGGTTTCTAATTCTGATGAGGGGGGAGCGTAGTCATCTTTGCTGTCACTTGTGATTCCTGCTTGGGCTCGAGTAATCAGCTGTTCAGCAAAGAGCAGTTTGAAGACAAAGAACTTCCGTGGTTTCTTCCTCAGAAACTGGCAGTCACTTGTGTACTGAAGCCAGGAGTTGGCTATTGCCAGATCAAAAAAGTGGAAAAGTGCATGCACTGTCCATTTCCAAGTGCAAGAGGCCATCCTGTAGAAACTCAAAATCCAGTCGGCCAAATCCACGCCACCCATGCTGGTGTTGTACTCAGCAATTGCCAGTGGCCTTGACACCTGGATGAACTTTTTGTATTTCTTGGACCATCTTCTGCATGTGTCTTGAGGTTCAATGCCATAAGCAGAGGATGCCATGACAAGTGGTTTGTTGTCACAGTTAGATGTCGTCAGACTGATGTTACAGTCACTTCATGTCACTGGCTCCACCGTAGCCTCTGATCTGCAGCTCACCGACTTTGCTACGTAAGCGTGAGCATGAGTTTCTGTGCCCTCGAAAGCAGAGGAGGAGGAGGGAGGCTGCAGCCATAACTTGAACTGAAACGTTAAAACTATCAAAACAGTTCTTACAATCATAAAGTCCCAGGTCAAGAAAGAATTACATGCTTGTAAATACAGCTCAAAATCCCTGACATACTGGGGCTGGTCTGCCTGAGTTGGGTCATTGGTGGGCATTGGACTGGTGGCTCTATTGCTGCAGTCTACTGGGGGATGTGTTCCTGTTGGGCGCGCCCGGTCACTGGGGCCCATATAGTTTGTCGCTTGTGGGTCCTGGGGCCTGCTGTTCTGGGGGCGCTTGGCACTGCTCACACACTCCCAGTCTGTTGTGGCTGGTCGGGGCTGGCCCCCACTAGCCTAATCTCTTAATTTGCACCTTACTACTCACACATTGCACTCCTGCACACATTTTCATTTTTGGGCACATTCACAACACTTTGGGCTCTTGGAGTTGAGGTTGGTGGTGGGGGGGAGGGGTGACCAGCTCGCCACCCCTGTCCCTCTCATCCTCCAATTTACAATTACAATTACATACATTCCTAGATGGAAGGCGGGGAGGGGGGTGCCGAGTGGGTGGGCCCAATCTCTTTCAGGTTGTGACCCATCTCTGTTTGCCTCCCACCTGCCTCAACTACCTTCTGTTTTTAATGCAAAAAATCATCCACTTGTCTGGGGCAGGAAGTGAGAGGGGGAGTCGGTGGGCTCCCACTCAACCTGTTTTCCCCAGTTGTAATGCACCACATTACACTCAGAGCTGCTCTTAATCACGGTGAAGGTATAATGTATCTTTGTCAGGGCACAAGATACAGAATAACAGGGGGGACAGGGGGTTTGTCAGGAGCCTAGGTTTAGTGCAGCTGGGGGGGTCAGGCCTTACTTGCTATGACTTTGTGCAGGAGAAGGGTGGTGTCGGCAGCTTTTGGGTGCTGCTAGGCTCTGGTGCCCACAAGTGGGAACCTGGGGCGGTGCCCGAGGTGCATTGCACAGGGGACAAGTGGGCCCTGCCAGGTCATGTATCCCTTGGTTGGGATCCATCTGCCTGTTGCTCTGGGGGAGCTCAGTGTGGTTGGCTGCCTGTGGGTTGCTGCTCTGTGTAGGTGGTCCAGGAGGCCTCCTTTGGTGCTTGGGTGGCGGACTCCAGCGCTTGTCATGGCCTGGGCTTTCCTGGGGGGCAGGACATGACCTCAGTCCCACCACTGCATGCAAAAATAAAAAAGCCACGCAGATTTATGATCTCACACCAACCTTCCTGACATTTGTAAATAAAACTCAAATGTTTTGACCCTAATACTTCTACATAGTAACTTAGTTCACATTTAAACTTTAATCAGCATCAAAAACTTCTGATATTTGCCTACATCAAATGTTGTGTCTGCTTACATTATTTGAAATGTCAATAAAAATTAAAATGTGAAGGCATTATGATGGACACCTTTGTAAGCACATGGCCTGAAGGTGAAGACTTCAGATGCAAACTTAAAAAATAAATCTTTACTTTTACAGTTATTATGAATTATGAATGGATTTCTAAGGACAAACCATTTGACATGTAACCCTTAGCACACCTGAACAAACCTTAAAAATGTCAAATTATCAAGATTTCAAAAAGAGCTAACCTTAGCATGCAGTAGATGGTTAATCAGAGGTCCTACTTTATGAAGTAATTTCCTGACTCATGATCTTTTTGCAAAAATAAACAAAATGGCTCCTTGAATTTTGGTTACACCATAATGGAAATTTTAATAGTTTACAAATTCCCAAAATTAGTAATAATATTCAAAACATTCCTGTTCCATTTATTCTATTTAAGACAAATGTAGGATAATGAGAAACTAGTTGAAAATGAGATTTCTCGAGAATTTCACTTTTTTAACAAGTTGAAGTAACTGGTACTACGTTTTTTATGGTTACACATCCTAGATATTTTTACCATTATCCGTTCGAAAGTCTCTTAAAATTGATCAGATACAGAAATTTCAAAATAGCCTTTGAAAAAGAGAATGTATTCAAGTCATTTGTGAAATTATTTTATATTGACCCTTGTATCTATCGATTCATCAGCCAACATGATGAAGTTCAGGACTGAAAGACCCAGACACTTCAAAATCACAGTCTGGAGCACAGAAGGCCAATCTCTACAAATCTCTTTCCCCAACATCACTCAGCAGGTCCTCCTCTCTGACTCTTTCCACTGTCTCTGTCTGTCCAATAAAGACATTTAGAGGACAACAAAGTCCAGATTTCTGAGGACGGAGCTTCAGTCAAAGAAAATCTGTGACGGACAAAGACTGCAGGTCAGAGCAGAAACAACAAGAAACCACAACCAAGCAAAGATGTTCCAGGTGAGCAGAACTCTCCATCATTTAGTTCAGATCAGAATAAAGGACATTCAAGTCTGAGCTTTGATTTGATCAGTCAGGGTCCAAACGGATTTACAACCCTCAAAACTCCACAGCAGGTCCTCCCAAAGGTCTGAACACAAAGATCCACCATCCCTGTCTCAGTGGACTGTCCTTTTGGAGGATCAGGAGCCGAGGTGGACCCTGAGTGAAGAAGCTTCAGCAGCAGGTTTTAGTTCAGTTTGAAGGTCACAGAGACCTCCTGAGGACACACCTTCAGAGATTCTGCAGTATAAAAGTATGGAAAGAGTCTCTGAGTGAAGGTGTGTTTGAAGGTGTGGATGTGTGTGTTAGTATCAGGATCACAGAAGGACAGTCGTCCTCTGTCCAAGTCCAGACTCACCCTGATCTTCTCTGGACGCTCCTTCACTGAGAGGAAATTGGATGGATGTGTTGGAGACCCTGCTGTGTAAAAAACACCACTGAACCCTACTCTCCATAACCCAGATCGTACATCTCCCTTCCTCTGGACAGACTCTGCTAACACACCCAGGTCCCAGAATTTATTGTCTCCAACATGGACATCCCAGCTGTGAGCTCCAGAGCTGAAGCCCTCAGAGCCCAGGACAGAGGGGTAATAATCAAACCTCTCTGGATTATCAGGAAGCTGCTGCTTCTCTCCTCGTCTCATGGAGGTCAGATCTTCAGACAGGATGATGTCAGGATAAGCAGTGTTTGGGTCCAGGATGATGGGGCTGTAGGAGACCAGGTCCTTCATCTTGGTCCAGATGTTGAAGCCCAGGTTGCCCAGATGTTTGGCCTGGTCTATCAGAGCTCCTGAGGGCAGCTGTGGATCCTCCAGCAGGGGGCGCTGCTGCACTCTCTCCACTGCAGCCTTGTAGTTCTTCAGGAATGAGATGTCTCCAGCCTTCAGCTGCTCCTCAGTGTCTCTGAGTGTTTGTGAAAGAGCTTCTATCTCTCTGCTCAGAGCCTCCACCTGCTCCTTCATCCTCCGCCTCTTCTGCTCCTCTTCCTCCCTCAGAGCTCTCAGCCGGGCCTTCTTTTCCTCCAGCAGAAACTGCTGGAGCTTCTTGAACGTCTCCTTGATCTGAGCCTCTGTGTGTCGGGCCTGGACCTCCACTTGTCTCAGAGTTTGATCAAACTTCACTCTGACTCTTTCATGAAGCTTCATCTTCTCCTTTAAGGGCTGCAGGAGGTCCTGAAGATTTTTTCGGTGCCGTAGAGCAGCTTCATCAATGGGTCTGAATCTGTGCTCGGCGTGTTTCTCTGAATCTCTGCAGACCAAACAAACCAGCTCCTGATGGTCCAGGCAGAAGAGCTTGAGCTTCTCAGCATGGAGACTGCAGAGAGTCTCACACAGGTTCTTCAGAGCAATGACTGGTGGTAAAAACCCCCTTAACTGTCTCCTCTTACAGAGTGGACACTCCTTGACTTTCTTGTACTTCCAGCTCTTCTCCACACACTCTCTACAGAAGCTGTGGCTGCAGGACAGGATCACAGGATCTCTGAAGATCTCCAGGCAGATCGAGCAGCTCAGGTCCTCCTGCAACTTGAAGGCCATTTAGTCTGAGAGTGAAGCAGAGAGGCAGCAGAACAACAGGAAGCTTCTCCAGCCCTGAGAGTCTCTCTCACTCTGATTGGACCTTGAAGCTCTCCGTCAGTCTGTGGAGTTTGGACCTGCTGGAGGTGTTGGTGTTCCCAGAGTTCTTAGAGTTCCCAGACCTCCTCCTGGTGTGGAGCTGGTCCTGTTTATAGTCTTTAGTCGATCTGACAGCAAGTGAGCGTCTCCTCTGAGTCAGCAGGAATCACAGCCTGTTTCCTGGGGCGGAGCTTCTTCAGAGCAGGACCAGAAGAGGAAGTGTTGCGTTCCTGTCAGTGAGAAGATCCTCTAATAAATTACAGTGTCAGTGGATCTTTTCTCCCTTTCAGGGAGCTGCAGATCCCAGACTCTGATCTCAGCATGATCAGTCCCAGAGGTGCCCACATCAACCTGAAGTTGACCATCTTCAGAGCAAAGCCTCAGAGAAAGATCTCAGCCCAGAAGAATCTAGACTTTCCCTGGACCATAAAGGTCTCTGGATTTTGTCCTGCTCACTGCTGCTGTGTCTGAGGTCTGACCTACAAAAGCTTTTACAGTGTAAAGTGTAAGCCATTTTTGATGTTTTCTTGAACTTCTGATGTCATGATTTACACTTGGATAAAATCAAACATCTAATAACCCTTTATTGAATGTCTGATTGGATTAAGTCTGTCAGACATTTTAGTCACGTTTTGATTTGTTGATGAAAGTGTCAGTTAATTAAGAGTTGGTCCATGTGCACCTGTTTTTATTTGTTGCTGTCTAAGTTTTTTCAGGGAAAAAAAATGTTCACAATAACTATGATGCAAATAATTAGTCGACTAGAAAAGCACTCGAAGAGCGCAGACCTCCGCCAGTGCCACAGTCCTCAGCCATATTGTGATTTTGACCATAAATATTAGTCCTACCTTCACGTCATTGAAATATTTAAATTCCTTGACCATGAAAACATCCCATTAGCAATTGCATTCATATTGATATATATTTCCGTTTCTGTTTCACAGCTTTAGGCTTGGTATGGCTGGCAGGGTCCGGCCTTCTCTGGCCGCGGCTCTGTGCTGGGCAGCAGTCTCCATCTACTGGGGTGGTGGCAGTGGTCTCCAGGGCCCGTGGGTGGGGGCCCAAGGTGGGGCCTGGGGCAGTGCCTGGGGGGCAGGTGGGCCCCGCTGGATCATGCACTCCTCTGTGGCTGTGGTGCTGGATCCATCGGCCTGAGACTCAATGGGGACCTCAGCGTGGGTGGCTGCCTGTGGGACGCTGCTCTGTGCAGGTGGATTGGGGGCCTCCCTTGGCGCTTGCGCAGCGAGTCGCCTCCCCCTCAACTCTCCTGGGGGGAAGGGACTTCTGCCCCACCTGACCTTGCTGCGGCTGCTGCCTGTGCCCTCCTCCTGGGGGAGCCTGGCCCCAGGGTATTGGCTCCCAGGGGGCTGGGGGCTTCTTGCCTGCTGCGGGGTGGTGGTGGTGGGGGGGGCTGGGTGTTGGGGGGGGGGGAGGCGTTGGGCCAGGTGGATGGGAGGTGGGCGGGGGTGTGTGCTGTCTGCCCTGGTGTTTTCCTTGGTACCCTTGGTGGGTTGGGTTGGTGTCCCCTTGGGTCCTGGGGCTGTATCTGGATCCTGTGGCTTTGGGGGCCGTGTGGTGGGTCTCGGGTGCCCTGGTGGCTCTGGGGGAACCCTTGGCAGTGGTCTCCCTGGGTATGGGTGGCTACTTGGGCATTTGGTGACCACCTGACATGCATGTGTGTACATACACTCAAGCTCCTGTTGAGACTAACTGTAAAGAAATGATTGGTCCTGTCAGAACATGATGAGTTGGGCACTCCTACACATCTTCTCACATCCCGTGATGTGTGCTCCTCCATATCTCACCCCTATGGGTCCACCCCCTTTTATCAAGACCCCACATCTCTGGTGTGCCTGGTTTTCTTACAGGACTTAGATCAGCACAGCACTTGGACTACTATCTTAAACTAACTACAATACCTGTTTGTCTCCCTGTTGTCTTGTCCTGTCTGTCACTGTTTCCCCTTCTTTCACACTGTGGTGTGGCACGGCCCTCCCGTTCAGCTCACATCAGGGGTTAAATAAAGTTTGATTTGATGGAGTAGCCTACAGGGAGGGCTGGTGATGGTCACTATAGCAGTGAATCATATTCACATATCTCTCACTGCTAGAAAAAAATGCATTGGTCTTTCCAACACTGCTAGTGGACACAGTCCTTAGCTGTAAAGATAATGCAGACAAGGGGAAAAAAAAGACTTATATTTTAGTTCAGTAGTTATTCACCAAAATCACATTTTTTGTCATGGCGTCCAGATGCTGATCTGGATCAACATCAAAATCGAATCAGTTCTTCCTTTTCCCATGCAGAACATTCTCTGATAATTTCATCAAAATCCATCCACAACTTTTTGAGTTATTTAGTTCACAGACAGACAGATGGACAGACGGACGGATGGACAAACACACTCTCCCGAAAACATAAGCTCCTTGGGTGGAGGTAACAAAACAAACACCGCAGCTTCTGAGGATTTTCTGAAAGTCCATGACAAGCAATAGACCCCACTCTTTCAACAACTCCTTTCATTGACTGATGAGAACCGTATCGCTGTTTTGAGTGCAGGCATTATGCATTAATGACTGGCTGGTACATGAAGGGTTCACTCACAACTGCGAAATATGCCTCCTTTTCTTTGTTTTCATATCTTGCATCACCCTTGATTAGCATCTTTTTAGCTTTGCACAGACACTGGGAGTCAATGGGAAGTGTTAGCCTGCCTACAGTTGGTCCTGTGTGCTTGTTGTGACTTGGTTTTCTACCATGTTTTGTCAATCTTCTATCATTGTGTAATCTTCTTCAACTCATAAAAAGAGGCTTTGTTTTGTTGACCTACTTCCATGGTGGTTGTTCTACAGATGTGATGTTAGCAAACAAGTTAAGTCTTTTGATTGGCTCCTTTAAGAGACTGATGAGACATGTGAGTGCAGGCAATATGCATTTATGAATGGCTGGTACTGCTGATTCCCAGCTTCAAAATATGCCATCTTTTCTTTGTTTTTGTGTCTTGCCTCTGTAACCAGTTTGCTACTTAATTAAGTTGAATTAATTAATAACTAATTAAATAAATAAAAGATAGCAAGGCTGTTCTATGGACTAGATCAGAAGACCAAGCTCGACTCTAGGAGTGAAGGAGACAAAGAACACGTTCTTGGATTTTTAGACACCATATATTGAAAAGTGCACAAGTGTTAAATCCAGTTATTGACAGATTTCAATTATGAATAGCCATTCCAACACTATATACATATATACAAGTATACCTTTAACCTGAGTTGATTTCAAGAAATTCATGAATTCAAAGTTGTCAACACAAACAAAAGACAAGTCACATCGCCTGGAATAAAAACAAAAGACAAAAGAAATCTTCGGGCGTAACAGCTTTGAAAATTGTCCAGTGGGGAAAAGGAAAAGTCCAATTGTTGGGCTTTGGTTGTGTGTAGTTACTTGGCCGTTGTTATGGAAAAAAGGGGAAATAAACTAGAAAAACTCAAAAAGGAGCGGCTGCTTAAAGAAGCCTCCTACCAGCCCGACCAGAGCAGTGGAGGTTCAGCTGATCCGATTCTTCAGGCTTCGTGCCCGGCTAGGGTCATTAGCTCACCATCATCTGGCCTGTATAAAACACAGGTTCAATAATACTCTTGTCAGTAATACTCTTGTCAATAATAATCTTGTTAATAATCCTCTTGTGTACACAAAAATCCAGATAACACAGACTGTGTTAAACAAATAAACAAATAATCTTCTGACTTCCATATAACTTCATTATATGTGCAAAAAGTGCAAAAAGAAATTAATTACACATTCACATGGTCATTTGATACTCATGACATTCGTTGCAAAGGACATATTCAGATAAGAAGCGTCAAGATTCAACTAAACGCACTGCCTATCGGCACTGAGCGGCTAGGCTAAGCTAAGCTAAATGTGTATAACTCATCAATTCCATGATTCATTAGACTCTCCGAATTCCGCAACGACGCTCTTCGGTTCTGGTAGTCGGCTCCTGCGTTTAATGAGTCATGACTTTAATAACAGAACGATAAACGATAAAGTAAAGCGAACGAAACGACGCGCCTACCTTTCCAAACAATTCTCCTTGTGCGTCCCTAAAACACCGGCAGCACGCTGCAGCTCATCAGGTTGAATGAAAAGGCTGAACGCTCGGCGTGATGACGTATATGACGTTTAGCGTGATGACGTAGCGAGTTGCGTTCAAGGAGAAAGGGGTGAATTGATTTTTCTACCCAGGTTACACCTCACTCTTGATTAGCATCTTATTAGCTTAGCTCAAACACTGGGAGCCAATGGGGACTGTTAGCCTACTTACAGTTGGTCCTGTGTGCTTGTTGTGTCTTGTTTTCTTTTACTGTGGTATGTTACGTTATCTTCTACCCTCTTCTTCTCCTTACCAGAGGATTTGTTTTGTTAGCCTATTTCCACAGTAGTTCATACTCCAGATGTGATGTTGGCAAATGAGTCGAGTCTTTTGATCAACTGTTTTAACCCTCCTATTATCCTTGGGGTCAATTTGACCCCATTCAATGTCTATCATTCAAAAAATAATAGATCACTTTAATTTTTTTTGGCTTATATTTCATGACTTTTCCTAATTTGATAGGTACTATTGATTTAGCATAAAATTATTATGATGAGATTTTTTCATTGTGCTGTACACATATTGCATGCATCGTTGTTCCTCTGGGGTCAATTTGACCCCAAGCTGTTTTAGCTGTATAAAACTGTTCTGTCTGTGTGTGACCCATGTGTGACCTAACATTCCCACACCTGCAGGTGCAGAGTTGATACTTTTGAGTTGTTACATGACATGAGGGAGGGGGAACATGGAGGGAATGAATGTGTGTGTGTGTGTGTGTGTGTGTGTGTGTGTGTGTGTGTGTGTGTGTGTCTATGTGTGACCTACTACTCACACCTGCCAAATAGAACTGAACAAAAGAACTGTTTCATGTTCTGACTATCTGACTGATATTCTCATCATGGTTTTCTGTTTCACAAATGGGTGAATTTTCAAACATGTAAACCCCCTCCAATACACAGAGAAGAAACATAAAAAAAAAATCATTACAAAAAAAAAAAACTCTTTAACCCCGCCACTGCCTGTCCCAAGCCTGGATAACAAAAGAGGAGGGGTGAGTGAGACTTTTTAGTGACCACAAATGTTACAAAAAAGTCGATAAAAATAAGTAAATAAATTTGTTCATGAGAGGAAAGGGGGAGTTACCAACATCAATCAATATGGTTCATTCTGTGAGAGTCATGAATGTGCACCCCAATTAGACAAGATTTGTAAGAAAGATTTGAAAGACACACTAACTCTAAAACTGAAAGTGTGACCTGATGGTGGTGCTGCAGGAAAGGTCATATCATCCCCAAAACCAATAGGGTTCATACTCTTGTGGTCATTAATGTTGTCAGTAAATTTGAGAAGATTTGGATGAAAACTTTTCAAGATAAATATATTTATGATTGAAAAGTTTGGCCTGATGGTGGCGCTAGAGGACAGGTCAAGGTTTCATTATCAAGGGGTTATTTATGTATTCAACAAATAAACAAAGTTCCTGACACAAAAACTTGGTCAACAATTTTCTGTCAATCATTTTCTGGAGGTAAATATCCCTGGGGTCAGATTGACCCCAAGGGTAAAATATGTTAGTAATATTTGAGGATAATAGGAGGGTTAAATGACTCTGAAGATAAATGATTGGCAGATTCCAGTAAGGCAGCCTTAAATGAGCAGGCAATCTACGACTATCGACAACTCACTGACACCTCCAAATAGGTTCTCATCAGTCACTTAAATGAGCTGTTCGAAAGACCCGACTCGTCCATGAAAGTCACATCTCCTGCACGAACCACTGTGCACGTGCCTGTAAGTAGGTCGATAAAACAAAGCCACTGTTTACAAATAGAAGACAATCTGATGACTGTAGGCAGAGGCAGGCTAACACTTCCCATTGACTCCCAGTATTTGAGCTAAGCTAATCAGCGGTGGGTGATATCCCCCTTATTACTGCACACAGTCTAAAGAATGCTGTCTATCTGGTTGTCATGGACTCAGGAGGGACACAAGACAGGAAAAGATAAAAATGTTGGTGTTTAAAGGGCTAGTTTGGCTTGTATGAAGTTGGGTTACGCCAGGCAAATGTAACATGACTGACTATAAAGGAACTTGTGAGCTTGTCTTTGTTAAATCTACTCAAAAAACTCTGTTGGCTCCACAAACATTTGAATTCTCTCCTCTCTGCTCCTGTTTTTTTGTCAGCAGAAAAACTGTTACAATTTATGAAGTGCACAAACCTCATGGTAAGTAAAGTAATTCCTCAACACAGGTACAACAAAGACTCCTGTAAAGCCCCTCCACGACTAAGTGACCCTTTTTGTCTTTAAATGTAAAAACTGTTATTTATGTTTTTTGAGAGTCTGCTGTGACATTTGTTTGTGATAAGTATGCAGAGTCACCAAATTGACCACATTACAATTTGGTGACTCTTGGTAACTACATGAGAGCCCTAAAACATGCTTGAGCTGCCTACTACTCCTCACTTATTGAAGAAAATAGAAACAACCCTAGATACCTCTTCAGCCATTGAGCCTGTGATTCCTCTAGCCCTGAGCTGTGAGGACTTTATGAGCTTTTTCAATGATAAAATTCTGAAAATCAGAGATAAAATTAGCAACTCTTTATCTCCAGCTGAACCTGCCTTACCTCTAAATGTAGTAGTAGTTAGACCTGAGTTAGACAGTTTCTCTGCGATTAGCCTTCAGGAGCTAAATTCTCTCGTCTCCTCCTCTAAATCATCAACCTGCCTTTTAGACCCAATCCCAACTAAACTGTTCAAGGAGGTCTTCCCTCTAGTCTGTCCATTGTTGCTGGAGACAGTAAATATATCTCTATCAACAGGCTACGTACCACAGTCTTTTAAAACAGCAGTAATCAAACCCCTCCTTAAAAAACCTAACCTCGATTCAGGAACATTAGCTAACTACAGGCCTATTTCTAACCTTCCATTTGCCTCAAAGATCCTGGAGAAAGTAGTAGCTGATCAGCTAGGTGACTTCCTTCAAGACAATAACCTGCTTGAGGACTTTCAGTCAGGATTTAGAGCGCATCACAGCACAGAGACTGCTCTAGTTAAAGTAACCAATGATCTACTCTCAGCTTCAGATGAAGGACTTCTCTCTGTTCTTGTTTTGTTAGATCTAAGTGCTGCTTTCAACACCATTGACCATGGTGTTCTTATACAGAGATTAGAGATGTTACTTGGGATTACAGGGACTGCCTTAAATTGGTTTAAGTCCTACTTATCCAATAGATATCAGTTTGTACACATGAACAACAAGTCCTCTGTGTACACTAAAGTAAGTTACGGGGTTCCTCAAGGTTCAGTGCTAGGTCCAATTCTCTTCTCTCTATATATGCTTCCCCTTGGTGATATCATGAGGAAATACTCTGTTAATTTTCACTGCTACGCTGATGATACACAGCTTTATGTATCACTGAAGCCAGGTGAGACAAACCAGTTAGACAAACTAGATGCCTGTTTAAAGGACATCAGAACCTGGATGGCCAGAAATTTTCTTCTTCTTAACTCAGACAGGACAGAAATTATTGCGCTGGGCCCTCGACACCTCAGAGAATCCTTTTCTAGTGATTTAACTGCCATAGATGGCATTAGCCTGGCACCAAGCACAACTGTTAGAAATTTAGGAGTATTATTTGATCAGGATTTATCCTTTAACTCCCACATAAAGCAAATTTCAAAAACAGCCTTTTTTCATCTTCGTAGCATCGCTAAAATCAGGCCTATCCTGTCCCAGAGCGGTTCTGAAAAGCTAGTCCATGCTTTTGTTACCTTTAGACTGGACTATTGTAATTCTCTGCTTTCAGGCTGTCCCAGCAAGTCGCTTAAGACACTTCAGCTGGTCCAAAATGCTGCAGCACGTGTGCTGACTAGAACTAGGAGAAGAGACCACATTACTCCTGTTTTAGCTTCTCTGCATTGGCTTCCCATTAAATATAGAATAGAATTCAAGATTCTTCTCCTCACCTATAAAGCTCTCAGTGGACAGGCACCAGTCTATCTTAAAGAGCTTGTAGTGCCGTACAACCCCTCTAGAACATTACGCTCCCAAAACGCCGGCCTACTTGTGGTACCATTAATCTCCAAATGTAGTATGGGAGGTAGAGCCTTCAGTTATCAGGCTCCTCTTCTCTGGAACAATTTACCAACCACGGTTCGGGAGTCTGACACTCTCTCTACCTTTAAGGTTAGACTTAAAACTTTCCTCTTTGATAAAGTTTCAGTTAGGGACCAGCTCATAGTTTATAACTAAATAAATAAATTAGTTCATAAATTAGAGTCATGGTTTAGATCTAACAGGTCTAGACTGCCGAGAGTCTGGCACAATGGTCTCTCTCTCTCTCTCTCTCTCTCTCTCTCTCTCTCTCTCTCTCTCTCTCTCTCTCTCTCTCTCTCTCTCTCTCTCTCTCTCTCTCTCTCTCTCTCTCTCTCTCTCTCTCTCTCTCTCTCTCTCTCTCTCTCTCTCAGCATCTGCTGTTGCCCCTTTTGTTTGCTCCTGTACTCGTCTCTGGCTCTTGTCTTGTAGGTGGCCTGGGATCCTTGGTGGAGACTGCCTGCTGCTGTGGAGCCATCTTGCCAACTGCAAGATGGCGCCGTGGACGGCCGCCTCGGTACTGCGCTCTCTAGTACTGTGTTTGTTTTTGTGTATTTTCTGTGGTTGTGCGCTCTCCAACCGCATCACTTTTGGCAGAGAAGAGCTGCTAAGCATAAGGCAGCTCTCTCCTGACTTTTTTCCCACTTTCTACGGAAACCAAGAAAGTTTTTCTGAACTTCTGGTCGGCGGAGCGGCAGCTCTCTGTGGTATATGGAGGAGACGTAGGCGGGGAAAGCGAGGCAGCGCTCATGAAGCTGAGACAACGGGGCTTCCGCACTGCGCTCCCGGCGATCCACCTCGCCAACGTCCGCTCTCTTCCTAATAAGATGGACAAACTGCTTCTCTTAAACAGGACAAACAGAGACTTTGGTCATTCTGCGGCTCTTTGTTTCTCGGAAACCTGGCTCAATGACTCTATCCCGGACAGCAGACTTTACCTGCCAGGGTTCCAGCTGCTGCTCACGGACCGCGTCACGGAGCTGACTGGGAAGTCAAAGGGCGGTGGAATATGCTTCTACATCCACGAAGGTTGGTGTACAGATGTCACAGTGATTAATAGACATTGTAACTCAAACTTAGAGTCCCTCGCTATAAACTGCAAGCCCTTTTATTCACCACGGGAGTTTTCCTCTTTTATTCTCGTCGGTGTTTACATCCCACCTCAGGCCAACGTGAGCGAGGCTGTGCAGCTGCTGGCTGAGCAGATCACGCGTTTAGAGCGAGAACACACGGATTCTCTGCTTATTATTCTGGGAGATTTTAACAGAGCAAAACTCGACCACGAACTGCCAAAATACAGACAATGTATTAATTGTCCCACCAGGGACAAAAACACTCTGGACCACTGCTACACAGTTTTAAAGGACGCTTATCGCTCTGTACCCCGGGCAGCTTTAGGGCACTCTGACCACTGTCTGGTCCATCTGATCCCAGCTTATAGGCAAAAACTAAAATCTGCCAAGCCAGTGGTCAAGACAGTGAAGAAGTGGACAAGTGAGGCAAAGCAGGAACTTCAGGACTGTTTTGACTCCACTGACTGGAGTGTTTTTGAAGCTGCAGCCACCAACATAGACGAACTGGCAGACACTGTGACATCGTACATCAGCTTTTGTGAGGATGTATGTGTGACTACAAAGACCTTCAGGACATACAACAACAATAAACCCTGGTTCACACCTAAACTCAGCCACCTTCGTCGAGCCAAGGAGGACGCCTACAGAAGTGGGGACAGGGCCCTGTACCGGCAGGCCAGAAACACACTGACCAAGGAGATCAGAGTGGCCAAGACGAGCTACTCTGAAAAGCTGAAAAACAGGTTTTCAGCCAACGACCCAGCATCAGTGTGGAAAGGCCTGCAGGAGATCACCAACTACAGGAGACGCCCAGCCCCCGCTGCTGCAGACAACAAAGCCCTGGCTGACGACCTCAACATCTTCTACTGCAGATTCGAAAGGGTCCACTCCACACCTGCCCCTCTCCTCTCTGCAGCTACTCTGCCCCCCCTGCCACCACCCACTGACACTGAGCCCCTCATCTCAACACCATCACCACCCCCCGGCTCAAGCTCATCCAACCCCCAGATCCTCCAAGTGAGCGAGGAGGAAGTGAACCGGCTGCTGCAGGGACAAAAAACCAGGAAGGCTCCAGGTCCTGATGGGGTTTCCCCCTCCTGCCTGCGAGCCTGTGCAGACCAGCTGGCTCCTGTCTTCACCCAGCTCTTCAACAGGTCCCTGGAGCTGGGTGTGGTCCCCTCCTGCTTCAAGCGCTCCACCATCATCCCCGTCCCCAAGAAACCCACCATCTCAGGACTTAATGACTACAGGCCTGTCGTGCTGACATCTGTGGTCATGAAGACCTTTGAGCGGCTGGTGTTGGCCCACCTGAAGACCCTCACAAAGGACCTGCTGGACCCCCTGCAGTTTGCCTACCGGGCAAACAGATCAGTGGACGACGCTGTCAACTTGGGCCTGCATTACATCCTGCAGCACCTGGATCGTCCTGGGACCTATGCACGTGTCCTTTTTGTGGACTTCAGCTCGGCCTTCAACACCGTGGTCCCCCCCTCCCTCTGCTCCAAACTGGCCCAGCTCACTGTGCCTCCTGCGCTCTGTCAGTGGATCTACAGCTTCCTGACTGACAGAACTCAGCTGGTGAAGCTGGGGCAGGCCTCATCGGACATTCGGACCACCAGCACAGGGACCCCCCAAAGATGTGTCCTTTCTCCGCTACTCTTCTCCCTCTACACCAATGACTGCACCTCCACGGACGCCTCTGTGAAGCTGCTGAAGTTCGCAGACGACACCACCGTCATCGGTCTCATCCAGGACGGTGATGAGACTGCTTACAGACAGCAGGTGGATCAGCTGGTGCTCTGGTGCAGTCAGAACAACCTGGAGCTGAACACGCTCAAGACGATGGAGATGGTAGTGGACTTCAGGAGACATCCCCCCGCCCTGTCTCCCCTCACAGTCCTCAGCAGCCCGGTGTCCACTGTGGAGAGCTTCAGATTCCTGGGCACGATCATCACACAGGATCTGAAGTGGGAGCAGAACATCAGCTCCATCCTCAAGAAGGCCCAGCAGAGGATGTACTTCCTGCGCCTCCTGAGGAGACATGGACTGCCCCCTGAGCTGCTGCTGCAGTTCTACACTGCAGTCATCGAGTCCGTTCTGTGCTCCCCCATCACTGTGTGGTTTGGAGCTGCCACCAGGCAGGACCAACTCAGACTGCAGCGCACAATGAGGACTGCTGAGCGCATCATCGGCGTCCCCCTGCCCTCCATCCAGGACCTTTACTGCTCCAGGACTCAGAGGAGAGCAGAAAACATTGTGAGTGACTCCACTCACCCTGCTCATGGACTCTTCGAACTGCTCCCTTCCGGAAAGCGCCTCAGAGCTCTGAGGACCAGGACAAGCCGGCACAGGAGTAGTTTCTATCCATCTGCAGTCTCCATATTAAATAACAAATCTGTTAATAATACTGGCACCTTCTTAAACAGTTAACTGCACTATGGACCGCACAGTTGCACTTTTCCTACCTTCAAATGTAAATATCCCAGTATGCTGTAAATATTCCTGATGCACATTTTATCCCAGCCCTTTCTTAAACATACTCTATTTTTATTTATCTTATTTTATTGTGTCATGTTTATATGTCACGTTTGTGTCTACCTCCTTGTACTAGAGAAAACAACTGCCGGAGTCAAATTCCTTGTATGTGTTGCATACTTGGCAATAAAACCAGATTCTGATTCTGATTCTGATTCTGATGAAGCCTCAAAACTACAGTTATAAACATGACACATAGTTGGCCATTTTATTAGGAACACTCCATTCCCATTATCATTATAGCTGTTCATGTAGTTATTAGCATGATCTCCAT
The DNA here is from genome assembly GCA_036419115.1 of Scarus forsteni. Lineage (NCBI taxonomy): Eukaryota > Metazoa > Chordata > Actinopteri > Labriformes > Labridae > Scarus > Scarus forsteni. The sequence goes on from JAZDUH010000401.1 coordinate 204,787, forward strand.
ATCCATGATCATTACACCTACAGTATATATTTTTTATTACCACATAGTCATGAAGTCCCTCTTGAAAATAGGATGTCACATCTCAAGAGGCCTTTAACACATTTATATTTAACGGAGACAAATATGGTTGGGATGCACTTGTGGTCTGGGCACCCATGAGTTCATCACTACCATAAATTCTTATTTTCACTAAGAATATCTAAGATTATACTTCTAGAAAATGATCACCACAACCATTCAGACATGAGGACCCTCTTGAAAATGAGATGTAGCATCTCAAGAGGCTACCCTCTAATGAATCAGACGACAGGTTGATGGCACATGAACCTGTCCCTAATTTTAGGTCTTATTCTAGTCCACTTGTCTCCTCTTACCTCCCTTCTTTTGCCCTCACACCCGACACAGCATGGTGTGGATTTGCTGTTCATCATGAGACTGGGATCCACATTCAAGATTTCCTGCTGCTTAACAGAAGGTTTTTTCTTGCCGCCATGATGGAGGGATTCATGATTGGCTACTTGGATTCATGTTGGGTGTTGGATGTATATATTTGTATATATATGTATATGTGTATTTTATATGTATATATGTATCTATGCATATATGTGTATCCATAAAATGAAGAGCTTAATGCTCTATTGTAAAGTGTCTTGAGATAACACTTGTTATGAATTGGCGCTATACAAATAAAGATTGATTGACTGATTGATTGATTGATTACACAGCCATGAGTTTGGAGAAAAGACACTAAAACTTTTTCTAAATTGTATCAACACATATAAGGCAAAGTTGTCAAAACCTGGTCACTGCTAATCTTTTCCACTTGCCTGTTCACAGACTTGAGCACAAACAAGCTTTGTAGTAGCCATGACAGTTTTTAGTTTGCACAGCTGGTTTTCCCATAGATTAGTTTAATGATTGTTCCTCTTCCTCTTCTCTCCCTTGTCTCCGTCTATTTTTGGCCCTGGGATTTGCAGAATTAACCCAAATCTTGACGCAAAGTTCGTTGAGGCCTTGGACCAGCACACACCTCATTTTATTGGACACTTCAAGATGAGAAAATGAGCCACAGGACATCACTCCTGTCTTCACAACGGCTGGATTTACAACAAACTTCCGGACAACAAACTTTAGTTCAGCCCCGAATATGAAGAGGCACCAAGAGAAAGTTGAGAGCCAAGGGTAAACCATGATGTTTCTCATTGTTCTGGATATAAAGTTTGTTACTTCAATGCTGATATGAGAACAAAGATAAAGTTGCTCTGCTGTTTTTACCCCCTTGGCATTAAAATCAAAACACCTCACTGCAGTGTTGTTCACTTCCTTTCATTGTCTTTTTTAAACTATTTCCTCATTATTTATTTCCAATGCCTTCTTACTGCATTTTTGTTTAACTTTTCTTTGTGTTTTCCTTTTCATGTTCTGCCTATTTGCCAGTGTTTTTAAATGTGTGGATTTTTAATAAAGGCTTGTTTAACTTACAGGAAGTCGCCTCTGCTCTCACTGGCTTTGCTGTGCTTCTCCCTTCTTGGATTTTGGGAAGTCGACTTTAAAAGCAGTTCACCATCAGAAGATGTTGACTGAGGCCGACCAGCAGAGACACAAAGAAGAAAATGTTAATCTCTTTAAAGCATGGAAACACAAAGTATACCCATATTGTTTTTGGCATATATCTGATTGTATTCTTTGTTTTTTAAGATATTTGTTGATCCTATTGGTCAGACAGAGGGATCATAAAGTATGTATCAAATATGACACAACAGGCTTTCAGGGGTTAATGTGTTTTCACTCACAAATGTCTCATTACCATAAACAAATGTCTATGCTTATATGTTGTTAGTAAATAAATCAGGAGTAAAATCATCTCACAGGTCTTATTTATTTGCCTCCCTCAGTTCCTCCTAAAACACTAACGTGCTGTGGTGCTACGTGGCTTTAACTTTTCCTCACAGTTTCACTTCCTCGTCCTCAGATCTCTAAACATTTAACAGCAGCCAGCACAGTAACACACAACAGAGACTTCACATTACAGTGCTGAACAAACACCACTGTAAAGTCCTCATGGTTAGAAAACAGCCAAGCTCATTTATCGTAACATTACAGGCTAAAACAACAGGCTAGCCACAGCTAAACTTAGCCTCCTAAAGCTAACACAGGGACAGGAGAGGCTGTATGAGGAATAACTATAATCCTCCAGCTGTCAACTCCTTTTGACTAATGTAGGAATATTCATACATCTAAGTTTACACTGCAGACTTTCAAAGGAATTTTAACACTGAGGAAAATCTTGAGCTCTGCTGTTAGCATTAGCTCATAGCAAGGAGCCAAATAAACAGCACACAGCATTAAAATACTCACATTTCCATGGTCCGAGGTCTGGTGGCAGACTGTTGGTGCGGAGCCTGGATTCAGGAAAAGTCTGATGTCCAGTCCTGTGTTGAACTGACTGAAGTTGAAGAAGCAGTCGGCCATGAAGTGACTGGCACACACAAACAGGATTTAGCCGACTGTAGCTGCTCATTCCCTCCAAAAATAAAATGAATTCTCTGGGCCCTTTGGTCCTTTAAGGCTGGTAGACTATATGTGCAGGTATATGAGGCAGTTTACAGCCAACAACAGAGCAGAGACGGCTTCTGAGCTCAGACATGCTGAACACAGACCTCTCACTCGAAGCAAAAACAACATGGTTGCTCCTCACATGGAAATCTCTCCAGCAGGTGGGAGGGGGGGTCTGCTCAGGTGGACCAATCAGGTCAGGTATACAAAAAAAAAAGACAGGTACGTAACAGTATATCCACACTCTCAACAGCCCATTGAAGGTCATGAGTTAATATATATACAGATTGCTAAATACAGGTTTTGTTTTCTAAAATCACATTTTGTGGGCTGGGAGGAAGGACAAAGACCCAAAAATGTGTTCAAAAGATTTAAACAAGTGTTTTTGAATAACATGTCCCCTTTAACTTTACAATGGGACCATAAAAAAATTCTTAATGTAATATTAAGTATATTTAAGCCTGATTTTTCTCATTATCCCATTTTCCCATAATATGGGACCTTAAAATATTTATTTCCACCTGGAGTGTATACAAGATTCCTTATCAAAACTATGACTTAATTTAAATGTATTACTTGAAAATACATTTTTCAGTGATTATTTTAAAATAAGTTATATGCATTTTTGCAATATAGAGCAGGACAAATACTGAAAATCACTTTCATTTCCTAAAAAATGACATTTGACAAATTATGTAAACTAATTAAAAATGTTTTAATACATTACAACAGATGATTACGTTGAATCACTGATGAATTTCAATTTAAAAATACTAATTTTTGTGAAACATACTTGTGACAGCACTTGACAAAAACCAGTAATACTACAAGACCATGTTTATTTTATAGAAGAAACTGTCACTGAACATCAAGCATCACAGTCAGCAATAACAATTGAACTTGTGCTTTTTTTGTTTTTTAAAGTAAAAAACAAGATTAGGTATTTATTTTTAATAATTTAAGAGTTAAGAAATGGCCCTTGCTGCAGGGCTTGCATGGTCTCGTGCTCTGTCTCATGAAACCTTTTCTTGGCTTAATAATGACACCTTTTGGGTAAAAAGAGACTCAATCACATATCAGCAATTACAAAAAATACAAAGGTAATAAATCTAAATTTACAGATCTAAATTTAAATCTTTTACAAATTTTTAACATGTTTTTGGAGTTTTATAACTTTTAAAGATGCTGTTCATTTTGAACTTTGTCATTGTTCACCTACTGCTGCCACATTGATGACATGAAATAAATTCTTGTATTTGGAGCTTTAATTGAAAGTGAATAGAAAAAAACATGTATTAATTATGTATTTAAGATGCATTAAAGCAGAAATATAAAAGCCATGCAGAATAATGATTACATCCTAGCCTTTCAGAGATTTCAAAATAAAATTGAGTACAAATCACCGCTTTTCTGATAAATATAACACTTGACACTCAGTTATTGAGTTGACATTAAGTCTTTCATCAGCATCAAAAACGTCTGATATTTGCCAATATTAAATGGCGTGTCTGAAAACATTATTTAACATTTTAATTAAAATTAAAATTTACAGGCATTATGATGAACACCTATGTAAGCACATGGCCTAAATGTGAAGATTTCAGAAACATATATATTTTTTTAAATCTGAAATTTACAGTTATTCTGCATTATGAATGGTTTCCTAAAGTCATACCATTTGACATGTAACCCTAAGCACACGTGACCAAACCTTAAAGGAATATTCCGACTATTTTGGACCCACGCCCTTTTCCTATCATTGACAGAGTGAGACAAGCTCAAAAATACCTTTTTTGTGTCTCTGCGTCCAGTGGCTGGCTCCCAGCTGTTAGCTCCGTAGGTAGCTTAGCTCAATCGCTGGAAGTCAATAGGAGTCAAAGCCGGACTGATGAAAGTGGACAAAATACTCCTTGCAGTGGTCCTGTGGAGGGCGTATTAGCACCTAAAGTAAATCCGAATGGCTATAAAACATTTTAAAAGACATGTTTTCTTTCTTAAATCCGTTAAAATGACGTTTAGATAAACACATACCTGCGCATGCGCAGTGCTCCGCAGACCAGAAGTAGCAGCCGGACTGACGAAAGTGGACAAAATACTCCGTGCAGTGGTCCAGGGGATGGCTTATTAGCACGTGGAGTAAATCCGAATGGTTATAAAACATTTTAAAAGACGTGTTCTCTTTTTCAATCCGTTAAAATAACGTTTTGATACACGCACAGATCTGCGCATGCAGTGCTGTGAATCAAATTATTTTACAGTGGTCAGGGATTTATAAAAGAAAACAAGTTATAAAACATTTTAAAAATTTTTATAAATCCGTTTAAGCACACACTGCGCAGTGCTCCAATCCGGCTGCTACTTCCGGTCATGAGCACTGCGCATGCGCAGGTATGTGTTTATCAAAACGTCATTTTAACGGATTTAAGAAAGAAAACATGTCTTTTAAAATGTTTTATAGCCATTCGATTTACTTTAGCTAATACGCCTCCACTGACCACTGCAAGGAGTATGTCCACTCAGTCCTTATTTGTGAAATTTATTGACTTCTGAGCTTGTGAGCTCAACTAAAACAAAATAACACAAAGAACAAAGCCCACCATGACACACATTTTGACTTCAAAGAGAGCTAACCTCAGCATGCAGCAGTTTGGTTAATCAGGGGTTCTTATTTGTGAAATTATTTCCAGACACATGATCGTCTTACAAAAATGAACAAAATGGCTCCTTGAATGTTGGTTACACCATGATGATAATTTCTATAGACCAGTCCCTAAAGTAGTTATAATATTCACAACAATGATTGAAAATGTGTTTTCCCAAGAATTTCCCCTTTTTTGAACAAGTTGAAATAACTGGTACTAAGTTTTTATGATTACACCATTCAGACATTTTTACAATTATCCCTTGAAATGTCTGTAAATATTGATCAAATCCAGAAATTTTAAACTAGACCTTTAAAAAAGAGAATGGATTCAAGTCCTTTGAGAATTTACTTTTAATTGACGCATTTATCTATTGATTCATCAGCCAACATGATGAAGTTCAGGACTTAGGGACGTAGATCAGCTCAAAGACCATTTAGTTTGTTCAACCTGGACAAAGGCAGCATTTGTCTGGACACTTCAAAATCACAATTTAGAGCACAGAAGGACAATATCTTCAAATATCTTTTCCCAACATCGCTCAGCAGGTCCCCCTCTCTGACTCTGTCCACTGTCTCTGTTTGTCCAATAAAGACATTTAGAGGACAACAAAGTCCAGATTTCTGAGGATGGAGCTTCAGTCAAAGAAAATCTGTGACGGACAAAGACTGCAGGTCAGAGCAGAAACAACAAGAAACCACAACCAAGCAAAGATGTTCCAGGTGAGCAGAACTCTCCATCGTTTAGTTCAGATCAGAATAAAGGACATTCAAGTCTGAGCTTTGATTTGATCAGTCAGGGTCCAAACGGATTTACAACCCTCAAAACTCCACAGCAGGTCCTCGCAAAGGCCTGAACACAAAGATCCACCATCCCTGTCTCAGTGGACTGTCCCTTTGGAGGATCAGGAGCCGAGGTGGGCCCTGAGTGAAGAAGCTTCAGCAGCAGGTTTTAGTTCCGTTTGAAGGTCACAGAGACCTCCTGAGGACAGACCTTCAGTGGAAGAGGATCATAATTCTCAATGTACGGAAAGAGTCTCTGAGTGAAGGTGTGTGTGAAGGTGTGGATGTGTGTGTTAGTATCAGGATCAGAGAAGGACAGGTGTCCCCTGTCCCAGTCCAGACTCACCCTGATCTTCTCTGGACGCTTCTTCACTAAGAGGTCAGAGAATGGATGTGGTGGAGACACTGCTGTGTATTCATCATTATAGAATCCAACAGTCCATAATCCAGACTCGATACGTCCCTTCCTCTGGACAGACTCTGCAAACACACCCAGTGTCCACAGTTTACTGTCTCCAATCTGGACGTCCCAGCTGTGAGCTCCAGAGCTGAAGCCCTCAGAGCCCAGGACAGAGCAGTAAAGATCAAACCTCTCTGGATTATCAGGAAGCTGCTGCTCCTCTACTTGTCTCACGGAAGTCAGATCTAAAGACAGGGTGAGATCTGAACGAGCAGTGTTTGGGTCCAGGATGACGGGGCTGTAGGAGACCAGGTCCTTCATCTTGGTCCAGATGTTGAAGCCCAGGTTGCCCAGATGTTTGGCCTGGTCTATCAGAGCTCCTGAGGGCAGCTGTGGGTCCTCCAGCAGGGGGCGCTGCTGCACTCTCTCCACTGCAGCCTTGTAGTTCTTCAGGAATGAGATGTCTCCAGCCTTCAGCTGCTCCTCAGTGCCTCTGAGTGTTTGTGAAAGAGCTTCTACCTCTCTGCTCAGAGCCTCCATCTGCTCCTTCATCCTTCGGCTCTTCTGCTCCTCTTCCTCCCTCAGAGCTCTCAGCCGGGCCTCCTCTTCCTCCAGCAGAAACAGATGGAGCTTCTTGAATGTCTCCTTGATCTGAGCCTCTGTGTGTTGGGCCTGGACCTCCACATGTCTCAGAGTTTGATCAAACTTCACTCTGACTTCTTCATGAAGCTTCATCTTCTCCTTTAAGGACTGCAGGAGGTCCTGAAGGTTCTTCTTGAGCTGTGGAGCAGCTTCATCAATGGGTTTAAGTCTGTGCTCGGCATGTTTCTCTGAATCTCTGCAGACCAGACACACCGGCTCCTGATGGTCCAGGCAGAAGAGCTTGAGCTTCTCAGCGTGCTGACTGCAGAGATGTTCTGGAGCTGTCTGATCTCTCTGCTGGAGAAATGTCTCACACAGGTTCTTCAGGGCAAAGACTGGAGGTAAAAACTCACTTGACAGTCTCCTCATACAGAGTGGACATTCCTTGACCTCCTTGTCCTTCCAGCTCTTCTCCACACATTCTCTACAGAAGCTGTGGCTGCAGGACAGGATCACAGGATCTCTGAAGATCTCCAGGCAGATCGAGCAGCTCAGGTCCTCCTCAAACGTGAAGGCCATTTTATCTGAGTGAAGCAGAAGAACAGGAAGCTGCCCTGAGAGTCTCTCTCACTCTGATTGGACCTTGAAGCTCTCCGTCAGTCTGTGGAGTCTGGACCTGCTGAAGGTGTTGGTGTTGCCCGAGTTCTCAGACCTCCTCCTGGTGTGGAGCTGGTTCTGTTTTTTAATCTTCCGTCGATCTGACAGCGAGTGAGCGTCTCCTCTGACTTGGCATGAATCACAGCCTGTTTCCTGGTTTGTCAGGGGAGATAAGATGAAGGAGGCGGAGCTTCTTCAGAGCAGGATCACAGGAGGGAGCGTCATGTTCCCGTCAGACTCTCTCTGGACCATAAAGGTCTCTGGACTTTGTCCTGCTCTCTGCTGCTGTGCTGAGGTCTGACCTACAAAAGTTCCTACAGTGTGAAGTGTGAGGTATTTTTATGTTTCTTTGAATTTCTGAAATCATGTTTTACTTTGGATAAAATGAATCACCTAATAGCCTTTTACTGAATGTTAGCTGGAATTGGATGTCAATCTGAACTCATTCAACCTTTCCACACAACCAAAGTAGCTGTTATTGTTATATTCCAAACGTGCCCCGAAATTGTTGATGACCAAATTAGGACTGCCTGTCAAACATTTTTGAAAGTCCCAGTACCAGAAAAAGGCCATCAGCAGGTAGCAAGTGTAGAAATTTGTATGTTAAAAATTGATGAAATTGAATGGTCTTCTTGCCCAAGAAATGAGCCACCCCGCTTTGCTGCCAAAGTGATAGGGATGCAACCAGGGCCAACATAGATGGCAGTTACTCATGTTCAGGACATCAAGTCTTCCTCTGAGCTTTTCATCCCAGAATCCATCGAGAAAATAATTCTGGACTGCACTCATGTAGAAGGAAGGCGTGTTTTGGAGAGATGGGGAAGAAGATGGACCAAACCCATTCACATGCCTCCTTAAGAGTTCTTGTCCTTGCTGGAGTTTTCTGGTCCAAAGGAGAATCTACAGAATCCCTGTGGGATGAAGAAACTGGCAGAGAACTTTTCCATGCAACAATGTCACTGAGAAACTTCCATGTATTTTCCACTTTGATAACCGAGATGACAGAGCAGCAGAGAGACAAGCTAGCTGCCATCAGGACAGTGTGGGACAAATGGGTGCATCACCTCCCCCTGTTTTACAACTCTGGCCCTAATGTTACCATTGATGAGCAGCTGATGCCATTTAGGGGTTGCTGGCCCTTTCAGCAGTATATACCATGTAAACCTGCAAAATATAATATAAGTATCTGGGCTACCATGACTCAGGGACTCAGTGGACACATGCCACAATTTGTTTTTACCTCACACAAGCTGGGACAGGAGCTCCAAAAGAGGAAGCTGATCATGGTGGGAAACATCCAGAAGCACAAGCCTGAGCTGCCACCCAAACTTCTGACTTCAAAGAACAAGCCTGTCAAGTCTTGTGTACATGGCTGATATGATCCCGGTATCTTATGTTCCAAAGAAAGGCAAGAATGTGGTACTCAAGAGCACACTGCACAGAGATGGGAAATCTGTGGCCAGAACCATCAAAAAACTGAGATAATCATGGATAACTCTGCCCTACAAAGGCAAAGCGCAGTAGCGCAGTGGAGGAGACCTTGTGCAATGCCGCATTTCGATTGGCTAAGAGCTGATGACTGGTGTTTTCAATGTGACAGCAGAGGAAGAATGCCACAGTTCTGAAAAGTCGATTGTTTTTGTGTGATTCATTAAAATTATTTAAGTAAGCAGTAAGGTAATGTGGGGAGAATAGAACTTCAGTTTTCATTTTCTCCTGTTTTTCTGTTGGGGAGACACTTCAGGTTTGTATCTATTCTCTTTTTCTGTAGTGGTTCGGTAAGATTTTTGACTTATCAGAGTTTGTTTTTGTTGTTTTAGTTTTAGCACCGGGTCCTGTTACTCCCAGGCATTGGTGGACTGCACAGACAAAGAGCCATCAGAACATCCTGGAAGCAGCAGCAAAGGCTTCCCAGGAGCTCTGGTTGAGGAGGGGGGACACATGGCGTAGTGCGCTACCTGGACACAAGTCAGGCCCACCCCCGACTAGGTCGCCTGGGTGAGGGTGTCTGATGTAAGACCCGAAACACCCAATGACCCCAGGTACATAACTGACGATGTGTCCAGGTTGCACCATGAGGTGTATAATAATACTTACTCAGTATGGCAATGCCATTGACTTCCAGGAAGAGTCTGGATGACAACCTCGAAAGGGTGGTGACAACTGGAGAGACAGAGGACAGCTCGGAAAGACGGCAACCGGGACAGAGAGGGCTAGCATCCCAAGCTGCAGCTCTCAAAAGAGAGCACCCAAACAATGCTACGAAGAACCCGAAAAAGAAATACCCCCAGGGGCGCCCAAGAGGGGGGGAGAATGAGCGCTCCAACAAAGACGGATTGTCCAGAAACGACCCTTGCAGACGGACAATCAACTACAAGTGCAGTCTTCAAATGTGGCAAAGTCTGCAAAAATCTGACAGGTCTAAAAATTCACCAGACCAAGATAGGCTGAGTTGGAAAACCTGTGGTGCAACACGCAGTGCAAGTACCCGGGGACAGAACCTGGTGAGATGGGGGAGGATCCAGGCTCGGACATACACCACAGTGCCCAGAACCCCCGGGCACCTCAGGCAACACCCCAAAGAAAACAATTAAAGCGTCGCCGGATTTTGTGGCCCGCTGCCAATAAGGAGTCGGAATGGTGCCAGTTTGACGAGGATGTTGATGCAGCCCTGGAAGTGACAGCCAAGGGTGATGTGGATCAGAGGCTCCTGACAATAAGCACTTTCATAATCAGCAATGCGTCAGACGGATTTGTGTCAAGGATCAACGTGCCACCAAGGCATCAATGGCAGAACCAAAACCAAACCAACGAGAGATCAAGATCTCCCAACTAAGACAAGAACTGAGGGCACTCAGGAGTCAGTCTGAGGAGTATACACTCCCTTATCTCTTTACCTCTAAGATGTGACGAGTCTGAGTTGAACTGTCAACTTTAATTGGTAACGGGGTTTAAGATTTGAATGGCGGTGTCAATCATGTGATTATGAAAGTCTGACTTAAGGTCATATATTTTTAAACAATTATCTGAACAATGTTTTAGAAGTTAAGTGTATACTTCCTCATCGCTCTCTGTTCTCCATTCCTGCCTCACAATCTCTACATTAGATTTTGATTTTAGGTTTGTTTAACTTCACTTCAGTTCCATGTTTTAAAGAGCTACTGATAACTGGAATGCAAAGGACAAAAAAAATCTGAAGATTCTAACACTCTCTGGAGCTCCTGGCAAGCTCGCCAAATTTTATTTGTAATAAATGGATAAAATGGACAAGGTACACACAGGTTCCCTTCTGGAGGTCACAACAGTGCCAAAAACATACACAGACACCATGCTGTATAGCTGAAAGCATTTAGTTAAGCTACTCATATTTAACAGCACAGTCATAAAAAAATTTACTTTAAATATATGTATAAGTCAATAAAGGAACATCAAAACACAATTCCCGTAGGCATGCTCAGTTAAATTCCTGTCTGTATCAAATATAACGGCCCTTGAAGATTCTTATCACATCAGCACCAGTTTACAATTTCACAAAAGGTACAAGTCCAACCCATTTACCTTGGAAGAAAAAAATATAAAAATCACAAACACCCAGGGTTGTCAAGAAAAAAAATGAATCTCTGTCTCAAAGTTCAATCCAAAATATGAGGACAGCTTGAGTACATAACAGAGAATAGCAGTGAAACAGATTTAGCCTACCTCATTGTCCAGTGAAATAGGTGATTTGGCTGGGGCTCACCAAAGAGCACCACCCCCAGGCCTGGCTCCAGGAGGGGGCCCCGGTGACCCACGCCCAGGCAAGGGAAACTTTGGTCCAGCAGTGTTACTCATCATAGTTGTCTTTGAGCCATGCTTTGTCTGGCCCCTTTTCCAGGACCTGGTTGCCTTGACCCTACCAGGGGCATAAAGCCTCCACCTTTGGCAGCAGCACCTGTAGCAGGGGCACCTCAGCCTTTACCTGTGGCAGCAGCATCTGCAGCAGGGGCACTTCAACCTCCACCTGTGGCAGTGGCAAACCATCCCGTTACCCACAACAGAGGAGGTGAGAACAGAGCTCAAGAGGCTGTGCCTAGGTAAGGCAGTGGGTCTGGATGGTGTTTGCCCAAGACTGCTCAGGGACTGTGCAAAACAAAACAGGCCAAACCTCTTCAGTATGTATTCAACATGAGCTTTCAGCAGAGGAAGGTTTTGGTCCTGTGGAAGTAGGGTGTCCAGTCATGGTGAATGACTACAGACCGGTGGCTTTAACATCACATGTTATGAAGACACTGGAAGGGCTTCTACTCCATCACCTGAGGCCTCAGGTGGAACATGCACAAGACAAGCTGCAATTTGCCTACAGTGAGAACATCGGAGTAGAAGACGCTGTTCTGTACATGCTTCACTGGGCTCAATCACACCCAGAAGAACCGGGAGGATGTATCAGAATAATGTTCTTTGACTTCACAAGTGCGTTCAACACCATCCAACCACACATACTCAGGGGCAAACTTGAAAAGATGGGGTGTGGACAACTACCCCACCACCTGGGTCTCTGACTACCTTACGAGATGACCACAGTACGTCAGGCTTGAGAACTGTGTGTCAGAGACAGTCCTGAGCAGTACGGGAGCCCCACAAGGGACAGTAATTGCACCATTTCTCTTTACACTGCACATGTCAGACTTTCAGTCCCACTCTAAGTCCTGTGTTGTTCAGAAGTACTCTATACAACACAGCAGTCATGACATGTATCAGGAGAGATGGCGAGGGGAAATACAGGGAGCTGGTGAGGGCCTTCAGTCAGTGGAGTGTAGAGAACCACCTCCCCCTTAACACCACCAAGATGAAGGAGATGGTCATAAACCTCTGTAGGTTCACGTCTCCCCCCTTGCCCGTCAGCTTTGATGGTGCTGACATTTAGGTGGTGTCTGGTTACAGGTACCTGAGTGTCCACCTGGATGGCAAGCAGGGCTTGATGCTTAGCATTTTTCCAAGTAGCACGGGTGCTACCAAGTTGAAAAATCTAGTAGCACAAAAATATTTTTAGTAGCACGATGAAAAGTTACCAAGTAGTGTGTTTTTCTTTAATACACAGATCTGCGGTCTTTCCAGACTTTACAGCTGTTTTGTTATGCGCCATGAAGTCAAAGTTTGATTTTGACATTGGTGGGGACATAAAAGTTCTCCAGAATCCCCCCCCCCCGCTATAAACCTGGCTTAACATACGAACACCAACTGGTCAATTACGAACCACTCCTTTTTCAACAGGGATGACTGTATATGCAGTTAACTAGACATTAAAAAAAATAATCAGGACCGTAGGGAAATTTGATCTCCAGTCCACATCTAGACAGAATTATCGCCTCTTCTGTTTCATACACTGAAGACATGTTTGGCACATTTTCACCTGATTTATACACCGTCCACTGAAAACAGCTCTGAGACCCACTTATGGGCCTCCACCCACAGGTTGAGAACCGCGCTGCACTAGTACATTGTATTTGGCGCTTGATCCTTCAAAAATTATTTTAATATCATGGACAATATGTGATGGAGGATACCTCAGGATGAATTTATCATTTAGAAGACAGTGAGTGAGTGAGAGAGAGCTGGACTGATGAAGAACGTTCAGTCTCACTCTTGTCACATTAAACAGCGCGCATGAGCTCTGCAGGCACCGTTTGAATCATAAAACAACACAAAGTGACCGATGATCCCTCACTGTCCCAACGAAGCGCGTCTGTCTGCGTCTTTACGCTCACCGGCACACAGAAGAGCGCGTGCCCAAAGACGGCGAGCGATTCAGGAGGGATTTAGATCATATGTTCACGTGCATCGGCTGCACCGCGTAAAGACATTACTGACAGACCACAATGGTGACAGCCACACTTTAAGTGGAAAATATCAGGCCTGTAGTCCACATCGTGGCTACATCAGACAGCGGAGAATGTATCCTCCTGCGTAAAACGGGGCTCGCGAGGGACAGCGCTGTGTGTTGTGGCACGGATGTGTCTCCCGATCAGGGCGGTGCAGGCATGTCGGGTGTACCGAAGGATAGCTAGCGGCACAGTTAGTAAAACAAACGTTTCAAAGCTGAACATGTTTCCAGCTGAGGCTGCGTTCAGGAATACCACCGGCCACAACTTCCAACGTATTCAACACAAGATAAAACATGTTTTGGACGGTCATTTTTCGTAGTCGCACGGGTGCTACCAAATGCAAATCACAACTCGCACTGTAATATTTTTAGTAGCAAATGCGAGTACCTCCTCGCACTGTCGAGCCCTGATGGCAAGCTGGACTGGTCCTTCAACACTACTGCCATCTACAAGAAGGGGCAGAGTCAGCTTCACTTTCTCTGCAGGCTGTGCTCGTTCAATGTGTGCAGCGACATGGTACACATTTTACAAATCAGTGGTGGAGAGTGCCCTGCTGTATATTGCTGTCTGCTGGGGTGGTAACCAGATGGACAAGGACAGAAGGCGGTTGGACAAGCTTATTAAGAGAACCAGTTCAGGGGTTGGGAGAGGTCTGGACAGTGTGGGGACAGTCGTAGAAAGACGCACGAGACGCAAGGTGCAGAGCATCCTGGCAAATCCCGACCATCCTCTGGACAGTACTATCTCCAGACAAAAGAGCAGCTGCAGCGACCGTCTGCTTTCAACGCACTGCAGGACTGAATGCAGGACTGAATGTACAGTGGTATGTACAGTGCTAAAAAAAAAAATGCACAAAAAAAACAACTTAACAATTAGTCCTGAATACTCCAGAGGCAACAGCAGCTCTGACTGACACAGCTGTGGAATGATATTGAGCAGAAAAAACCTCACAAATGGAAAACACAGGTGCTGACATTACAAAGTACATTCAGTACCACAGCTGTGCTGCTTTACTCATCTTTCTTTAAATTTTTCCTTCTCCTATATAAAAAACAAAAAACAAACAACAACAACAAAAAAAACAAATTTAAAAAAAACTAAACAAAAAAAAACCTCCCTTGTGACTGTTACCTTGTCGTGGTAAGGGTGCTTGTGTACTTCAATCACCCCCAAGAGCTATGCCGTTTGGAGGCAACTCCTGGCAGGCATTACCAAATCAGACAGGTCAAGGGGTAGGAGTTAGACAAAACACGGTCAAAAAACAATTGTGGCCTCTGGGCCAAGGAACTCAGATTATCATGGTAATATACTATTTAAAGATCCAGACAGAAATCTCAAAGAAAGGCTACAATGTTGAAATTTCAAGTGGCTGTAAGCAGTTTTTAGTCAAGTGACCGATGTACATTCATATCAATATTCTAAGGTGGCAGCCATCTTGAAAAGCAGCCACCGATTTGAACAACTGCCGCCATCTTAAATCTGAGTGTCTTAACGTCATCTTTTGGGGTGGCCCTAAGAGAGTATATGTGCCAAATTTCATAGCTGCATCACCATTTGAACAATTGAAATAATGAGCATTTGATACTTATGGTGGCCACATTGAAGAATTAACGCCACCTTGAAAAATGGCCGCCATCTTACATTTTCAAGTGTCTAATGTTATCTTTCAAAAGAGTTGCCCTTAGAGAGTATTTGTGCCAAATTTCATGCTTGCATCACAATTTGAACTGTTGAAATAACTGATAAAATGAAAAGGGTTTGATACTGAGGGCGGCCATCTTGAAAAACGGCCGCCATCTTGAATTTTCAAGTGTCTAATGTTATTTTTTCAAAGAGTGGCCCTGAGAGAGTATTTGTCCCAAATTTCATGCTTGCATCCGCAAGTGAACGATTTCTTCACTTATCTGCTGCACTATGTGCAACGACTCTATGACAGGTGAACCTGGCAATTGGGTTGTGGTCAGGTCTTTAGCTGGCTTTGGAGGAGTTTGAAATTGGATGTCAAAGAGTGATTGCAAGGGTGTGGGATTTGGATACTTCGGAGACTGTGGATCAAGGCTGTATGGTTCTCCCTTTAGTTGTTCTATGTACATTGTTGTGCCTTTGATATGTACATCTCAGGTGTATATACTGCCCTAGCTCTTCACCTCTAAGATGTGGTGAGACCGAGTTGAACTGTCTAGTTTGAGTTGCAACAGAGGGTTTAAGGTTTGCATATCAGTGTCACATGTAAACTTTACTATCATGTGATTATGAAAGTCTGACTTAATAATTTATTCTTAAACAATTACTTGAGCCATGTTTTAAAAGTTAAAGCTGGGGTTGGCGATCTGATTTAGATACACTTTTTGTAATACTGGTTAAAATGGTCTTTATGACCCGACGGTAATCAACTCATTATGTGTTCTTAAAACAGAGCGAAAAATATCCGCTATCTACAGCAGGAGTAAAACAGGGAAAGTCCGCTGTGAGCAGTCCCACAACACCAACCAAGCTCCAGTATCCCTCACATTTAAGACGGATGTACAAGAAATCTAAAATAAACTCTGTTTTTCTAAGTTTGTTCCGCTGTTGGCTCTAATCTCGCGAGAACTGCCGTCCATGCTACTGCAGGTGGCAGTTCTCGCAAGACTTCTTCTTCTTCGGTGGTTGGCATCCATCATTTTGGAGCATTACCGCCCCCTTCAGGCTAGAGACAGACAGCTAGTTCTCAAAATCGCCAACCCCAGCTTTAAGTGGATACTTCCACATTCTAACACTCCATGGAGCTTCTGGCTGGCTCGCCAAATTTTATCCGTTACAAATGCATGAAATGGGTAAGGTACACACAGGTTCCCTACTGAAGCTCACAACAGTACCAAAGACATACATAGACACTATGTTTTTAGCTGCCAGCATTTAGTTAAGACAAATATTTAACAGCACATTCATAATCAAATTAAATATACATACATACATCAATAAAGGTACATCAAATAGAATTCCCGTAGGCATGCTCAGTTGAATTCCTGTCTGCATCACATATAATGGTCCTTGGTGATTCTCATCACATCAGCACCAGTTTCCAATTTCCAAAACCTTGGAGTAAAAAAATACTATACAATCAAAAACACCCAGGGCTTTCAAGGGAAAAAAATGAGTCTCTGTCTCAAAGGTCAATCCAAAATATGAGGACAGCTTGGGTACATCGCAGAAAATAGCAGTTATACAGATTTAGCCTACCTCACTGTCCAGTGCAATAGGTGACAAAGGTCCAAGCCCAAGGTCCAATGGGAAACTCGCCATAAAAGCAGGTCCAATTTTAAATATTTCAAAGTACACCAAACAAAAAACCTAACCTATCGTCAGACAAGGTCAGAAAAATTCATGAGTTCCTTAACATTAATAATCTGTTGATTAAAAATTATTATTATATTCACAGAGTGAATACTTCTGTGTATTTCATGCACATGGAAAAAAAACTGTTCTAAAAAATAACAAGCAATTTTTTTCCTCTTCTAAGTATACTTATTTAGCTACTTTTTTTACAGCATTAGCTGCCATAGAAAATTCTTTCAAATGTGCAAAATAAAATAATACAAAACCACTTTTCTATGCTTTACATGTATTCATTTATATTGAGAAAAAAAACAACAGAAAAAGATACTTAGCTAAAATAATAACTCTAAAAATTGTGGAAAATACGCAAAAAATAATTTCGAAGAAAATAGTCATTCTCACATATCTCTTCAAGTGGCCTTTGTGATCAATTACGACAGAGTGTGGCCTCTCTCTCTCTCTGTAATGCAAGTGCAAACAGTGTTTCATACTGCAGGCTAATGATGCTTATAGTGGTTAGTGCTTAGCATTGAAGTTAGCACAGATATATACTAACTTCACACAGATATATACTAACTTCAAATGAACACTATGCTTACTCTAATATGTGTTGCATACAAGGCACGTTCTAGAGAAGTTGGTCTTTTTCCTGTTTACTCTGTTTTTGTCTGTTTTTATCGACTTTAACAACTTTCTTTCCATATTTGTCAATCCTGCTGTGTCTCTGTGTCTATGCTCCTCGAAGAAAGTTACATTGAGAAGGGAATTCCCGATGAGCACATGCTGATTGGTTCAGAGGCAGATACTCTCAGAGTCATGCCGAAACCCAATTGGGTTTAGCAAAACACTACAGAAGACATAAATTAGAAAATAAATATTTTATACTTTTTCAACAGGTAAATAAAATTCAACAAGAATATATGACATTAAATTAAATATTATATAAATAATTAATATGTTTTCAAAGTGTGCTTCTGCTAATAAGCCCTGTAAGCCATAATTCATCTGTTACACTAACATTAGAGATGTGATGTCAGAGAACAGGTCAAGTCTTTTAAGTGACTGATGACAACTGATTCACTGTTGTGAGTGCAGGCAATCTGTATTTAAGGATGGCCTTTACACAAATGATTTGTTTACAAGGGCAAATTAGTTCTTATCGTTGAACAGAATGAGCTGTTTAAAAGATTTTACTCATTCGTGAATGTCACATCTCTAGTGCAAACCACCATAGATGTGCCTGTAAGTAGGTCGAGAAAACAAATCCTCAGTTTACGAGCCAAAGACAACATGATAGAAGAAAATCTCACAAATTTGTGTGAGTGACAAATAAGAGTTTGAATGATGAGCAATTTGAAAATGTTTTAACAAGTTGTTTAACAAGCTTGCATCAAGTTTTCAAATTGTTTAATTTGAATTTCTCTTGGTGTCATAAAATTTCAAATAGATTTGAACCATGTTTTACAAAAAGAAAGATGGTTTGCCCTTGAAAATATCAGGTAATGTAACCACTTCAAAAGGAGTAATATTAATATTTATTTCAACCTTCAGTGTATGCAAGAATACTTTTAAAAACTGTTTTTTAATTTCAAGTGCTACTTGAAAAAACATTTTTTATAATACAATTATATGCATTGTTGCAAACCATAGCAGGGCAAATATGAAAATCACTTTCACAATCAAAAAAAACCTGTATAAACTGAAAAAACATGTTATTACACTGCAACAAGGGATTGCATTGTACTCCTGATGAATTTTCATGTGAATGGTAATATTTTTGTGAAAAATACTGGTGACAACAATTGGCAAAAAAACAGTTACACTATATTGACCGCATTGCTTCTACAGAATAAACTGGCACTTAAAATAAAGCATGACAGTCAGTAAAGGCAATTGAATTTGTGCTGTTTATTGTTTTCAATTGATAAAAACACCAACAAGAATTGGGTGATTTCTATTAAATACTTTAAGAATGAATAAATTACATTTATTGGTAGAAAGAGGCTCTATTTTAAAGCAATAATCATTAAACAATACAAACTTAAAAAATGTAAATTTACACAATTAATTTAAACCTTTGACAAATATTTAACATATTTTTGGAGGGTTTTTTTTGTCTTTTTAAAGCTGCTGTTCATTTTCATCTGTCATTGTTCACCCACTGCTGACACATTTATGACATAAATTATATTATTTTAAATGGAGCTTCAAGTTGAAATTGAATGGAATCCAAAAACATCATAATGATAATTAATAATAAAAAAGCCAGACAGAATAATGATGTCACACGAACCATCCAGAGATTTGACAATAAAATTGTGGATAAATCACAACTTTTTCTGAGAAATATAACACTTAACACTTAAAAAAAATTCCACATCGAAACTTAGTTCACATTAAACTTTAATCAGCACCAAAGCCTTCTGATACTGGCCAACATCAAATGGTGTGTTTGGTTACACTATTTGACATTTCAATTAAAATTAAAATTTACAGGCATTATGATGGACTCCAATGTAAGCACATGGACTGAATGTGAAGGTTTCAGACTCATTTTTAACAATTACTTTGACAGTTATTATGAATTAAGAATGGTTTTCCAAGGTCATACCATTTTACATAAAACCCTATGCACACCCGACCAAACCCTAAAAAGGTCAAATTATCAATATTTCAAAGAGAGTTAACCTCAGCATGCAGCAGTTTGGTTAATCAGGGGTCATTCTTTGGGAAATCATTTCCTGACACATGATCTTCTTACAAAAATGAGCATAATGGCTCCATGAATGTCGGTTACACCATGCTGAACATTTTTGTAGACCACAAACTCCCCAAATTAGTAATAATATTAAAAACACTGGTGTTCCATTTATTTTATTCCAGACAAAAGTAGGATTATGCCAAACTAGTTAATAATGTGTTTTCCTGAGAATGTCCTCTTTTCTGAACAAGTTGAAGTAACTGATACAAAGTTTTTACGGGTACACCACTTAAGAGATTTTGACCATTATTCCTTGAAAAATCTCACAAAATTGATTGAATCCAGAAATTTTAAACTAGGTCTTTAAAAAAGAAAATGTTTTCCAAACATTCTCTCTGCATATAGATACATATATAAATACAAAAATACACACATATACATCCAACGTCAACATGAATCCATATAGTCAATCATGAATCCCTCCGTAATGGCTCAAGAAAAATCCTTCTGTTAAGCAGCAGGAAATCTTGAATGTGGATCCCAGTCTCATGATGAACAGCAAATCCACACCATGCTGTGTTGGTGTGAGGGTGAAGGAAGGGAGGTAAGAGGAGACAAGTGGACTAAAGTAAGAACTAAAGTTAGTGACAGATCCATAAACCACAGACCTGTTATAGACTCTGGTTTTCAGGAGGGTCTTCATGTCTGAATGGTTGTGGTGGTAATTTTATAGAAATAATCAATTATATTTTTTATGAAAATACAAATTTATGGTAGTGACGAACTCATGGGTGCCCAGACCACAAGTGCATCCCGACCATATTTGTCTCAGTTAAGTATAAATGTAATAAAGGCCTCTTGAGATGTGACATCCCATTTTCAAGAGGTTTTAGTTCAGTTTTAAGGTCACAAAGACCTCCTGAGGACAGATAATTACAGGATCATAAGTATAAAAGAAAGGAAAGAGTCTCTGAGTGAAGGTGAGTGTGAAGGTGTGGATGTGTGCGTTAGTATCAGGATCAGAGAAGGACAGTTGTCCTCTGTCCCAGTCCAGACTCACCCTGATCTTCTTTGGACGCTTCACTGAGAGGACAGAGCCTGGATGTGGTGGAGACACTGCTGTGTATTTATCACCAAAGAACCCTACCGACCATAATCCAGACTCAATCTCCCTTCCTCTGGACAGACTCTGCTGACACACCCAGAAACCAGCCTTTACTGTCTCCAACCTGGACGTCCCAGCTGTGAGCTCCAGAGCTGAAGCTCTCAGAGCCCAGGACAGAGGTGTAAACATCAAACCTCTCTGGATTATCAGGAAGCTGCTGCTCCTCTCCTCGTCTTACAGAGGTCAGATCTTCAGACAGGATGAGTCTGGGATGAGCAGTGTTTGGGTCCAGGATGACGGGGCTGTAGGAGACCAGGTCCTTCATCTTGGTCCAGATGTTGAAGCCCAGGTTGCCCAGATGTTTGGCCTGGTCTATCAGAGCTCCTGAGGGCAGCTGTGGATCCTCCAGCAGGGGGCGCTCCTGCACTCTCTCCACTGCAGCCTTGTAGTTCTTCAGGAATGAGATGTCTCCAGCCTTCAGCTGCTCCTCAGTGTCTCTGAGTGTTTGTGAAAGAGCTTCTGTCTCTCTGCTCAGAGCCTCCATCTGCTCCTTCATCCTCTGGCTCTTCTGCTCCTCTTCCTCCCTCAGAGCTCTCAGCCGGGCCTCCTCTTCCTCCTGCAGAAACAGATGGAGCTTCTTGAATGTCTCCTTGATCTGAGCCTCTGTGTGTTGGGCCTGGACCTCCATGTGTCTCAGAGTTTGATCAAACTTCACTCTGACTTCTTCATGAAGCTTCATCTTCTCCTTTAAGGGCTGCAGGAGGTCCTGAAGATTCTTCTTGAGCTTTGGAGCAGCTTCATCGATGGGTCTGAATCTGTGCCCGGCGTGTTTCCTCGAATCTCTGCAGACCAGACACACCGGCTCCTGACGGTCCAGGCAGAAGAGCTTTAGCTTCTCAGCGTGCAGACTGCAGAGATCTTCTGAAGCTCTCTGCTGGAGAAACATCTCACACAGGTTTTTCAGAGCAATGACTGGCGGTAAAAACTCCCTTAACTGTCTTCTCTTACACAGTGGACACTCCTTTACCTTCTTGTCCTTCCAGTTCTCCTCCACACACTCTCTACAGAAGCTGTGGCTGCAGGACAGGATCACAGGGTCTCTGAAGATCTCCAGGCACACCGAGCAGCTCAGGTCCTCCTGGAACTTGGAGGCCATTTTGTGTGAGAATGAAGCAGAGATGCAGCAGAAGAACAGGAAGCTGCTCCGGCCCTGAGAGTCTCTCTCACTCTGATTGGACCTTGAAGCTCTCCGTCAGTCTGTGGAGTCTGGACCTGCTGGAGGTGTTGGTGTTCTCAGAGTTCTGAAAGTTCCCGGACCTCCTCTTTATGTGGAGCTGCTCCTGTTTTTAATCTTTAGCTGATCTGATAGTGAGTGAGCGTCTCCTCTGAGTCAGCAGGAATCACAGCCTGTTTCCTGGCTTGTCGGGTGACTCTAGGTTAAGGGGGTGGAGCTTCTTCAGAACAGGACCAGAAGAGGAAGCGTCACGTTCCTGTCAGTGAGAAGATCCTCTCATGAGTTCCCAGACCTCCTCCTGGTGTGGAGCTGGTTCTGTTTTTCAGTCTTCAGTCGATCTGACAGCGAGTCAGCGTCTCCTCTAACTTGGCAGGAATCACAGCCTGTTTCCTGGTTTGTCAGGTGAGATAAGGTGAAGGGGGCGGAGCTACTTCAGAGCAGGATGACAGGAGGGAGCGTCATGTTCCCGTCAGACTCTCCCTGGACCATAAAGGTCTCTGGACTTTGTCCTGCTCTCTGCTGCCGTGCTGAGGTCTGACCTACAAAAGCTTCTACAGTGTGAAGTGTAAGACATTTTTATGTTTCTTTGAAATCATGTTTTACTTTGGATAAAATGAAACATCTAATAGCCTTGTACTGAATGTTAGTAAATTTTGAATGTATGAATGAATAGAAACAAATTGAACTTCATGATGCAAATAACTAGTTATCTTCTATTATTTTATAATCTTCTTCTACTCGTAAATGAGGCTTTGGTCTACTGACCAACTTCCCCGGTGGTTTGTGAGGGATATGATGTTAAGAAACGACACAAGTTTTTTGAACTCTTTTAAGTGACTGATGAGAACTGATTCGCTGTTGTGAGTGAAGGCACATGGCATTTAGGCATGGCTGGTACACAGTTGCTTCTTATTAGCTTAGCTCAAACACTGGGAGTCAATGGGAAGTGGTAACCTGCCTAAAGTTGTTCCTGTGTGCTTGTTGGGTCTTGTTATCTGTTACTTGGGTATGATAAGGTTATCTCCTATCCTCTTCTTCTGTTTACAAGAGGATTTGTTTTGTTAGCCTACTTCCGCAGTGGTTTATACCACAGACGTGATGTTGGCAAACAAGTCCGGTCTTTTTATCGGCTCTTTTAAGTGACTCTGAAGAGAACTTATTCACAGTTGTAAGTCTTTCTTAAATGTGCAGAATCTGCATCTATGAACAGCTAAGTGATATCTGCAAATAGGCTCTCATAGTCACTTAAAAGAGCTGTTAGAAAGACTCGACTCGTCCATGAAAATCACATCTCTTGCTCAACCCACCTTGCACATGCTTCTAAGTAGATCAACAAAACAAAGCCACTATTTATAAGTAGAAGAGGAAAATATAATTGTCATAGAAGATAACATAACAGTGGCAGGCTAACACTTCCCATTTATGCCTAAGTCACACATTCTTGTTTCTCATGGTGACTGTGCACAACTGTACACAATTGATGAGGCTGGTGTGATCACTATAATACGGGATGAAATTACCCCTGGACACACCCCGTAAATACACCATCAGTAGCGCTTCTACAGCGCTTAGGGGGCGTTTGTCCTGCTCCAGCTAGGTCAATACAGCGTTATGACGAGGACTCCTTGTATTTTCATCCCGCTGACACGACGTCAGCCCCGCTCGAGCTCAGTTCGTGTCACGTAAGCCTGAGCTCTGTCGCTTGTGCCGTCTTGAACAGGACACAGTCGCGGCACAAATGGATACATCCTTGTCAGTCGTCCTCATAAAGCTTTCAGAATTGAGCCACGACCGGCCCGACTGAGCTCCGTACATGCCACGCTAATACCGTTCTCTTTAGGACTGCATTAGGCTTCCATCCCGCTATACTGAGAGCGGCAATTCTCCAGGACAGTTTTGAACAGTTCAAAACTGTTGAGACCCTTGCACATTCCCCGCCGATCATCCACGACTATACAAGGCTGATCCAGACCAAGTATGCACCATGACCAAAGCACGTTTTATCAGGATTATGACAATTGTGCACAATCGCCACGAGAAACGGGAATGTGTGACTGGGGCTTTACTCCCAGTGTTTGAGCTAAGCTAATTAGCGGTGGGCAAGCTCTCCCTTATCACTGAAAGTACAGTCTAAAGAATGGTGTCCATCTAGTTGTCATGGACTTGGGATAGACACAAGACAGGAAAGCAAAAAAAATGTTGGTGTTTGAAGGGCTAGTTCAGCTTTTTTTAAGTTGGGTTACTCGAGGCAAATATAATATGATTAACGACAAAGGAACTTGTGAGCTTGTCTTTGTGAAATCTACTCAAAAAAGTCTCTTAGCTCCACAAACATTTGATTTCGGTCCTCTCTGCTCCTTGTGTTTTTGTCAGCAAAGAACTCTTTTGCTCCACCAGTTGAAGATGCACTCAGAGTTTGCTCCTGCTGGAGGCGTTGAGAGGAGATACAGTATCCATGCTGCAGATTCAGGCTCAACGTCCCAGTGGGAAATAAACAAACTTCCTCTCCACTTAAAGCCAGAAGGAACAATATGACACCCCTCCAAAATACAGCTTCTTCTTTTTGGGTAACAAGATGAGTTAGTCAGCAGAAAAGTGGGACACATCGCCCCCCCACATCACGTCACTCTGCAGGATTGAATTGTTTTTTTTAAAATCAAACGCCGATTCAGTCTGCAGTTTGACAATCACCCTCACACTCTGGACAACAATAACCTGTTTGTGAACATCTACCAGCCGTGTATTGTGCAGCCACGTCGGACATTTCCAATTTTCCTGCAATTTGTTGTCGGGCAATCACAGAAACAATTTGAGGCCAGACTGGCTCGCCAAGTTCTTTGGAGGGAGGAACACACCTGGAGAGCAGCAAGAGGAGCTGCTGAGAGTCTGCAGGAGAGGCTGAGAGGACAAAACGGAGACATTTGGACATGAGGGGGGAAAAATACCAGGAACCTAAGGGTGGAGGCCTGATTCACTGCCCTGACAACAAGGTACAACCTATCACGATCCAGTAATCCTTTTGAAATAAAAAAAAAACCCTTTGTTCTCAGTTATTCTAACATGTGTGATGAAGTTTAATTTTTTTCTGCTATAGCCTGATAAACTGGAACAAACTGGAACCAAATGATCTAAAGCCTGGTACTGAATGACAATCAACCTAGTCCTGCATAATATATAGAAATATACAACAACAACAAAAAAATGGCACAGCATCAACTAAACTAAAGGCTGCTAACAAATGATCAAAAACCTGGTACTAAACAATCTATGGCCTGGAACCTAATGATCTACAATCCAAAACCAAATAATCAGTGGCCTGGTGCCAAATGATCCATCATCTGGTACCAAATAGTATTTAGACTAAATGATCTTCAGTCCACAACACAATTAATTACTATCTAGTACCAAATGAGCTATGGCCTGGTATCAAAAATCTACATTGTTGTACCCAATGATATTTGGACCAGTGCCAAATCATCTACAGTCCAGTACAAAATGATTTACAAGTAAGTACCAAATGATCTATAGCCTGGTACTAATGATCTACAATCTTGTACCGAAAGATATATGGACCAGTGCAAAATTATTTACAACTTGGTACCAAATGATCGACACTCTGATAGCACATGATATACAGCCTGGTACCAAATGATGTATAAACCAGTAAAGAAAGATCTGCTGTCTGGTACAATTGATCTTCAATCTGGTACCAAATGATCACTGGCCTGGTATCAAATGATTAGCAATCTTGTACCAAATTATATATAGCCAGAACCAAAATGATCAACAGTCCAGTGCAAAATAATCCTTAGTCTCATATCAAATGATTAATGGCCTGGTACCAAAAGGTTTATGGACCAGTCCCAATTACCCACAACATTGTACCAAATGATCTTTAAAATGGTACCAAATGATATATGGACCAAGTACTGAAAAATCTCCAACCTGGAAACCATCTGCCTACAGTCATGTACCAGCTAATCCACAACACAGAACTAAATAATATATGGCCCTGTATTGAATGATCTCAACCAGATACCCAGTATTCTACAGATCTGTAACAAATGAAAGATTAACCAATACATGATCAGCACCAAATGATCTACAACCTGGCACCACATGACCTTAAACCTGGTACCCAAGGACATTCAACCTAGTCCAGCATGATACATGGACCTGTACCAAATAATATACAGCCTGGAACCACCTGATCTAATACCTGCTAACAAAGGAACTTAAACCTGTTACCAAATGATCTATGACCTGGTACCAAATGATCTGCAATCTAGTATCAAATGATAAATGAACCAGTACCAAATGTTCTACATTCCACTTTAAAAAAACCCTACAATCTAAGACCAAATGATCTATGGCCTGGAACCAAATGATCTATAACCTGGTACCATAAGTTTCCAACCTGGCACCAAATAATCTAAAGCCTGGTACCAAACGATATTCAATTAAGTCCAGTATGATATATGAACCTTTACCAAATAATATACACCTCGGTACCAACTGAGCTTATATCTGCTGACAAGTGATCTAAAACCTGGTACCAAAACATCTTGGACTTAAGACTGAATGATCTACAATCCAGTACCAAAGGATATATGGACCAGTACAAAATGATCTTCCGACCAGTACAATGTGATCTAAAATCGGGTACCACATGATCTACAACCTGGTACCAAATGGCACACAGTCCAGTACAAACTAATATGGCCCGGTATCAAATGATCTAGGTCCTGGCCCCAAATGATACATTGGGTGTCCTTGGGTGTGAGCGTATGCTTGTTTTCTCTACATGCTGACCCTGTGATTGGCTGGTAACCAGAAGGCCATGACCCCAAAATGGAGGAGCGGTGTAGATAATGGATGCATAGATATGAATGCACTGGTTGTTTTTGATGCTGGGCCCTGTGGTGGTCGAATCATTGTTAGTGAAACAGGACATTTTGGTGAATCCAACATCAATGGGGACTTTTCTAATCCTGGTTCTGGTTCTGTAAGAGGACCTGACACCCTGGTGGTGGTGGTGTCTTCACCGTGTGAGGATTAGAGGAGTGTGAACCCTCTCAGGCTGTGTGGTCTGTGTGCTCTCAGACATCTATAATCAAACCTCCGCTCTCTCTCTAACAGCTGTCTGTCACAGAAGAGGGGGGGTGTCTTCCTGACTAAACACCCAAAGCCCCTCTGGCTCAACGTCTCGTGCTGCGTCAAACACCTCCTTAGCAAACACCAGGCTGCTGTTCCCCCCTCCACCATGTGGGGGTGCTGTTGTCCTTCCTCTCCCTGCAGGTGTGACAGTCTCTTGTTGATTCAGCTCAGCTCTGGAGGTTTAAATTAAACATTAAACGCTGAGGAAAATGAGACGAGAGGAGGGGAGGTATAAAAAAAAGAGAGAGAGAGAGTGAGGTTGTATTCATGAGACGTCGACTTTCTTTCTTTACTAAATCTGACACAACACGGTGGGTGGATGATTCATGGCTCATCAGGGACGCTGTGTTTCAGCAAAGCAGGAAGATTTCACCGTCTGGAGACCTCTTACCAACACTTCGACTGTAAATATATGAAGTACCAGGGGAGCGGTTTTAACTGCTGCAAGGTTTCTGACATGAGAATGCAGGTTTCATCACGTTGGAATGATGAGCTCAGGTCAAAGGAGGGGGATGTTCAATTTTGGCATGCTAAAGGCTAAATTACAACAGATAAAACTGCTAAAACTGGGTTAAAGTATTGTCAGAGCTAATGCTAACTGTGTCTTGTTGTGGTGGCGGCCATGACAAGACAAAAAATGATAGTCCACGAAGAAGAAGAAAGAAAAATCCTCAGTCATCCACTAAAGGACTTGAGCTTATATAGCGCTTTTCTAGTCTTTGACTACTCAAAGCTGCTTTACACCGCAGGTCACACCTACCCATTCACACCCATTAGCTCTCGCATTCACTCACTGATGGTTTTAGAGTTTCTATGTTAGTTATCCATCAGTATTTCTAACACATTCACGCCCTTTCATGCCCATTTACATGCCACTGACGCAGCAGTGGGAGCAACTTGGGATTGAGTGTCTTGCCCAAGGACACACTGCCATGTGTCGCCCAGAGCTGGGCTTGAACCTGCAACCTCCCGATCACTGACAAAGCACACTATCCGACTGCGCCCCACCGACGCTACCATGCCATTGTGCCACTAAACTAACTAACTTCCCTGCATAGTTCAACCAGGACTCGAACTGGCAGCCCTCTGGTTAAAAAAGAACCAGAGGGCTTGAACCTTTAACCCTGTGGCTGAAGTAGAAGAGGACAAAAAGATCCTCAATCTTTCAAGCTTGTCAGGGTGGTTGCTGCTTCTGAAGAGTCTCAAGCCACCAGACTAAATTCTGAACATGGTTAAATCTGCATTTTCAACCACAGGGTTGCCAGGTCAAGTCCTAATTGAACCATGCTTAGAAACTGGTTTGGTGCCAGAGTGACTGCTGCTTCTGAAGGCTTTTGAGCCACAAAACTTCCTAGCATGGTTCAATCAGGACTTAAATCAGTAACCCTCTGATCCCTGAACCTCATGCTGCTCCTTTGGTCCATCACCTTAACAATTTGGTTCAGGGACAGTGGGTCCAAATTCCAAAAATTTTACCCACAATCTTGACAAAAACCAGGCAGAAAATCGAACATCACAGCCTCACATCATAACTGCTACTGGATTTTAGTGTCAACTCTTGAATGTGTAAACTAAGTCCAACATTCAAGGTGGCACTGGGCTCAGTCCCAGGGTGGGATGCTGGTTTGGATCCTGATTGAAACATGCTTGGAGGTTGGATTGGAGTTTGGAAGGATGCGGTATGGCTTCCTGGGGCACTGCAGCCAGTTATGGCAGTTTGTAAGACAGTTGAAAAGGGGTTGGCATCAGGGACAGAAGGTCAAAGCCAGATTTTGCCAGCCTGGATAAATGAAAACAAATAAAAGCAGGCCCAACCGATCCAAGTGGAAGTGGAACCACTACCACATTTTTGTAACAAGTCTTAAAAACACATTAAATACATATTTAAGGTGGCAGCATGGTCCCCCTCCTAGGAGAAGGTTGCTGGTTCGGGTCCTGATTGGCGCATGCTTTGAGTCTAATTTGGTTACTAGGGGGATGTGGGCTGACTTCCTGGTGCAATATCGCCATTAAGCTAGGCTGTTGCCTTGGTCTATCACCTGAAAAGTTTAGCTAAGGGACAGGGGGTCGAAAAAGGATTTGTAGACCAACAGGCTCGCTATTTTGCCAGTGGTGAAAAACAGAAAATAAAAGCAGTCCAAGCCAATCCAAGAAGAGAGGGAATGACCCCAGGCCGAATCTGCAACTTCTAAAAAAATCAGGTAGTTAAAGATGCTATGAGGAGTTTCTCAGTAATTACAAAAAAGTCTCACTTTTAGATATATGCCTGATCGAAATACACACTTTAAGATGAGTTTTATAGCATCAATATAGGTTAGCTATAAATGCTATTCCTTTGCTTCGCGGCCAGGTCGGACAGGGCTGGACTGGCATGGATACTCAACTTCAGGAACAAGATAATTAAAACTACAGCAAATTTATATTATTTAGACACGTCTTAGAGCACTGGGCTGTAAGTAGCGATATATAGTCGGCTACAAAACTACAATACTAAGTTTTCCAAAAATTGCTTGTTGTCACACATCAAAAACTACCGCTACGTAACTAGAAAGAGATACATTACCTCGTGGCTTTGCATCCTGTAAGTTGTTGAAAAAAGAAGTTGTAAAGCAATGCAGAGTTCTGAGGAAGGTCCGAGCTGCATTCATTAGCATCACAACAAACACACGCTTTGGCTTGGGTCACGTCTTTAAGACAGTCGCAGCGCGTGCTCATGGGTTGCAGAGTCTTTATGTCACCAGAAATAGATTCTCCTGATAGAACCGTTAACCTAACCTCTAGGTCTGATTAAGTGCCTCACATAATAACTGCCAATGGATTTCCGTAACGAATAATAAATATATGAGCTCATAATTCATAAAAGTAGTGTCCAATTTTTCTCCATTTTCTCATTTCCTGTGAATATTGGTGTCATCTGGAGAAATGAGACTATCATGTTAGCCTGGCAAACACCGAGCAGGGCTTCTCGAGTTGATATTTGGTGAAAACTTGAAGATTTGACAAATAAGCAAATGTTTTTTTAATCTCCTCAGAGCAGAGCCGGCCCTAACCAATTTGGTGCCCTAGGCACAACTTAAAACTATCATATATCTCTACATTTTAGTGACTTTATTTTTATATAATAAAAACCTGAAAATAAATAAATGAAATTTAAATAAATACAAAATTAAAAAAAACAATAAAATATAGTTCAGATGTGGAGGTGGTGATGCTAACTCTCTAATTCTTGTAATATTACTTAGAAAAGGTAAAAAATGTTTTGAATGCTTTTATTACTTAAAATGGCCTAAATAATAGATAAATGAAAAAAAATCTTTAAAAAAGTTTGAAGTTTACCATATGGCAACAACATGCAAAGAATGTGGAAAGAACCACAAAATCAACATTTTTGACCAAAAAGTCATTTCATTTAAAACAAGACTCAACATATCCATGTCATACTCATCCAAAATGAACACATAAACATTTATACAGTGAAAATATTGCATAATTTCAACATTTATCTAAAACATCTGCTAATAGAAACCCAAAACCTTGAACCTGGCTCAATTAAGAACAATCTATCATTCTTTTTTTTTAATTTCATGCACCTGTTTTTCTGTTTTATTTCATTTGATTTCAACTCATTTCAGTTGATTTTGATCTGATTCCTCCTCTCGGTTGACAGTTATTTCTACCCTGCTCTCTTTCCCTCCCCCGTAGAAGTGGCTGGGATGCATCTTGCATGGAAGAAAGTGGATACTATGTTTAAGATAGCCAGCAACATACCTTAAATTAAAAAATATTAAAAATATATAATGTTATTACTTTTAAAACATAAGCAAAAGATGTAAACAGTCTCAGGATAGTTTCATGCTATGTAAATGAATGGAACTCCATTAGGTTGTATACACTAGGAATTTTCCATATTTGCATATTGTTGCCGTATGGCAACAAATCTGTTCTGGCATATTACAAAAAATGTATAACATCAAAATTGAATTAAATGTAAAATAAATAAAGTTTACTTACCCCAGATAGTGATTTACATTTTTATTTGGTGAAAATACCCTTAAGTTCTTAATAAAAGACAGTCTTGGAGAGTTCCAGACAATTATGTTTGCATGTCAAATGTCCATTAGCAAAAAGGACTGGCAAACAAGATATCCTGGTCATGTGACCTCAAAAATTCTATGTCCTTCAAACTAAAAGCCCCCTTTCACACCAAAATGAAAAAACAAACATTTTATTTGACAGCTTTTTAGAAAAATGAAGGTTCAGTAATTGTTGCCATATGGCAACACTATGCAATAGAGGGCTAATGAAGACTCACATGGCTGTACTAGAGATGTGGAGGCAGAAGATCCTGATGGCTGTAGATTGATCAGGGAAGCAGAACTGTCCACAGATGTCCCAGGATTGGCAGGGAGGGGATTTAAATACTTTAGAAGAGCATCTGTCAAAAGAAGAACATTTTTGTAACTCTGATATTTGACAATGAAGTCATAGTAAACAACACATACCCACTTGGAAACCCACTCAATTATTGCACCTGAGCTGCATTACAGCCTCTGTCTACACAGAAAAATGTATTCATCTTTCTAGATGCTGATGTGATGACAGGGTTGTTATTTGTTTCTAAAACTGTTGATATATTTACAAAAGTCCGGACCATTATGATTTCTCAGGAAAAAGGAAAACATTAAACGCAATTGCAAACCCCTGCAGGCTGTATGAACAAACATAAAAAATAAATTGGCTTTGAAACAACAAAGCAACCCTCTTTATTACTGCACTTGATTAATCAAGTTAATACTTTAAAACATGGTATTTCATGATAGTAGTAGTGAATTACTGATAATCAGGGGTGGACAGTAACGAAGTAGATTTACTTGAGTACTGTACTTCAGTACAACTTTATTTTTCAACCTGAGTTGTCCTATTGAACTCCCAAGTGTATGTGTGTATGATTGATGGGGACAATATTCTACTTTTAAAATTGGCTCAGTATCAAGGGACGGATGCAGCCGGCAGCCTAGATAGAGCAACTGCATCCCGTATAAGTTTGAGCATTAAAAGTGTTTATTTCGCCACAGACCGGTTATGTCGCCGGTGCTAGCTCTCTAATTAGCATTGTAAGCATTGCGTTTTCCTTCACGCCCTCTGACCTGTGTGCGTCATCTGTGAGCTTGTTGCCGGAAGAAAACAGAGAAGATGTGCATGCGCCACTCAGAGTGGAGCTGCTTATCCCGGAGGACAGTTGGAAGTTTTACTGCATCGGTATCATGGCTGAATATTTACCAGATTTCGAGTTGTGAAGACGAGCCTTTTAGTTAAACACAGTGTTTATTTGAGCCAGAGTATATCTGGACGAGGAGCTGCTACAAACTCAAGAGCTAACGAGGATAGCAACAGAGGGCTAGCAGACGAGGGTGAAACAGCGGCTGCACTAACGCAATTTCTGAGGACTGGTGGTGCTCCTGTGGTTGCTGTGACTCTATGCACACAGAGGAATGCATGTCTGTGTTGCATATCAGAGTGGGACCTGTTGCCCAATATTCGTGGTCTCGATGTGTCGTGGGATGATACAGAAAGTACCCGACGCTGTGTAACTACATTGGAGGATCTTCTGATCAGCAGGGCAGTGCTGGACACCTTTTTCATGTACCCAAAATAAATTGGAGGAGGCGACCAAAACCACAGGGACCAAATGGTCAACTATCCATAAAGTAAGTATAACTAATATAATCTTTATGCATACAATACGTTTTAAGTATTGTATGTGTGTGTGTTATAATTGCCACAGACCGGTTATGCGATCGCGGTGCTAGCTCTCTAACTAGCATTGTAACACGGCAGGCCACAAGTCTGTACTGGCTGGACGAGAGCAAAAAGTGAAGACGACTTAGGGCAACAGCAAATGTGTGTGTCAGAGACAAATCTAGAGCGTTCATAGCCGCTGCTTCACCCTCGCCTGCTAGCCCTCTGTTGCTATCCTCGTTAGCTCTTGAGTTTGTAGCAGCTCCTCGTCCGTATACTCTGGCTCAAATAAATCTGGTGGCCAGTTTTCATCAATGAAAAGGCTCGTCTTCACTCTCGAAATCTGGTAAATATTCAGCCATGATACCGATGCAGTAAAACTTCCAACTGTCCTCCGGGATAAGCAGCTCCACTCTGAGCGCGCTGCATGGCTCCTCTGTTTTCTTCCGCAACAAGCTCACAGATGGCGTCACACAGGTCAGAGGCGTGAAGGATAAACGCAATGCTTACAATGCTAATTAGAGAGCTAGCACCGGCGATGCATAACCGGTCTGTGGCGAAATAAACACTTTTAATGCTCAAACTTATACGGGATGCAGTTGCTTCTATCTAGCTTCGCTGCCGGCTGCATCCGCTCCCTTGATACTGAGCCAATTTTAAAACGAGTTGTACCCGTCAATCGTATACACACATACACTTGGGGCAATAGGACCCAGGTTGAAAAATACCGAAGTTGCCCTTTAAGTACATTTTTTGGATATCTATACTTTACTTGAGTTGTTTTCTTTTTTAGAACTCATGACTTTTACTTGACTACATTTAAAAGACAAATATTCTACTTTTAACTCCACTACATTTCTGTGAACGGCCTCATTACTCATTACTTTTAGGTACAGGTGTGAAGTCAGTGATTTGTTCAAGTGGTGTTATCTATACTTCGATATTTCACTGTCTTAAAATAATGTTTGGTTATTAATCAATACAATCTTTACCGAGAGACAAACAAGCACTGCAGTTTTGTCTTTGTTTTTGCAATTTTTGGTTGTACCTGTGTCAGAACATGCTGGGTTTTTTTTGTTTTTTTTGTTTTTTTTTTGGGGGGGGGGGGGGGGGGTAGATAAAAAAAAAAAGAAAATGGCAATTTCAGTCATTATGTTCTGTAAGGTCAACGGGAAAATTTACTTTTAGGGTCATTCCGCCAAAACAGTGAAATTTGCCTGTCGAAACTCTTCAAAATTGAACTTCATTTTTCATTCAATTTCAAAATACAATTCAGTAATATACATTTACTCATTCAAAATGAGTACTGGTCAATCTCAGGCTACTTTATTTCATTTATTGCAACTTTCGACAGTTTATTATCATTGCAATTTTTTCTCTGCTGTTACCAAAACTCAAATGCCATTTTAAAACCATGAATAAGTAAAATTATAATAAGAATATCGTCCACGTACAATGTTTCCCTTAGAAAAAATAGTTAATTTAGAAGAAATGGTTGGTTGCATGATGAAAATACTAATATTTATCACAAAAATGACTTTTTTTTACTTTTACTGTTACTCTTAATTTGAGTAACAGCAATGAGGGTAACAGCAATGAGTTTTTAGCATAAAATTAGTAATTGTGTGAAATCTAGCTACTTAGCATCTATGCTAGTAGCTTGAGCACATGGAGCACATTCTTAAGATTTAACTGAATATTTTACTTTTGAAATCAACAAATGCTGTCTCAGAGATAACTTAGGTAACAGGACTGAGTTTTTAGATTGACCATCTCTAAAACAGCTAATATATCATTATTTAAGGAAAACCAAACGATAACTTACTTTTTACTTCACCCTCATGCTGAGAACACTCTAAATGAGTCACTTTTGCAGTCTAAAAGCACTGGTGGAATGTTCAGAATTTTAACCCTGTGAAAAATAGCACATCTAAAGGCGCATATTAGACTGCTAAATATTTTACAAATCATTGAAAGTCCAACAAATGCTGTCTGCCTATTTTGAGTGGAAGAAGTTTTTCATACTGCTAGAAAGCTGTAATCCAAGTGTCCTGTAACGTCCAGTAATTCAATTCAAAAGCCTTTAGTACATTTTTGAGCCTAAACAATGCTATAAAATTCCGTCTTTGATAAGACTTCCATGGCGCTCCTGCACTCGTAACAGGCGGACCAATCAGGCGGTTTAAGGAAGTTTAAAGCATTTATGAATAAGACAGTTACTCCTTTGGCTCCTTGTCAGATGGAGTTAGTTAAAAATCACCCCGACCTCCAGCTGCATTTGAGACATCAAAAAAGTGCTCCAGAGTGTTGCTCAGCATGAGGGTGAGTAGAAAATGAGGCCAAATTGTTGTTTGGGTGTAGTGTTCCTTTAAATTTAAGGAAAAATAAAAGACATAACTTACTTTTGGTCTTCCCATGACCTGCAGAAGACCTAAATGATGCCAAATCCTGCAGAACATGTCACTGGTGGAATGTTCCAGAATTTAAAAGGAGGGAATGTGTTTGGGTAACAGCTAGGCCCGTGTTCAAAATATCGACAAAAATATACAAAAATATATCGTGATCACTTTTGTGTATCGTGTAGTATCTACATTCTAATCTGTAATATATTTTTGTAAATACACTTTGTATTAAATATACAATAATATGCTAAAGACAGCTGAATTCACCGAATTATATTACATAAAATATCTCGACTGATTATTTCAAAAGCTCATTACCTCGTTACTTTAACTGAATAATATATAATATATATATATATACATATATATATATACTACTACACAGTGCACGGGCGGTCATTGACATTACGCTTTTCTGTGTGCACAACGCTGCTACCTCCATATCTTAAGAGCAAAGAGAAGAAAGAGAGTCCACAGAAGAAACAGCAGAAAGTGTCCCAAGTGTGTGGTCACTACAAGAAGGGACAAAAAGAAAACACAGTGCAGTGTGTCTGATGTCAAACAGAGTTAGCCTAGCACGTAGCTTAGCATGATAGCACGTTGTTAGGGCTGCAACTATTACTATTACAGCATCTTAAATATGCTCATCACAGACATGCGTCCTCTCTCCATGGTGGAGGACACAGGATTTAAGAACATGATCAAGGATTTCAATCCAAACTACACAATGCCCTCCAGAACACACTTCACAAATATAATTGCAGAATTATATTACTGCTTTGTAAATCAGAATTGTATTGGCTTTGTTTTAAGCCAGTACTGGTTTAAACTTTAAAAGTTGTTAAAATAAAAACCCTTTTCTGAGGAATAAGCAGCATTTGGTTGATCATTTTGAAAGCCCTAACATGTTGCATTGTATACAATTGATTTATTTGTTTAAAAACAAAAAAGTATATTTTGTTAGAGTACTCGAGTACTCGAAGAAATAATCGACAGAGTACTCGATTCCAAAAATACTCGATAGTTGCAGCTCTAATGTTAACAGTGGCACAGTTCAAGGTAGAAGACGAGCTACATAATGAAGCATATGTTCTAAATTTGAACTTAGGTCTACCATCTTTGGGGATCTGAATTTATGTCTCTCAAGTTGTAGAACCACTTAAAACTCATCCTGTTCTTTTTCTTCTTATAAGAAAAAACTAAACTTGTCAAGAATTTTGCTTAAAGCATAGTCAATGTTCACAATTTACGTGTATCAGGATACGTATTGTATCGTGAAGTTGCTGGAAATACCCAGCCCTAGCAACAGCAATGAGTGAAAACCTGGGGACAGCACAAAAATGTGAACTTTAACAAAAATATGACTTTTTTGTAAAACTTTTGTTTTAAAAGTGTAGACAGAATATGGAGTCACACTGAAATGCAAAAGAAAATTTGCTTTGGAAGGATTTTGGTCATGATGCATTGTAGTAAAGTGTAGTGTTTGGCTGTGGGGACAGGCAAGAAATGCTTTGTATTAGTGTTTTGGATGCCATTTTAAAATATTTAAAAATTATATATGTAATTTCTACAAATATTAATGTGTATGGTGTTTAGTATAATAGTAAAATATAATTTGTAATATATTACTACTTGTGTTTATACATTTAATATACAATAATATGATGGGGACAGAAATTTCACTCTTTTGGCGGAATCGCCCTTTAATACTTAAAGCAGGTACTCCAGTACTTTAACTGAAGTAAAAAATTGACTGAGCAACTTTCACTTGTATTGGAGTAATATTTGAACATGAGTATCTATACTTTGACTTGGTATTGAGTACTTCGTCCACCACTGTTGATAATAGAGCCAACGTTTGAAAAGCTTAATTCCACAGGTTCATAGGTATGTTTTATCTTCATCAGAGCAGCAGGGCAAGTGTGCTTCAAACTATTTATGACAATATTTGTATTAAAATGAGCTGAATGTCAGCTTACTACGAATGTTAGCTTACTAAAGATGTTAAGAAGCAGGACTCTAATGACACCTGCCTCACAAAAAAACTGTAATTTCATACCTGGTTATTTTATCTACATGTATAAAAATGTTTACCTAATTAAAAAGTAGTGAAAAACACTGACGTTAACTTTAATAGAAAAACGTGAAGACCAACTGATAACAAGCTAGCATACCTGCGAGTAAAACTTCTAAACAACATGGCGCACATAGCTACCTCCGTCTTTTTGGCGTTTCTCCTCCTCCTTTCTTCTTCTCCTTCGCCCCTGGGCTCCTGAAGGCTTTGGCTTTTTGACATGACACCTGTTTTTTAGCGTACTGTGGGTCAGTATCATTGAAGCAGCATTAATTACCTGTCCATCTCATCCACAGATGAGCAGGTGAGGAGGAGCGGTGTAGATGCTGTGATCATGAGCCCTTCAGGGTCAAGCCGAGTGCAGGAAAATAGAGCTTTTTAGGTTATCGTCATGTTTCGCTGGATTCTTTTGTAACATTAGGCTCATTCTGCATGACATGGATTTTTCTGTCCCTAGCCTTAAGAGATGTATTACTCCTGAAGAAAACAGTTTGTGTTAGATTTTTTAAAAGTATTTTATTTAAAAAACATTATTTCAGCTATCTCACTATTTGGAGCCATCAGCTTGGTAATATTTGCTTTTTAATCAATAATTTAGAATCCCAACCACAACAAAAGTGCTCGTCCCCACAGTCATTGATGGAGAGAAAGTGCTGTATTTTGAGTTTAAAAATATGTTTTCCTAAAAAAAAAAAAAAAACAACAACTATCAAATATATGATATAAATTACATTTTAAAACAAAATGCCAAATAAGTATTATAAAATATATTTAAAGTAGTCGTCCCCTGCAGTCATGTCTGGTGGTGTTACCATGTGACAAAAGTCTTTTTATTTTTAATAAAGAAATCACTCTGATGACATCACTTGACTTCCTTTGACCTCTTTCTTGAAGATCTATGAAGAGGGACCCTGGTAAGAACATTGTCCTTTTCAGTTTTCAGAAATATTAACATTTATCTCATGATTTCATAAGAAGATTTAAGTTGACGTCACAGGTGTAACCAACTTTATTGGCAGGGAATTGCAAACAAAGAAATAAAAATGTATTTAGAAGACATAATTTAGTGAATAGATCAGATTAGTAACATGCTGTGTCATGCTCTGCAGCAGCCATTTTGTTAAAGGGCATTTTTTGTGAAGCTGTCACTGGTGTTACCTTTCTAATGGGTAACAATAAGGAACACCAGTGACAATCAGATGTGTGGATTCACTTTATTAAATGGTGTTTTGTGATAAATGTACCAAAAAAATAAAAGATCATTAAGCTTTCATTTATGTGTATTTATAAGTCAATGGCATATGTAACAATGTAGTTGAAGTTTAAATGTGAAAAAAAAAAATTAAAAAAAGACATTTTGCCATCCCAAAAATCCACGTTTCTGTAGAATGACCCATTACTGAATAAAAGTCTGGAAATTCTTTCATACAAAAAAGATCACCTTAACTCTTTGTTATTATTATATTGTAGACATTTTTTCTTCTTTTCTTCTTATCATACACCGGCAATCATTGTGGCGCCAGCAGATTTTCCTACCCACCAGAAATTGCTACTTTATGGTTCTGCACTTGCGCATTATGTCATCAGTGTCATGCCCATAATTTTTGGCTTCGATTTCAAGCCGTCTCAAGGAGGCAGAGGCTGTAGCATCGCGAGGTAAGTATGCATACTGTCTTTGCTGTTAAATAAAACTATCATCTAACTGTGTTCTCAGCGTTAAGCTTGGAGAAGTAATAAGTATTTTGTGGTCTAATACTGTGTGCGTACACTGTATTCTAAGCGCATAAATTGGAGAAGTAATAAGTTATTTGCGTTGTAAAACTGGAATTTTTATGTCGCAGAAATTCCTGTATCAAAGCTGCACGTTGAGGTTTAAAAATAAAGTCAATACTTAACTCCCTATCCCTTTATCCTAGCTAGTTATGTGTTTTTAATCTTTACTTTACTTTACTTAGTCATTATTATTTAAAGCAATACCCCTCTGTAATTAATCCCAGCTAGTTTTGATATGTTTTAAGTGTACTTTAGGACGCTGACCAACGTAGCTAAGGTAACCCTGACTCGTCAGACAACTCGACTGCCATTATTGATAACATCACAACAACAGTACATTCTGTCAGATTAGACAATAAGATGAATGCCCGACGGCTGTTACTGTTATGTGAAGCACCACAAAGCTAATGTTGCTAACCTATCCAGCAGAAAGACGGCGACATCCGTGTCCGTTTTCAGGTCTTTCAATTCACAGAGTTCCCTCCACCGTTGGAAAGCAACACCAATGTTGACCCGGGTCTTCACTCTTTCATGGTCATAGCCCTTCTTTTTCACTTTTCACTCCTCTGACCTTTTTCTTTTGGGCTGTTTTTCAGCCATTGCTACTGCACATATTGTATCTCTCTCTTACGCTAACTGCGCACGCTACGCAACCTACGACTCCCCCTCCCCCCTCTGTCTGATCTGCTCATGAGTATGATCGCCCCCTGGATGTGGGGGGTGTACTCTGTTTTGTTAACTCGGCCTGAGCCACAGTATTTACCTGCTGAAATTCAGAGCCAAGGCTGTGTATTGAAACCGGACTTTTTTTTCAACATGCTGTCAGTGGTGACATCTTGTGGATGGAGAGGAGAAATATGGTGAATTTGACAAAAAGTGCATTAGATTAGAAGATTAGAAGATCGCTGACTACACCTTTAAATTGCACCCCATCATGGCGCAATTATTGAAAAACGCGCGCAGAAGTCTCTCGGGTATGGAAACCCAAAAGACTCAATGTAAAAAATAAAAACAACATTTTGAGCTCAGAGGCTCTAAAAAGTGACAATTTGGATATGTGAGGGATGTTTAGGCTCTTTCATAGTTTTCATGTTATCTCGATTGATGTTTTCGGGGCTTGTTTTTCATCCATCAGAGGAGTTTTTGGACTCCAGTGTCACAGCAGCTGCATTTTGAAGCTTTCGTGCTCCCCGTCTCCGTCCGAGGGCCCGATGTGATGTAATGGAGTGTCTGAGATGTCAGAAGTGCGCTGCTGCAGACGCTCAGAGAGGATTAATGCGGTGGCTCTGAGCCATGCACTCAGTTTTGCTATCGTGACCTTGTCGACTAACTGCCAGTCAACTCAGACCTCCGAGGGTTTCTGCTTCCTTAGCCCAGACCGGCGCCGCGTCTGTCACGCCAGACCCCCCCCCCCACCTTCGCCTCCCTCTTTCACCACCCCCGGGAGACACCAAGTGCCAGGTAGGCGACAAGAAAAGAGACTTTTTGTGCAGCAAGAAGGAGAAAAATCCCTGTATCTGAGCAGAGGGATGGAGGCAGAGCTCAATCAACCCGTTAATAAACCTGTGCGTTTAAGCTAGCTGGACACTTTATGTGGTGCACCTCGCGAGCACCAGGTTGAGCATCTTGTTGTAATAAAACTCTAAAAATATCCTTCATGGCACAGATTTTGTCCAGCAATTTATAAACCAGTGCATTTACTCTAGCTGGACACTTTATTAGGTACACCTCTACAGCACCAATTTCAAGCTGCCTTCGAGTTCGTCCAACTATTTTTAAAGCAGTGCAATTATGCTAGCTGCTCACTTTATTATGTATACCTTAGCAGCATCACTTTGAGCGCCATGTTTTTAGTGCTGCCTTTGTTCTTTGTGGCACAGATCTTGTTCAGCTGTTTATAAACCACAGCATTTATGCTAGCTGGCTGCTTTATTATGTACACGTTACTAGCCCTAATTTTGAGCCCCTTGTCGTTGGGGCTACCTTAGAGCTCTGTGGCACAGATTCTGTCCAGCTATTAGCAAACCAGTGCATTTCTGATAGTTGGCCACTTTATTAGGTACACCTTGCTAGCTTAATTGAGCTATATTTTGTGTTAGACCTGCCAAAATCATGACATAGATTTTGTCCAGCCATTTATGAACCTGTGCATTTATGCTAGCTGACCACTTTATAAGGTACACTTTCCTAGCATAATTTTGAGCCCACTTGGAGGCAAAGAACACCTTGCTAGCACCAGGTTGAGCCTCCTTTCGTCGATGTATCAGTTCACTTGTGGGGGGATTTCTGTAGTTCCTTGAGAACAACAGATTCTGTCGGTGGCAGATTTAAGCCCAGCACATGTTGATGTGTCCTTGGGCAAGACATGTAACCCCAAGTTGCTTTCACTGCTGCTTCAGTGACGTGTGGATGAATAAAAGTGGAAAATAATTAGGCCGTGAGTGTTCAAGCTTTTATCTTATGCAGTAATTTAAACAACAAACACATAAGTGTGAACGTCTGTCAGCGTCCTCGCGTGTTTGGAGCTCAGATATTGAATGACTAGCGATCTGCTGCGTTTGAACACCAAAGCCTGATGTTACGCTTGCACCGATGGAGACACAGTGAAGATCTGAGCTCCTGTGATCTGAGCTGAAACTCCTCTTCCTCATCAGGATCTCAGCTCTAACCGAGCGTGGCTGTCACGTCCGCTCCTCTCGGCGATGCTCCCGTTTCTGCGTTAATAATCATTAATGACAAACATCTAAGAGGCTGAAGATGTACATTATTTTATCCCTTTCATGAGCATAGATCTTCTCTGGAGACGAAGCTCTCATGTTTCACCTCTGGGCTTGCTTTGAGGCTCTAAACACTGCGGAGAATCTCAAACAGCACTATTTTTATCTCTCTGTGGGTGATTAATGCTACAGTAGCTATGCTAATTGTTTAATAAGATCGCTTTGAAGGGTTTTTGTTTAATTATTTTATTTCTTCCGGCAGCACAATAAGAAGATCGCTTTTATTCTTCTTTGAGTGCATCCCCTGAAAGAGAAGTATCCAGCAAGGGGCAATACTCTGTAAGGAAATGCCTTATTTTAACAACTCAGACATTTTTTTTTTGTTGTTGTAAATGCATGGTCATTGTTTTCTGGAGTGCATTTTTCACCAGAGTGAGACATCTTACTCCTCTTCTTATCTTTGATGGCAACATCACGTTGGGAAAGCGCAACAAGGTGGCGCAACGTGTCTTCAACCTTTTTTTTCTTGCTGAATTTCCATTCTCTACATGGACGATAAAGACATTAAAAGTCAATCCGAAGAGAAGTCAGTAAAGGGTGTACCTAATAAAGTGGCCCTGACACCTAACGACAGACAGAGATCCTCTCACAAACAGATCACCCACTCCTCCTTCAGGCTTAAAGGTGTGTCCCAAATCGCATACTTCTTTACCCAATACTTAAAAATTTGAAAATACTGCAGCAAAA
This sequence comes from Scarus forsteni, assembly GCA_036419115.1. Lineage (NCBI taxonomy): Eukaryota > Metazoa > Chordata > Actinopteri > Labriformes > Labridae > Scarus > Scarus forsteni. The sequence continues at coordinate 247,234 of JAZDUH010000401.1, forward strand.
TGAAAAAAATGATGGGAAGTACGGGAAAAATCAACATGCAAAAGTACCGAGATGACGTTCCCAAATCGGTAAAGATTTTGAGTATGTAACTCTGGAGGTGGAGAGCTGTGCCTTAACAGTGGATGTGGCTGCACTGTATAAATGTATGTGATAAATGTGTTTTATAATGTGGCTTTGTGTGGAAATACTTCAAAACTCTGGATGAAAATGCAAATTGGCACCGAGCGGAGGGATAAAATCCACTGGATCCATGTTTGGACCGGAAAGAGAGAGGATCCAGAGTGCCATCATACTCATGCAGACACATGTGTAAAGTAAACCCACTCTGTTTTGCACTCTACATTGTCATTCAATGGATTTGAAAAATGCGGAGTGGTGAGAGTGCCAAATTAACTAAATAACTGTTTAATTAAAAAGCTAACAAAAGTGGAAATATAAAGACTAATAAATCAAATAAAAATATATTGGTGCTGTATAAAGCAAAATTATTTTTTAAAAAAGTCAATACGAGAGAAGGATGATTAACATTGCATTATAAAGGCAAAAAAGTTAAAATAATTTGAAACATTTTAAAGAAATGTGCTAATAGATGAATTAAAAATATATTGTGTCTGTATAAATCAGTATTAATCAAAGAATAAATCTACAAAAGAAAAGGCTAGTGAAGGCAGACATATGAAAACCAAATAAATAAAATAAAAAATATAATGGTGCTGTACAAAGCAAAAACTAATCAAACAATAAATCCATACAAGAAAATGATAATTAATATTGCATTATAAAGACAAATTAACATAATTTGAAACATTTTAAAGAAATGTGCTTATAAATAAATTTAAAAATAGTGTAAATTAATATTAATCAAAAAATAAATCTACAAAATAGAAGGCTAGTAAAGGCAGACATATGAAGAAAAATAAATAAAATAAAAAATATATTGGTGCTGTATAAAGCATAACTAATCAAACAATAAATCCATACAAGAAAATGATAATATTGCATTAAGCAAACAAATTAAGTAAAATAATTTGAAACGTTTTTTTAAAAATGTGCCTATAATTTAATAAGAAAATATTGTGTCTATATAAATCAGTATTAATCAATCATAAAATAAATCTACAAAAGAAAAGGGTAGTAAAGGCAGACATATAAAGACAAATACATAAAGTAAAAAATATGTTGGTGCTGTATAGAGCAAAAGTAATCAAAACTAAATCCATACAAGAAAATGATAATTAATATTGCATTAAAAAGACAAATTAATTAAGATAATTTGAAACATTTTAAAGAAATGTGCTTATAAATAAATTAAAATAAATAAATAATGTGTCTCTATAAATCAATATTAATCAAAAAATAAATCTACAAAAGAATTTTTTAAGGCACATTATGATCAGTACATTGCCATTACTGTTGAAATGCACTTTATTGTTGCTTTTACCGTGCGCATTAAATGCCACATTGTCATTGCTTTAACTGCCTACTTCCTCTTTTTTTTTCTTTTGAACTTTATTTCTTTGCTTCTCTTATCACTGACAATGTCACTGTTTGAAGCAAAGGAAAAAGCAAAGGTAAAATGCGCAGAAAAAATGCGCAGTAGGAATGTCCTTGTGCGACTTGGGATTTTTCTTTATCTTTTTCCCTCTTTTTCAGGTAGCCCCAGAGAGGGGAACCGGAGGCTCCTTGCTGTGTTTTTTATTTTTTTTTGTTTATCTTTACATTTCCACTTTTGTTAGCTTTTTCATTTATACATTTATTTTTGGTTATTTGGCACTCTCACCACTCCATATTTTTTGCATCCATTAAATGACAATGTTGAGCGCAAAACAGAGGGTTTACTTTACACGTGTGTCTGCATGAGTATGATGGCACACTGGATCCTCTCTCTTTCCAGTCCATTTTAATGACAGACAGCCTCCAAAGCGTTTTGTTTTTCATTTTCATTTCAAATTCAGTCAGTTATGGAAAATATTTGCTGTTTGACAGTCCAAACATGTTGACATGCACATGGAAGATTCTCTCTCTGTCCTGTGCCAGTTTGCACCTGGCTTTTAGATGGGCCATATATAAACGCAAAAACACCGAGCGCAATCTGTTTCGGGTTTGATAAATCACATTGCAGTGGCTAACTGGTCACATTTGCATGTCCTTCTCATATTTTCTAAAAATCTGCATGTGTTTTGCATATTCATGAAGGCAAACATTAAAGGAATTGCTATTTTGCTTATTTGACATACGCAATCCTCAGTGCACCCTGTTAGTAGATCAGCTTGCCAACCCTATCAAGTTTGTTTTTAATCACACAAAACTTTAGTAGATCAGGCCCCAAATGTTCTGTCTTTTTGCTTCTTTACTTTTATTTTTTCCAATTTTAGTGAATAAAGCACTTTTAAAAGGAATCTTAAAATACACAGCAGTGGGAGAAATGCTGGTTCATTTCTCGGCCTGATTATCACTTCGTTAAAAACTGATTTTTCACACCAAGCAGCTGGTGTTTTCTGCTCGTTACACAGAGAGCATTGTGGGTAATCTCAGGATGACGCATCGTTTTTATTCACAGAAACAGAGCTTGTGACTGTTGTTTGTAGTGTGAGAGCGGATGGTCTTAAAATAACTACACGGCTCACTGGGAGATCTATCTATCTATCTATCTATCTATCTATCTATCTATCTATCTATCTATCTATCTATCTATCTATCTATCTATCTATCTATCTATCTATCTATCTATCTATCTGATTGTGTGTGTGCGTGCTTGGCCAGTTAATTAGGTACACCTTGCTAGTGCTGGGTAGGAGACTGTTTTGCCTTCAGAGCTGCTTGAATTCACTGTTATAAGAGAAAAGCCTTAAAAGCCAGTACCTTTGACTGTATGAGGATGTTAGTGCCTATGGCATGGGTAACTTGCACATCTGTGGACGCACCATTAATGGTGAAAGGTACAACTCACTAAAATAATGTTATATACACTCACTGGCCAGTTAATGAGGCACAACTTCCCGAAAATGTGTATTTACAGTCCCTGGCCAAAATATTAGGCACACCTCGTTTAAAAACACGAATGTAACCGTAATGGCCAATTCATTAGGTACAATCTGCTAAAAAAAAAAAAAAAATAAGAAAAGAAAAAAAAGTAGATACACACGTTGGCCAGCTTTTAAGGCACAACAGTACATGGTCAATAATTGAAGCCCTTGTTCATTTTTTTTTTACTTTAGGACTTTAGGGTTCAATATATTTGGCAAAAACTGGTTCATAATCAACTGACAATTTACCAGGCACAGCTCTCTGAAAAATGTATTTACACTTCCTGGCCAACTTGTGAAAAACAAATTTGAAATATCAGACTGGCCAATACATTAGGTACAACCTGTTGGTAACAACTGTGAGGTAACTGACTGGTCAATTCATAAGGTACAACTTGCTAAGCATTAATATGAAGTAAGTGACTGGCCAAATCATTAGGTTCATCTTGCTAAGACTAAATGTGAATTAACTGACTGGCCAATATATAAGCAACAGCTTGATTGGAACAATTGTGAGGTAACAGACTGGCCAATTTATTAGGTATGACTTGCTAATCACAAATAAGAAATAGGTGGCTGGCTAATTTATCAGGTTATCTTGCTAAGACCAAATGTGAACTAACGGCCTGGTCAATATAAGGGAAAGCTTGTTGGGAACAAATGGCAGGTAACTGACTGGCCAATTTATTAGGCACAGCCTGCTAAGCATTATGAAATGGGTGATTGGCTAAATCATCAGGTTCATCTTGCTAAGACCAAATGTGAATTAACTAACCGGCCAATATGAGGTATCAGACTGGCCAATTTATTAGGTACAGCTTGTTGGGAACAAATTTGAGTTAACTGACTGGCCAATATATTTGGTATAACTTGCTAAGCATTAATATGAATTGGGTGATTGGCTAAATCATCAGGTTCATCTTGCTAAGACCAAATGTGAATTAACTAACTGGCCAATATATTAGGCACAGCTTGTTGGGAAAAATGTGAGGTAACAGAAGGGCCAATTTATTAGGTATGACTTGCTAAGCACAAATAAGAAATAGGTGGCTGGCTAATTTATCAGGTTATCTTGCTAAGACCAAATGTGAGGTAACTAACTGGCCAATTTATTAAGTATAATTGTGAGACAAACTAATTCAAATAAATTGTCTGGCCATCAACTTGCTAAAATATTCATGTAGCCTTTGCCAGATAAAAAAAAAACTTCAGAAACATTCCTCAGAGAATTTATGAACATGACAGCTGCTGCAGATTTGTTTGCTGCACATCCTTGATGAGAATCTCCTGTTCCTCACCATCCCACAGGGGCTCTCTTGCCCCCTTCAGAGCTGTAATACTGTGGCCTTGAGTGAAGGTGGACATTTATGCCAAATTTAGAGAAAATACTGGGCAGTTTTTTAGGGATTTTTCATTCACAAGCAGGCAAACCTCCCTTGAGATTACTGCAGACTTTAACCTGTGTGAGTGGATGTACTAACAGACCAACAACCTCAAAAACATGAAGCCTCTGGCCTTGGCTGTCGACTGCTTGTAGGATTTAAGATCATGGCTTCAGGATTAATCTGGTCTGGTGTACCTAATAAAGTGGCCAGTAAGTGTAAAACCCTATTGCTCAAAGAAAACAATAGTTAACCTAACATTAAAGCATCCAGAGTTTAACGAGAGCTAATTTAGAAGCGTTCAGAGCTAGCAGCATCACGGTGTGTTTATTAAAGCCTCCTGTTGTTTAAAGCGGCTCATCCATCAGCTCGCAGATGTTCAGGTGTGAGTCTACACCCCGAGGCTTCGTCTGCAGAAGGCCAAAAGCAGCTCCTCGAGGCCCCCGGGAGCCCGTTTGTCCCGCGTTAATTCCTGAAATAACTCATTTGAGGTTCGTTAATGGCTGCAATCAATAACTGATGTGTTATTTCTGTCAGAGGGAGGGTCTCGAGGCAGAGGAGCACGGCGTGACGCTGCTGCTGAGGTGGAGGGGGAATGTTTGTTGATGCTGCAGCTGTGTGGAGTCGAGGAAATCAAGCATCTGCCTGGCAAATTCATTAGGAATAAAAGAGGAGATTTTTTTTTTAATGAGCCACGTAAGATTATCAAAGCCAAGCTATCATGTGTTAAGACAAAAATCAGCTTCAGATACTTTAACCCTTGTGTCTCTATGGCAGGGGTCATCAACAACATTTATCCAAGGGCCAGTTCTTTCCTGACGTATGTTATTCGGTCTCAAATAAATCTAGTTAAGTATTTGTAGTTGGATTTCTTTTGAACTGTTTGCATTCCTTTACCTTTAAAGGTGAGATCAGTCCCTATCACCTATACTGCTGCGAACTACAAGGAGATACTCTAGCCACTTCTGTAATGGATTTTCATATTTTCCACGTCTATGTTTGGCTCCTTGTTTTCTGTTTGAATTTCAGATCATAGGTGACTTTATGTAGAACTATTTTAATATGGAGTTATGCCTGATAAAACCGTTTCAATCAAAGATATTTGGGGGAAATTCATCAGTAGTTTTGAGGATTTAACAGCAGAAAGATGCCTTTAAAAACACAACAAAAATGTTGCCTGGATATGTTTCTGAATTTTATAATCATACGAGGGACATGTACAAAGCTACGGGGGGCCGGATGTGGCCGCCGGGCCGCCAGTTGGTGGTCACTGAACTAAGGGGTAATATTTAGATCTTATTTAACCATAAATGTTACTCTATTTAAGAGAATGAAATCGTTTCTGGGAAGAAACCTGAACTGTATATACATTTTGAAAATTTGATTTCAAAAATCTGAAAAGTTGAAAAATACACTGTGTACAAATTTACTACCCACTAGTCGTCCTTTGGCGGTTAACAGCCACTAACTTTGGCTGCCATTAAAAAATAAACAAATAAAAAAAATCAAATATGTATTTTATTTCTTTTCCCTCAAATCTCTTCATCAAATAAATACTATTAAAAAAATGCATTTTAGTCCTTCAAATGTCAATTTAACAGGTGATGTCACTGATTTGATGAAAAAGTACATGTCTATGATGGGACTCAATGGGAGTCAAAATTAAAATTTGAGTCTGTGCAAAAACTAACAATCCATCAAAACCAATATTGTTACTGATCTTTGACATATCCAAGAGTGTGATAGCATGTAAAAAATCTCCAGCCTCGAAACATTTTTTTTGAAAATCTTTCATTTTGTGTTTTTTCCACCAAATCAGCGACATCACCTATGAAACAGCATTTAAGGGTTAAAATGTGTTCAGAAAATTTAAGTTGGTGGCTGTTTACAGCCAAGAGAGGACGGAAGGGTGTCTTTTTAATCTGGATACCAAGGGTTAAAGGGATAATTTGTTTTTCTTCTGAAGTAGGGTTGCCGGTAAATAATGTCACCAATGGCCCCATTTTAAGGGTAAAACTGCACAAAAACCAACACTGGCTCCAGGACTAGACGATACAGTAAGATTCTTTCACGGTAAAGACTGTATGGACCAAAATCTCAGAGAACTGAAACCTACAAGGTGTGCCTAATAAAGTGGCCATGTGTTGAGTATACAATTCATTTTTGCTACTTTCATTGTCTTTTTATCAATTACTGAAAGGACAATGAATGTGTGCAGCACAAAGTTGTTGGGAACTACCTTGTGATGCAACATATAGCCAATGCAACTGCACAGCTGCTTTATTGACTTTTAGTTCTTAATGAAACATGTTTCAGCCTAAAAAACAGTATTTTGTTTAAAAAAGCCAACTTATTAAGGGGGGGCACGATATAGCGGAGATCTAAAAAAACAAACTTCAAACAGTTTTAAAAGTTATGAGAAGAAAGTAAAAAAGTTCAAGAATAATCTTGTGAATTTTTGAGAATAAGGTCAAAAGTTACAAAAAAAAGGTCTAAATATTACGAGAATATTCTAAAGTTACAAGAATATAGGCATAAAGTTATGAGATAAAGTCACTTCATTACTATAATAAAGGAGAAAAGTTACGGAATAATCTTAGGAATTTATGAGAATAAAGTCAAATTTACAAGAATAAGTCAAAAAGCTACGTAGTAGTCTTATAAATTTATGAGAAAGAGGTCATAATGATACAAAAATAAAGTCATATAGTTACGTGAATAAAGTTGTAAGGTTGCAAGAATAAAATCATAAAGTTACGAGAATAAAGTAGAAGAGAGACATAATAGTCTGATAATGTCACAAAAGTAAAGTCAAAGTTATGAGAATAAAGAAGAAGGGTTAATTTACAATAACATAAAGTTTTGAGAATAAAGTTGAAAGGTGACGGTAAAATCTTATGAGAAAGAAGTCATAACGATAGAAAAATAAAGTCATATAGTTATGAGAGTAAAATAGTAAAGATGCAAGAATAAAATCATAAAGTTTTCTGAATAATTTAGAAAAGAGTCAAATAGTTTGATAATGTTACAAAAATAAAGTCATACTCTTATAAGAACATTTACGAGAATCAAGCAGAAAAGTTATGGAAGTTATAAAGTTACAAAAAAATATGAGAATAAAGTCAAAGTTACGAGTATAAGTCAAAAAGCTACATAATAATCTTATAAAGTTATGAGAAAGAAGTCATAACGTTAAAAAAATAAAGTGAAAATGTAACAAGAATAAAGTCATATAGTCACGAGAATTAAGTTGAAAGGTCACAGTAAAATCTTAAACATTTCCGAGAATAAAGCAAAAAGGTTATGGAAGTTATAACATTACAAAATAAGGTCAAAAAATTATGAGAATAAAGTCATAAAGTTGTACGAATAAAACCATAAAGCTATGAGAATAAAGTCGAAAAGATATGTAAGTCTTATAATGTTTTGAGAATAAAGAAGGGTTACGTTACAATCTTATAAAGGTATGAAGGTACGAACATTAAGTTTTGAGGATAAAGTTGAAAGGCTACTGTAAAATTGTATACATTTACTGAATAAAGTAAAGAAGTTATGAGAATGAAGTAGAAAAGTTTAAACCTTAAACTTTATTCTGAAATGTACCAGTAGAGCTGCCATACACCGATGCAAAGTGGATTAAATGTGAGTATTATTGGGGGGTTGAGTTATGCTTAAATTGATCTAAAATTTTGACAAATAGCCTGCCTAATGTCTTTATTCTCAAAACTTTTTGGCCTTATTCTTGTAACTTAAACACACTTTTTTTACGTGGCCCCAATCCTGCTTTGTAACGAATAACTCAAAGTTAAAGTGTGAAAGTTAAAGTTAAAATTTGCTCAAACAGTTAAAAACATTACTGCTGTGTTTGCACTTTTCAGGCTTTTAAGTCATTTTTAAGCAATTTTTCTTTATTTTAACTCTTTTTTTAAATGGAGGCTGCATGTATGATGCCTTTTGTTCACAATAAAACAAAAGAAAGACAAATATTAAGGCGGTTTAACTACTGTGCTGCCATAAAATAAGAAACAGGAGGGAATACATTTTTAATAATATAAAACAAAATCACTTAAGTTTTATATTTTAGGCCCCCTGTTGATTCCCTGTCCCTTGAGCAACACTGACTGGATTTTGGTGGTTTAAGGTCAAAAGTCGAGTGATCTTATGGTCGTGGAAACATCAGAAGCTCTCCCAGCAGAAAACCTGACACTAAAGTAACATTTATATCATGAAACAGAAACAAAAACCCTCTCTCCGACCTCACCTACGGAGCTTTTTGTCTCCCAAATCCAACTCGACACCGAGGACGCGAACTCTGCTCGCTGCTGTCAGAGTCCGGATCCTTCTACGCCCACCTTCAGCTCCCAAACACCTTCTCACAGACTCTGCTGTAAATAAACACCACACTTCCTTCGCTTGATTTAAATCGGACTGGAAACACGGGCAGCGAGGACATTTCCTCACAAAACATACCCGCTAAAACGAATGATCATCCTCCAGAGCGATTAGGAGGGAGACATGCCTGATTTTAATCAGTACAGCTGTCGAGCCGCCCACGTCGTGATTCATACTTTCTGTTTTTTAATGCGGCGTGCAGCGACTGGAGACATGTTTTCAGGCTGAAAATGTGCTTCTTTTCTGTGATTTTCTTTGGATGTTTCCAGGATGTACTGCTTTAGTGCTGCTGCTATTTCAGACCAGAATGATGTGACCCAATTCAAGCAGAACACCCAGAATTTATGTTTGAGTATGCAAAGGTGGAGGAAGAGGTGAAAACTTAACTTACTTTAACTAGAATGACTACTTTAACTCCCTTCAAATATATGTGTGCCAGCTGTTTTTCATCTACTAACCCAATACTCATGCCTTATTCTCTGATGCATCCTTTAAATATACTGGACAGCCTGCTTTCACCTTGAGGCTCCACAGTTTGAAGCTCTCAAAAATAGAAATGGAAGTACAAAATGTGTAAAAATGACAACTGCACAAGATGGAAAATAGGAAAGATGCCTGTGCTGCTTGCCAAAACCCTTACCTAAACCTGAAAAATCCCTTGCTGATTTGGAACATTTATGAAACCAATCTTTTCCTGTGTGATATTCAAATCAAGCTTTATTTATAAGGCACTTTTCATACTTAAAAGCAACATAAAGTGCCTCACAGAGGCTAAAAACAACATAAAAACAGGAAACCCGGCTATCCCCCTCCCGCAAATACAGAGACATATCCAGACACACACTCGCAGACACGAGGCCCCACACCACAGTGCAAGGGCCTCCGGCCATGCAGGCGGAGCCATCCCCCGGCAGCAGCCCCAGAAGTGGACCAGGAGTAGCTCCCAGTGTGGAGAGCCCCCCTGAGGAAGCATATGAAATATGATAAAAAGTTTGACTACAAGAATAAATAAGTTATAAAGTAATAGAAGAATAAATAATAAAGGAAAATAAGTCGATTAAATCAAGTAAAAGCATGATTAAAAAGGTGGGTTTTAAGCCTCTTTCTAAAAATATCAACAGACCCTGCAGCCCTGAGATTCTCCGGCAGGCTGTTCCACAATCGGGGGCCATAATAACTAAAAGCCGCCTCCCCGTGTCTAAGGGCGTTTTCACAATAGTCCCAATTGTTTCAAACCGTACTGCGGCGCGGTTCGCCTCCCTTCCCCTCCCCCGCTGGCTTGCATTCACACTTGCAACATTGAACTGTGCCCCGACCCACTTGTGTATTTACTCAGTTTAAAACAGCAGGGGGCGATATGCATGTAACTGGTTACCAAACCTGCTACGGAGGAGAACGAAGAAGAGACTACCATGGTAACCATTTCCTACACCGAACAACCAATGTTTACGTTTTGCTCTCTTCTACATTTTCCTTCAAATGTGTTTTTTTATCGTGTTTGAGACGGCATCAGCAACCTTCTGGACCCTCGTAACTCATCATAAACCTCAACCAGAATAAACAAATCGACAAATTGAGTAAGCAAAAGATTCAACCGCGGGATTAACAGGAAGTAATGCATCAAAAGTAGATTGGTTCAGGCCACTTTGTTTCACACCAGTGAAACCGCACCAAATGTAGGGAGATGGAGAGGATCGAGACCACCCCTTCATGAAGGTCTCGGACCGGCTGATTTGGTGCACACCAAAGTACGGTGGTTGCGTTCACATTGATATTAACGTACCAAACCCTGGGCCAAAACTTCTTTGGTGTGCAAAACACCCTTTTGCGTGTTGGTGTGAAAACACCCTTAGTTCTAAATTTTGGTGTGGTTAAAAGACCAGTGCCAGAGGACCTCAGGGTCCGTGAGGGCTGATACAGTAAAAACAGGTCAGGTAAATAAGAAGGTCCAAGGCCGTTAAGACATTTATAAACCAGTAAAAGAACCTTAAAGTTGAATTGTTAAAAAGTGATTCTGTCAAGGCATTTCAGGAATTTTTTGCAGAGTTATTAAAAAGGATGTGGGAAACTGCCCTATTCTGCCATGTTAAAAAATCCCTTAAAATGTTCTTAGGTCTGCATCCAGACTCAAATAATCACAAAAATCCACCCACTGCTTCATCATGACATGAAAAACTTCACCTGAAAAATGTAGCAAAATCTGTCAAGAACTTTTTGAGTTTCAAGCAACAATGTGCAAACTGTCCTTTTCTGCAATGTTAACAATTCCTTTAAAGAGTTCCTGGATTTGCATCAAAATTCTAATCGACAACATAATCAACACATTCTTTTCTTGACCTAAAGATTCTTTGGACATTTGATCAAAATGTGATCACTTCAACACCAAAATCTATCTACATCTTTTTTTGTCCAATAACCAACAAGCAAGCAAATTTTATCAAAGTCTGTTGAAAAATACAGTTATTAGTAAAAATGTGGAAAACTGCGTTATCCTACAAAGTTGAATATTCATTTAAAATGTTCCTGGATCTGCATCCAGGGTAAAATAATCACCAAAATCTCATTATTTGCTTCATTGTGCCATTGTGCCCGTGAAATATATCAAAATCCGTCAAGGCATTTTTGAGGTATTAGCAAAAATGTAAAAACTACCCAATCCTGGATTTATGACAATTCCTTTAAAATGTTCCTGAAACACCAAAATCAGCCTATTGCTTCATTGTGACATAAACAACATTACCTGAAAATTATATCAAAATCCAGCCATAATTGTTTAAGTTACTGGCAATAATGTGGAAAACTACCTTATCCTGCAATGTCAATCTTTAAAATATTCCTGGATCTGCATCATGACTTAAATCAGCACTGAAATCAAAACACTCCGTCCTTCTCCCATTAGCAAAATTTCCTGTAAATTTGATCAAAATCCATGAAGAACTTTTTGAATTATCAACCAAAATATGTAAAATTGCCCAATTCTGCAATGTTAACAAATCCTATGGGATGTTCCTGAATCCACATCGAGATTTGAGTCACTGCTAAAATCTAACCACCTTGTGTCATGGCTAACATTTCCTGAATATTTCACTGAAATCCATAAAAATTTGAGTTATTTGCAAAACATGTGGAAAAATACCTGTCAAGCAATGTTTACAAATACTTAAAACGTTCCTGAATCAACATTTATATGTCAATCATCACCAAAATCGTATCACTTCTTTCTTGTGTCGTGATCAACAGTATCTGAAAATCTCATCAAGTTTAGTTGAAAACTTTTTGAGATATCCGCAAAAATGTGGAAAACCCACTTATCTTGCAAAGTTTACAAACCCTTAAAACATTCTTGGACCTGCATTCAAATAAGACTTGGTGATGATCTTACCGGGATCCAGGAATTTGTCAATTTCCCACTTTTTCGTGAATAACTTCATAAGTTTTTGGATGGATTTTGTACAATTTTCTGCATATTTCATACATAAAAGATGTGATAACGATAAGTGGTATATGCATTTTTTTTAAAAACGTATAACATTGCAAGAAAAAAAGTGACGGCAGTTTCCCGCTACTTTGTTATTAACTCAGCAAGTTCTATAAAGATTTGACTGAAATTTTGAGGGTATATTTTTCCTGCCACGTGGAAGGAGTGATACAATTTCAGTAATGATCCAAATCGGGATGTGGATCCAGGAGTTTTTTTGTTTTTTAGGATTGTGTTAACACTGCAGGATAGGGCAGTTTTCCACCATTTCACTAATAACTCGTTAAGTGCTGAACATATGATGGAATTTTCAAAGAATGTTGGTCATAGTGCAAGTTAAATGGATACAATGTTGATGGTGATCTGAATGAGAATGTGGATCCAGGAATTTTTGAAATAATTTATTTACATTGCAAGATCGGGAAGGGTTAAAATTTTTGCTAATTACTCAAAGAGTTCCCATACAATTTTTATGCCATTTTCAGAGAATGTTTGTTGCGACACAAGGAAGAACTTCAAAGACTTTGGTGGTGATCCACATTAGGATGCAGATCTGGGATTTTTTTAAAGATTTGTTGACATCGTAAGATATGGCAATTTTTCACATTTTCATAAATAACTCAATAAGTCCAGGAAGGATTTTTGTTAAATTTTCTGGATACGTCGGTCATGCCACAAAGACACAACCATATTTTGGTGATCCAAATCTTGATGTGGATCCAGGAAATTTTTTGAATGTTTTTCAACGTTGCAAGATAGGGCCGTTTCCACATTTTCCTCCGTTTAAACTAGAGAGTCTTTGGCAGCAGTTCAGTGAAATTCCACATCTCTAAGTGCTGAAATGATCCACCACAGGAGTCACACTGTCACAGCTTCCACTCAGCATCCTCTCTCATTATGCCACTCATATTTAATTCAAGATTTTGGCATGTGTCGGCCTTCATGAGAACACCCTGTGCTTTTAATAATGGCGCTTGAACACCCGTGAAGATGCTGCTATAAATAGAGCGGCTTCCAAGAAGGAATATTCAAATCACACGCCGAGTAATCTGCCCCGGAGAACAAAAAAATGATTAAATAAAATGCAAATTCAGAGTTGGCTCTTGACTTTAATGTAACTTCCAGACTGTGGGATTGCTTGTGTTGTTTGATTTCAGATTAAAGGTTCATCAGTCTTTGAGGGAGGCTTTTATTCTGGAGGTACAGCAGGAAGTGGGTTCAGGCTGTCAGCTGTCATTATTCATGTAGTTCTTCAACACTAGTGCACATATAAGTGGATTATTTATATTTAAAAAGTGTCTTAATGTTTAAAAATGAGGATATATATGGAGCATAAACCTACATTACCCACAATGCTCTGGGGTGGCACACTGTATCGACTGAGGACTATTATTAGCATTGCACTTTTGACAACGAGGGCATTCTGCCTTCAGGACCTTGGAGAGCTCCACTCCCCAGCCCCTTTCTGACTGAGCTGCAGAATCAGGACCATGGACAGAGACACAGGGAGCTGCCTTGAAGCATGTTTATACTAAGAGACTGTAGTTCCATCATACCAGTGTTTCTCAAATAAAAGGGCATGGCTGCCAAAGGGGGCGTGGTCACATGCTTGGAAACATTGCAAAATAGGCCATGTTTTCATGTTCTTGCAAATAGCTCAAAAAGTTTCCAACATATTTGGAATACATTCTCCAGGACTGTTGGTCATGACATGAGAAAGATGTGATACAATTCTGGTGGAGATCCAAATCAAGATGTTGATTCAGTAATTTGTTGAAAGATTTGTTAACACTGCAAGATATGGCAGTTTTCCAGATTTTTCCCAGTAACTTGAAAAGCTTTAAATTGATTTTAATCACATTCTCAGAAAATGTTGGTCATGACAAAAGAAAAAAATTATTAGATTTTAGTGATGAACTAAAAATATTTGCATTGATTTGTTAGCATTGTGAGAAACGGCAGTTTTACATATATTTGCCAATACCTCAGTGAGTTCGACACAATTTTTATAACATTTTTTAGGAAACGTGGATTACGGCTGAATGATTTGAGAAAATAATCTAATTGCGATTTCCCCCCCCCCAATATTGCGATTTACTCTGCAATTGTTTTAATGTTCCTCATCTTATGTATTCTTAAACAAACATAAGCAGTAGTTCATTTTATAGTAAAACCAATATGACATTATTTTAATCTAAGGATAAAAGATTTGAGATAAAGAGGAGAAGTGAAGAACAGAAGAAAAATAGGTATGAAATTGTAAAAATTGCGTAAAAATGGTATGAAAGCGGAAAAAGGTTAATAAATTGGTGCAAAATAGGTATGAAACTGCAAAAAGAAATGGTGATATTGGCAAGACAATCCAAAAGTGGCTTAGGAAAACTGATTATGACAGCAAAATTGGGAATTAAATTTGAAATCAAATTTCAAAAACCATGTAAAAATTCCAAAAATGGTTCTGACAGTGGCCAAAAAAAGATGAATGGGGGCAAAATAGGCATAAAGTTGTAAAAGCAGGGTTAAAGAAAAGTAAAAATGGTCCAAAAGTGGGAACAAAGTGTATGAATAGACGCAAAAAAAAAAAAAAAAAAAACAAATAGGCATGAAATTGCAAAAACTACATCACAATGCCAAAATGTTCAACACATTTTGGGTTAAAAATATTGAACATTGCGATTTGAAAACTGCAACAAGCCACATTGCGATTTAGCTAATTTGAAATTAATTGTTCAGCCCTAATGTGGATCAAGTTTGGTTACGATTTGAATCTAGATATTAATTTGCGCTTCTTAATAGGAATTGTTGACATTGCAAGCTGGGACCTGGTTTTTGATTTTTTTTTTACTATTATATACATTTTACAACATTTTTAACATTTTAAATTATAAATAAAGTAAATCTTGATTGATTTATTTAATATTTTCAGGAATTTTTTGTCATGTCTCAAGGAAGAGTTGATCAGAGTTTGGTGGAAATCAAATCTGGATGTTGCTCCAGGATTTTATTTGGTGAATTTAAACATATTGAGCTCGACCACATTTTTGCTAATAACTCAAACAGTTCTTAGTGGTTTTTAACATGTTTCAGTGACAAGCTGGTTAATTTGGGGTACCTGAAGAACGTCCAACTACTATATTTGAAATCCAGACCCAAAAGGGCCTTCTTCCAGAGGTGTCCAATTTGCATCTTGGAATTTCCTACATCAGAAATCCAATTGAATGCATCATATGATCATTTTGCTGATCAAAAGGCATATGATGCATTCAGCCTGAAACTGCAGTTAATACGACCAGAAGAGGGAAGAGTCCAAACTTTTGACCTAACTAAAATAGAATTATCTTTTGCCATTCAGACATTTTGATTAAAATCTAACAGCTAGTTTCTAAAATCAAGGGGGAAAACTTTGTTCTAAAACACCGACTTGGACCACCAGGGCTTCCTTATTTAACCTCTGTGCTGTATTTACAGAGCCAGTTTGATCTGAGCCCCGCGGTGATGCTGATATTTTGTCTCTTTTGTCAAATTGTCCACAAAAGACCCCAGTTCTTTTTCCTCACTGTCTCTCCATCATGTCTCTCTCTCTACGATGACCTGAAAGAGGAAGAGTCTGAATCCTGGGAGCGTCTGCAGCCCGCGGCACTCTCACTTCACTGAATGATTGATATCTGAGTCCTGAAAAGAAGACGAGTCCCTTCAGCTCAGTCACACACGGCTCAGTGGGAGGCAGTGACCAGAAAATAAAGGACAGTGGGAGCAAAATAAAGTCTGGCTTTTTATCTTGAAGAACCCCGTTACGCCTCTCGGAGTCAGAATTTATGATGTCTAATGATACAAAAAGGCATTTTGGAATCAAAAGTTTGACATGTGAGGTGCTAAAGTTAAGGATAGTCTGGCAAAATATAGAAACAGGACGCAATTCCACAATTAAATAAGGATTTAGGATTATGGTGACCGTTGTGGGGGTCTTATGTAGTCGACAGTCGATCATTGATGTCAGCTAAAGACATGATGCACTGAGATTTCTGGTGTGTTTTTACTATTTTAAGTATGCACAGTCCCTGCACAAAGCCACTGACAGACAGAATGGATTATATGAACTTAAATTATAAATTACTAGTCTCAACAAAGCAATCACAGATTTAGATCTCATTCCCTTAAACCAGGCAGTTTAAACATTTCTAATGTTTAGTTCCATCAACATCATATTGAATAAAGCAGTGAGTCAATCCTTGGCTCTTTTCCCACCCATGTAAAGTTATATTTCACTGAAGCATTCCCACAACATCAGAAATGATAAACATTAATTCCTGGACTTCCTAGTGACTACATTAATTATTAAAATAAAAAAAACAACAGGATCAGACATGTTCACATGCGCGGCAGCTGTAAAGACAGTTTTCAGTTCAGAGGTCAGCACAGTCACAAAGACATCTCTGGAGTGACACAGATTGTAATGGAGGAGTAGCCCGAGCGGACCATGATGAAATATTTGTGAAACTAATGAGTTTTTGGATGATTAATGCAGTTTTAGGAGCGGCACTATACATGCCCCGTGTGCTACCATTATACGGATGTCCGCCGCTCAATTTTGGATCTAAATATCTCCCGAAGCACTGTTTGGATCAGGAAAGCCTTCTGGGTGAGTATATTGTTCTACTTCATTCTATAAACAATGTGAAAGCTGTCGAAACCAAACTTATCCTTTAAATAATGTGAGGCTGTGAACCAATCTTGGGACTCTTTTCTCTCCCATGTAAAGTTGCATTTCACTGAAGCATTCCCACAACATCAGAAATGATACAAAATGGCTACCTGGACTTCCTTATGAGCCTATTAATTACATCTCATATTAAAACAAACAGAACCAGTCATGCTTATGTTTTCTATTGAGGCATTCCCACAACATCAGAAATGACAAAAAATGATTCCTGGATTCCTAGCTACCTCATTATTGGATAAAATCTCAAAATAAAACTAAAAGGATGAGACATGTTTACACTATCTAATACTTAGTTCCCTAAACAGCAAATAAAGCAAAGCAGTGAACCAATCCTCATCTCTTTTCTGTCCCGTGTGAAGTTATAGTTCACTCATGCATCCCCACAGCATCAGAAACGATAAACATGACTTCCTGGACTTTCTCGTGAGATAACGATTTATTCAAATCTCAAAATTAAACCAACAGGATGAGACATGTTTACACTTCTAATGCTTAGTTCCATCAACATCAAATAAATGAACCAATCCTTATCTCTTTTCTCTCCCATGTAAATCTAGATTTCTCTCATGCATTCCCACAACATCAAAAATAATAAAAACGGCTTCATTATTAAAATCTCAAGACAAGCCAGTTCACGTTTCTTATTCTTAGTTCCCGTAACATCATTCGATGTGAAGCTGTAAACCAATCCTTGACTCTTTTCTCTCAAATGTAAAGTTATATTTCACTAATCATTCACACAACATCAGAAATGATAAAAATGGCTTCCTTCACTTCTTTACAACCCCATTATTATGTTAAATATCAGGAAAAAACAAACTAATTCTTAGATGCTTATATTTTCTAATGCTAAGTTCCCTCAACTTCAAATAAAAGGAAGTCTTAAACCAATCCTTGACTCTTTTCTCTCACATGTAAAGTTATATTTCATTGAAGAATTCTCACAATATCAGAAATGATAAACATGACTTCCTGGACTTCCTAGTGACATCACGTATTATTCAAACCTTAGGATAAAACCAACAGGATGAGACATACTTATATTCTTCAATGCTAAGTTCCCTTTTCATCAAATTGAGTGAAGCCGTAAATCAATACTCGGCTCATTTCTATACCGTATAAAGTTATATTTCATAAAAGCATTCCTACAACATCAGAAATGATAAAAATGCCTTCCTTGACTTCCTAGTGTCCGTATTAGTTTTTTAAATCTCGGGATAGGCTTTGTTTACATTTTTAATGCTTAGTACCAACATCATAAAAAGTTCAACTGTAAACCAATCCTTTTACACTTTTTTCCTCACATGTAAAGCTTTATTTCAATGAATCATGCCCACAAGATCAGAAATGATAAAAATGTCTTCCTGGACTTCCTAGTGACCTCATTAATTATTCGCATTATTAAACCAAAATGATCAACATGTTGACAGTTGAAGCCCACATTTATAATGCATTATAACGGCATCCATAATGCATTATAATGCATTCATAATGCTCATAACAACACTTACAAGCAAACATAATGCTTCATGATGCTTTATATCAACCGTCATAAAACATTAGGTCATTTATAATAAATTATAATGATTTGTTCCATGGATGCTCATGAATACTCATGAACACTACATCCATAATGCTTAATGAGGTATGAAGCCCCGACAATCACGATGCATTATAATTAGTGCTGTCAGGCGATTAAAAAAATTAATCTAATTAATTACAGGATTTGTAATTAATTAATCTAATTAATCGCATTTTAATCTCATATCTGCTTAAAGTCCCCACATAAAGGATTTGAATTCTAGGACATTACAAAATTGTAGTGGATGATTAATCAAATGAATACACTAAAAAGAGAAGATTGTATATCTACATTTTTATTGGTGATTGAATAAAACCAAAGCCAGGGCAACTTGTCCAGAAAATTCTAAGCTCAATCAGGTAACTCAAATTACACTTTAAGTGTGTTTCATAAATCAAATAAAAAATAAAGGAAAAAGGTCGAGGACATCCAGCAAAACAATTAGGCCTGGTGCATTATTAAAGAATGTAGTACAAATATAGATAAATAAATTCAAAAATGAAACAGGACTAAGTCTTAAATATGCCATTCCTGTTGTCACCTGGGCTTTGTTTGGTTTGACTAGCGACGCATGTGTGAAGTGACGTGCCACTGCCATGTACGGGTCCTCCAGCTGGCCAATATCAAAATGTTTGTGTGCTATGATTAATCTTGCAATTAATTTTTTTAATGCATTAATTTGCGTAGTAATTAATTAATCTAATTAATGCACTAAAGTGACAGCCCTAATTATAATGCCATCATAAGGCTTCATAACTCAACTCATAATGCTTTATGATGCACTATATCAACAGTCATAAAGCATTATGATGTCACTTATAATTAATTATAATGGCTAGCTCTATCGTACATTATATGTGATATCATCATGTTTTATGGCTGTTGATATAGTGCATCATGAAGCATTATGAGTGTATTTATGAGGCATTATACATGCAGTATAATGCATTAAGGATGCCGTTTTAATTAGGGTTGGGCATCGTTTGAATTTGAATGATTCCGGTTCCGATTCCGATTCCGAGTTTCGATTCCGGTTCCTAACTATTCTCGATTCCAATTCTTTTAAGAGGCAGGGTCGAAAAACTTTTGATGTTTTAAATGAGCTAGCTAACCAGAGGTCTTTCTGGATAAAATAGTCTTTACTTCTCCATGAATTTTAATGCTATGAACTTACCACTTTCTATGAACTATACTATGAATTTCTCATAGGGCTGTTTTTATATACATATCTGAACTGAAAAAAAAATTATAAATTTTCTTTTCACAGGAGTTCACTTTTCACAAGAGAGCTTTATTTTTGAAAAACTCATGATGGGTGTATTGTCCATGGTTACGCTAACCTAAATACTTCTGGCGGATTCTTCTTCGTTGGTGTTCTGCGGTTTCTCCTTCCGGTCGGCGGACTAGGAATTGAAACTGGGAATCGAAATTAAAACATTTGGACGATTCCAGGAGAATTGGAAAGTTACTCCCGGTTCCAATCGATACTTGATGCTCGATGCCCAATCCTAGTTTTAATGCATTATAAATGTGGACTTTATAGAAAGAGTTACCGTTATATTTCACTGAAGCATTCCCACAACATAGGAAATTATAAAATGACTTCCTGGACTTCTTAGTTACCTCATTAATTAATAAAATCTGAGGATAAGCTCTGTTTTAATGCTAAGTTTCCAAACTATCAATAAAAGTGAATTTTGAACCAATCATCTGCTTTTTTCTCTATAGTTTCAAAGCTATAGTTTCCTGAAGCATACCCACAACATCAGAAATGATAAATGACTTCCTAGATTTCTAGTGACCTCATTTATTATTCAAATCTTAGGATGAAAACACCAGGATCAGACATATTTATGCTTTTTAATGCTTAGTTTTTCAACGCTTATTAAAGTGAAGCCATGAACCAAATCCTCGGTTCTTTTCTGGAACATGTGCGTTAACACTGCTGATCTTTCTAACTACCTCAGTGACCTCACTCAGGCGTCCGTCAGGCGGTGTAACTTTCAGTAAGAGTCAGTGTGAGTGCTCGGGGCTGATGGAGTGTTGGGGAGTATCACTTCAGTGTTTACTTGTGTTTTCTGGTTAGGGGTGAGAGGATCATGGACGCCCCCGGGGAGGCCGAGCTGTGCGCGAGTTAATGTTTCACATCCGGCAGATTAAGAGCAAAGCCGGCAGACGTCAGGTCCGAGCCGACGCTGGGGGAGCGAGGGGTAATGGATCAGAGAAATTACTTCACGCTCTCTTCGGGAAGGAGACACGCCGGACCACAAAAGGGAAGGAGAGAGCGTCTGAAGAGGCATTACGGGGGAGGGACTGCGGCTGATAAAATCCATCAAGGCAAACTTTCACTCCTGTCTGCTTTACTGGAAACACTCTGGTGGGTGTGTGGGGGGGGGGGGAAACAGAGGAGAACTGATGCTCAAAATACAGTTAAGAGCAGCTGGAGTGAAAGGCGCACAGGGAATGAGGTCTGGAAATTTATTTCTGAAGTGGTTAAAAGTATGAATCACAGCATCTGGAGTGCTATTGGCACAATATGCATAATAGACCCCCCACTGCGCCCGGGTGATGTGTTTATTTTCTGAATACAAGAGAAAAAAATGTCAGTTTTTTGGCTCAATGGAGTCCCAGCTCTCCTAACCGCCATGTTGGGCTAAAGAAACAAATCAAATCGAGTATGCTTTCAGTTCACGGTAGTTTGTGCAAATATCAACAAATATTAGTGTTGCCTTGACGACCAGCAGAGACAACCTGCTGCCATGGACCTATAAAGCTTAACTACTGCAGGTACAAATATTTGGCTTATAGCCCCATTTGTTTATCATTAAGTTCGAGTTATTGACCTCAAGAAGATCAACAAATAAATACGTTTCAGACATTTAGCATGGCCTTGAGCATGGACATGGACAACCAGCTGATGTAGATTTACAAAACTTAAACTACTACACTTACAAATATTTCCTTTGGCCACATTCCAGTTCAAAGTATCAAAACAGAGACAAATACAAAATTAGAAACTGCAGTAGTTCCTGCAAATATCCGACACATATTAATAATTTAGCCGGTTTCACCCGGCTAAATGCTTAACGGCCCAATCAGGGAAGAAAGGCTGGGGAGGCTGTCGTTAGCTTTAAGCGGCTAAGCGGCTTAAAGCTAATGACAGTAAATGACTGTTAGCTGTTAGCCACTAACTTAGCTGCTAACGGCTAACGGCCTTATACTATCGTCTTACACTAAATTGTACCACACAGATGATTCATTTAACACTTACATGTGACATGAACCTTGTCAAAGACAATCCCTACAAGTAAACTTCTGAGGAGGGCAGATTTCGCCAAGTTTCTATGAGGACAATAGGCTAATCGGCATCTTTGTTCTCAACTTCCGGTTTTCAACTTCCAGTTGTCGTCACGTCCGCATTCTACAGCTCACGCCTCTCTTCCCTGATTGGGCCGTTAAAATTTTAGCCGAGTGAATCCATTGGCCAACGGAGCCCTACAAGATGGGATCTGCAGGATTTCAGGAACTGAATCAGGCAGGCCCATCTGCTATGCAAGGTTATGAAACATTAATCTTAAGGTAGTTAAGCTATCGGCTCGCGGCCATTAGCTGTAGCGGCTAACAAGGGTACACAACAGTTGGCCACTAGTCGTAGCAGCTAGCAACATTTAACTGCTAACAACAGTTAGCCGCTACAGCTGATGGTCATTTACTGTTGTTTGCCCTTGTCAGCCATTAGCCGTAGCAGCTAATGGCTAACCGTTAGCCGCTATATTTAGCCACTACATATGCTACGTCATTGCAGCGCTGCTTGATATGTATTGGTCTGTGATGAGTGTGTTGAGCCAAACGATCGTCCAATCACAAGCTGCTGTTGTTTTTGAAGGTTCTGCCCCTGAAAACATTTCCACAGGGCTCCTCCCAGATGGATTAGTGAAATATTTCCAATATGGAACTGTCCATCTGGCATGTCAGGCTATGGCAACACAGTCAATACAATTTTTTTGGTTTTGGACAGTGATATTCTGTATAGTAGCACAACCCAGTGGATTTAATTAGTGTTACATACACTATTCGAAGAGGTGAGTGAACATAAAAAGCCAAAGATAGGTTTACAGGGTTTTAAAACACAGCAATATAGCAGCAAAAAAAGTCAACCGGGCGGTAACAATGCCAGTTAAAGGGTAAATTTTTCAATTCATTGAATTAAGCTAAATTTAGTAGATCTTGCTTATTAGTCTATTATTTCGTTATGAGTTGGTGAATTATAAATAAAGTCTGACTGAATGTTTGATGAATTGATGGTCCAGATCTACGACAGACTTCAGGCCCCTCCCACCCCCTCGTGTCCTTCAGCCTGTGATTCTGATTTTTTACGACTCTTATAAAGTTTTTATGTCGGCCGTATTCCTGTCACCTTCTGCTTCCTGCTCGTCAGCGACTTTCCCGCCTTCCTTTTGTAAAGAAAGTGGGGAATAATGTCAGGAAATGAAAATGTCACTCCAAGCGTTCAAGGCTTCCCCTTGTCCCCCCCCCCTCCATCTGCTCTTTGGCAGCGTCTGATCGTCTGCAGCCGGTCGAAGGTCAATCTGCGTCTCCTGGCAACAATCCCTGTTAATTAATCTGCTGTGACACAGATTTAAATGTCACAAATATTTCATTATCGCAGCCCGGAAACAATCACATTTATTATTATTCTGCCGACGCCCGCGGCGTGTGCTTGAATCAGAGCGTCTGCAGCACCATCACTGATGGAGGACAATTGGATCTGCTGACTGTTTCTGATTTATTCTCATTAAGACTGTGAGTGACGTCCAGCTGCAGATAGGCATTAATCTCACATCAGGACCGGAGCTTTTGCTCCAGAGCATGAAAACGTCTCCAGAAAAAACACAAGGTTTTAAATGTCAAAGTGTGTCTTGGTTTAATCAAGACATGGACAAAAAGCAATGTTTTAAAAAAAAACAGATAAATGTGTTAAATCTAAATTTCAACATATTTTTTGTATAATTCAGGCACTCCTTTGCTCAAGGTTTTCCTTTCTGGCTCACCCTTTTATTTATTTTTATTTTTACGACTTATTTCTCTCTTATTCTTAACCTCCTTTATTTGATTCTTTTCTGGCCCTTATAATCTCTTTTTTTTCTGACTCCTGTCTTTCTGAATATTTTTTAACTTTGTATTTTTTTCTAACAATTACTGATTGGTTTTACATTTTTTTTCTTGCTTCTTTTTTTCTGGCTTAGTTTTCTGACTCCTGTCTTTCTAACTCATTTCTTTCTGACTCTTTTATCTGACTCATTTCCTGCAAATAATTGTATGACTTCTCTCTTTCTTCTTTTATTTCTGACTCCTTTTCCTGACTCCTGTTTTCCTAACTCCTTCTTTGATGACTCCTTTTCTCAAAGTGTTTTCTGACTCTGTTTTTTTTCTGACTGCAGTCTTCTGGCTCCATTTTTTTTACTCTTATTTTTTGACTCTGTTCTTTCAAACTATTTATGGCTTGTTCCTTTCTGACTCCTTTTTTCTGACTCCTGTCTTTTTGATTCTTATTGCTGATTCAGTTACAGCCAACTTTTTTTTGGCTTCTTTCTTTCTGATTCAGTTTTTGACTAATTTTTCTCAGTCCATTACTCTAACTCCATTTTTTCAGACTACTGTCTTACTGACTCATTTCTTTTTGACTCTTTTATCTGACTCATTTCCTGCAAACTATTTTATGGCTTCTCTCTTTCTTCTTTTATTTCTGACTCCTGTTTTTCTAACTCCTTCTTTAATGACTCCCTTTCTCAGAGTGTTTTCTGACTCAGTTTTTTGTCTTATTTTTTGACTCTGTACCTTCAAACTATTTTATGGTTTCTTCCTTTCTGACTCCTTTTTTCTGACTCATTTTTCTCAGTCCATTATTCTGACTCTTCTCTTTCTGGCTCCTTTCTTTTTGATTCTTATGTCTGACTCCTTTCCAGCAAACCATTTTATGGCTTCTTCTTTCTGACTCCCTCTTTCTGGATCCCTAATTTCTGAGTGTTTTCTGACTCCCGTCTTGTGGACTTTTTCCTTTCTGAATCCACTTTTTTTTTTTTTTACCTTTTTCCTCTGACTCTTTTTCCAGTCTCCTTTATTCTGACTCCTGTCTTTTTTTTTGCTCCATTCTTTATGACTCTAATTTTTGACTCTGTTCCTTCAAACTATTTTATGGCTTCTTCCTTTCTGACTCATTTTTCTGACTCTATTTTTCTAACTACATTTTTCTGACTCCTGTCTTTTTGATTGTTATGTCTGACTCCCTTCCAGCAAACCATTTTATGGCTTCTTCTTTCTGACTCCTATTTCTGACCCTTTTTTTCCGACTCCCTCTTTGTTGCTCCCCTTTATCTGACTCCTTCTTTCTGATTCCCTAATTTAAGAGTGTTTTCTGACTCCCTTCTTGTTGACTTTTTTCTTTTTGAATCCCTTCTTTTTTAACTTCTGTCCTCTGACTCTTTTTCCAGACTCCTTTTTTCTGACTCCTGTCTTTTTTGCTCCATTCTTTTTGACTCTTATTTCTGACTCCCTTCCAGCAAACCATTTTATGACTCTACTCTTTCTGGCTCCTTTTTTTCTGACTCTTCTTTTTCTGGCTCCGTTTTTTCTGACTCTTCTCTTTCTGGCTCCTTTTTTCCGGCTCCTTTTTTCTGGCTCTTCTCTTTCTGACTCCTTTTTTTCTGACTCTTCTTTTTCTGGTTCCTTTTTTTCTGACTCTTCTCTTTCTGACTCCTTTTTTCCGACTCTTCTCTTCCTGAATAATTTTTTTCTGACTCTTCTCTTTCTTACTTCTTCTTTCTAACTATCTCTTCTCTTTCTGGCTCCTTTTTCTCTGACTCTTCTCTTTCTGACTCCTTTTTTCTGACTCTTCTCTTTTCCTTACACCTTTTTCTCTAACTTACTCTTCTCTTCCTGACTCATTTTTTTTCTGACTCTTCTCTTTCTTACTTCTCCTTTCTAACTATCTCTTCTCTTTCTGGCTCCTTTTTTTCTGACTCTTCTCTTTCTGACTCCTTTTTTTCTGACTCTTCTCTTTCTTACTTCTCCTTTCTAACTATCTCTTCTCTTTCTGGCTCCTTTTTCTCTGACTCTTCTCTTTCTGACTCCTTTTTTCTGACTCTTCTCTTTCTTACTTCTCCTTTCTAACTATCTCTTCTCTTTCTGGCTCCTTTTTCTCTGACTCTTCTCTTTCTGACTCCTTTTTTCTGACTCTTCTCTTTTCCTTACACCTTTTTCTCTAACTTACTCTTCTCTTCCTGACTCATTTTTTTTCTGACTCTTCTCTTTCTGGCTCCTTTTTTTCTGACTCTTCTCTTTCTGGCTCCTTTTTTTCTGACTCTTCTCTTTCTTACTTCTCCTTTCTAACTATCTCTTCTCTTTCTGACTCCTTTTTTCCGACTCTTCTCTTTCTGACTCCTTTTTTCTGACACTTCTCTTTTCCTTACACCTTTTTCTCTAACTTACTCTTCTCTTTCTGGCTCCTTTTTCTCTGACTCTTCTCTTTCTGAATCATTTTTTCTGACTCTTCGCCCCCTACACACTTCCCTTCACTAACGAGTGTCACTCCAAATTGAGTCACACTCAGAGATATGGAGGGCACTTCCACTGAAGGGGAAGGGTATGTAAAAAGACGGGCAGGAATGGGAGGCCCTCTTCACTTCACCGAAAAGGAAAACTTTGTGGCCATGGCAACAGAAAGACGCCCGTGTAAGGCTGTTACACTGTGGCAAAGATTATGACCCGCTAAGACATGAGTTACGTTATAGCCTAATTCAAATAATTTAAGTGATTCCACATGTCTTTCAATCCGATTACCATCTGACAATTCCAATCAAAGAAATGAATAAATGTTGCCAATTGTGCTCACATTTTATGGCGCCAGGGCTGCACAATCATATCAAACGTCAGCATCTATGATTTGTTTGTTTCGTTTAAACTTTAAAATCACGCTTTATGTGATTTTCAGTGTGACAAAGGTGTGGGGAACATATGGACACCTGGGCACTTACATTCATGTTGTTTCCTCTCCCATTTAAACGTTGCACTTACTGCCAAAGTCGATGGAAGCCTGCATCGATGCAGACTCGCTGTTTAAGGGCTGAATAGTCCACTCCCCCTCCGCACTACGTGGAATGGGACAGCCCTTAATATGGCGGACCCTCCACGAGGACGCGCAAACGGGGGGGTAGTGGGTAGGGAGAGTGTGTCGGGGGCGGTTTGGGATTGGACCTTCTTCTACTGAATCCATTTTTCCAAATCTTCTCTTTCTGACTCTTCTTTTTCGGACTCTGTTTTTTCTGACTCTTCTCTCCCAGACTCCTTTTTTCTGACTTTTCTCTTGCAGACTCTTCTTTTTTTTGACTCTTCTCTTTCTGGCTTCTTTTTTTCTGACACTTCTCTTTCTGACTCCTTTTTTCTGACACTTCTCTTTCTGACTCCTTTTTTCTGACTCTTCTCTTTTCCTTACACCTTTTTTTTTAACTTACTCTTCTCTTTCTGGCTCCTCTTTTACTGATTCTTCTCTTTGTGACTCCTTTTTTTCTGACACTTCTCTTTCTGGCTCCTTTTTTCTGACTATTCTCTTCTGACTCCTTTTTTCTGACCATTCTCTTCTGACTCCTTTTTTCTGACTCTTCTCTTTCTGACTTCCTTTTTCTGACTCTTCTCTTCTGACTACTTTTTATCCGACTCTTCTCTTTCTGACTCCTTGTTTTCTGACTCTTCTCTCCCAGACTCCTTTTTTCTGACTCTTCTCTTGCAGACTCTTCTGACTCCTTTTTATCCGACTCTTCTCTTCTGACTCCTTGTTTTCTGACTCTTCTCTTTCTGACTACCTTTTTTCTGACCATTCTCTTCTGACTCCTTTTTTTCTGACTCTTCTCTTCTGACTTCTTTTTATCTGACTCTTCTCTTTCTGACTTCTTTTTTTCTGACTCTTCTCTTTCTGACTTCCTTTTTTCTGACTCTTCTCTTCTGACGCATTTTATCCGACTCTTCTCTTTCTGGCCCCTTTTTTTCTGACTCTTCTCTTCTGACTCCTTTTTTCTGACTCTTCTCTTTCCAACTCTATTTTCGGACTCTCTTCCTGCAGACTATTTTATGGCTTTCCGACGTTTTCATACCCCACTGAAACTTTTTAATGCCTCTCTGACTCTTTTTTGTGACTCATTTCTCTTAAAGACTCTATACCTGTCTCCTTGCTTGTCCAATCTGCATTTTTTTCCTAATTTATTTATTACTGGCGCCTTCTGTCTTTTTTCTATCTTTTTTTTATTCTACTGACTCTTGTCTTTAAACCCATTCTGATTACTTTTGTCTTTTTCCTTACAGACTCTCTTCTTTCTGACTGTTTTATTGACTCTTTTTCCTGTCGATCCTTCGGACTCATTTCCCAGAACCTTTGTTCAGATCCTTTTTTCTGAGTGTTTACTGTCCGACTCGTTCTCTGTCTCCTTTATTAACCCCGGACCATGATTGAACATGGCAGCCAGGAGCCTTTAAGGGGAAAACTGACGGAATCAAGTCAAATCCTCTCTGTGCTCTGGGATTGTGCTCCATCAAGATACTTTAAAGTATGGATGACAATCTTCAGTACAGGGATATGAGCTTGTACGCCATGATGTCTTAACCCCCCCCCCCCCCCCCCGCAGCTCAATCCAAAAGTTTGCTGCATCCACACAGAAACAATATTTCCAGATTTAGAGCTGCATGCATATTTCATCGGCTGCTGCGGCGTATCAACCTCGACAGACGGGGTATTGATTCACTTTATTTTCTCATCTCACAAGTGTAACGCAGCCCCCCCCCACCCCCACTACCACCACCCACCTGTGTGTGGGATCATGCTGTCACCTTTACAGGGAGTCAGCGTTCCATGAATAATTCTGCAGTTTCCTTTTTTTTTCTTTTTAAAGCTGATTTTTTTTCTGTTTCCCACATATGCCCCCCTCAATAATCATAGCTGGTTGTGTCAGCATCGGCGTTAGCGCCATGTAGCGCAGTCATGTTAACACAAACATGGCTGTCATCGCCCCCCCGCGGGGCCGCATTCCATTCCAAACTCAATAACAGAGTCATTTTCTGCTCCTGTTTATCTGCGGCTGCACACGCGCTGCAGAGGTGTGTGTGTTTACGCACACGTGTGTTTGTGTGACGGAATAATGTGCAAAAGCGTGTTATCTCGTCTCACCTGGGAGCTGCCACGCGACGGAAGCTGCAGGCTCCAATAAATAAGCATGCAGAAATATGAATATTAAATCTAAATCCAATAAACAGATGATTTAGAGTTGTCAAAATAATGGAAAGTTAAATTATGTTGCTGTTCTGCAGTCTGATAAACAAAGTGGAGTCATTTCGCTGGAGCCTGGATTAACGTTTTTAGAATTTTGTGAAATGCAGAAATGTAAAGTACTTCAAAAAAGAGATTATTAACACACTTCTCATGATCATTATTTTATAAAAATCTGTTGTTCTGTGGCACTTTATACAAGAAAAAACAAGCTATATTTTATTTGTGATCTGTGAATCCATGGCTGCACGTTGATGCAGCAGGTCGTGCTCATGCCTCTCAGAAAGGAGGAGGTTGCTGGTTAGACTCCAAGAGTCAAAGGGGGACCTCTATGTGGAGTCTGCGTGTGTGCATCAATCTGTTTATGGTAATAAATGTTTAATGTCATTCCATGACCCACTGGAACAAAGGTCAGTGCTGCACTCCTCTTCTTTTATCACATTTTATTTTATTTTTATTATTTTACTCTCAAAGTTGATGATTTTAACAATGCTTGTTTTTCTGTTTATTTAAAGATATTAATTTTTTAAAAAATATTTTATTTGAATCTTTTTTATTTGCATTTGCGTTACTTTTTTAAGTTTTTTAATTCATCAATTATTTTTTATTTTAATTTTTCTATTTTACTGGTTTTGTTTTAAGTTTTCAAATAATTTTATTCTATTTTTCATTTGTTTCTTTTAATAGCTCATGCGTTCATTTATTCATTATTCATTTTTCATACATGTTTATTTTTTCATTTTTTTTCAAATTTTATTTTGTTAAAATAAAATTATAATTCAAAAAAAATAATTTCATATACTTGACTTTTTAATTTATTTATTTAATCAGTTATTTTTTACAATAATTTTATTCTGATTGTTCTTCATAATCATCATTTGATTTTGTTTATATTTTTTGATATTTGTTTCTAAATTTTTTTTGTTCATTTTTTCCTAAAACTTCATTTGCATTACTTTTTTAAGTTTTTATTTCCTAAATTATCTTATTTTCTTTACCAGTACATTTTTCCATTTTAATAGTTTTGCTTTTACTTTTTAATTAATTTTATTCTATTTTTCATTTGTTTCTTTTATTAACTCATGCATTAACTTCTTTATTGTTCATTTTTTATAAATGTTATTTTTTAAATTATTTTTTTCAAATTTTCTTTTGTTAAAATACAATTATACATAAATTTCATTTACTTAAATTTTCATTTTATTTCTTTCATCAATTATGTATTTTTAATTACTTTATTATGACTGTACTTTATAATCGTCATTTGATTTTGTGTATATTTTTTATATTTGTTTCTATATTTCTTTTGTTAATTTTTTTCTTAATTTCATTTGCATTACTTTTTTAAGTTTTTTATTTCTTTATTTTTTTTTTTATTCTTTTCCAGCACATTTTTCTATTTCAATGGTTTTGTTTTTACTTTTAAATTAATTTTATTCTATTTTTCATTTCTTTAATAACTCATGCATTCATTTATTCATTGTTCATTTGTTTTACAAATGTTATTTTTTTTAATTATTTTTACAAATTTTCTTTTGTTGAAATCCAAAAATTTTATATACTTAACTTTTTAATTTAATTCTTTTAATTATTATTTTTTTTACAATAATTTTATCATGACTGTACTTTATGATCGTCATTTGATTTTGTATATATTTTTATATTTAAATAATATTTTTTTTGTCTTTAATTCCTAATTCTTAAAAAAATGCAGATTATTTCAACACTCTCAGTAGGTGTCTGATCAACATGGTTTCTTCTTGATGCCTCAGTTTTCTCCCACAGACTTACAACATGGTGACTTTACTTTACCTTCAGTTGTGAGCTTGTTCGTGAATGGTTGTCCATCCTTTAATGTCTGCCTTGTGATTGGCTGGCGACCAGACCAGCATCTCAGCTGAAGTAGCCTGAAGCAGAAAAGCTAATTATCCAACTTTTACTAAGTCATATATTTTTAATATTGCAAACTTTTAGGCAGCTGTGAAGACATTCTGTAAAATTAGACTGCTTACATGTTAATTGTGACTTTCAATCAGATTATGGTGAACTTATTCACATGCCTGTCGTCCGTTTGGACTTCAGTGCTGCCTCACAGCCTGAATCTTCTGCCAGGACTCGTCTCCGTCTTCTTAATCAAACCACAAACCCTGTTTTGTGTTTCCGTCTCTGTGTTCTCGCAGTGATCAAACCCAATCGTCGTGAGGCTGAACGACGGCAGATTTGTCTCTGGTATTTCCTGCCACCGCTGATTTGGAGTTAGCAGTCATCTCCCCGGCCTGATTTATGAACAAAGTCGGAGCGAGAGGAGCTGACTTTTTATCTCCGGGTGCTTCTCCCCCTGCACGGACTCTTTGGTGAATCCCCTGCAGGCATGAACAGAGTTAAGACTCAGAAATCGGAGTTGAGAAAAGGTGGTGGGATACTTGGAGAATTTTGTTAATAGCATGTAAAAGATGTCAACTTGTGCCTTCTTTAAAAATATCTTACCTTCTTGCACGCCTCACAGCTTTATTGACTCATACATCATCGCCGGAAGGTGGAAAAATCCTCAAAAGCAGCTGTCAGCTCGACAGAGACTTTGAAAAACAGGCTCGATTTATCACAGCAGAGCAGTTTGATAAATACATGAGACCTTTACAAATTTTATTTTCTCCTCTTTTGGTTTATAAAGTACTTTCTGCCCTTTGCAGCATTAAAATGCACATTAGTGCTTCGGCAGCCTCGCTCTGATAGGGATAAATGATGGCTCTGTTTGGCTGAGTGCAACACAGGCTGGAATTAAATGAAAATAAAGCTGATTTACAATACAATAAACTTCTTATTTTGTAGTTTGACCATTGTGTATTCAGAACTTTTAGAGAAAAAATGGTTGTGGAACAAATGCTTAGTTTGTGTGTGTGAATCAATCTGTTCAAAGCAATAAATGATGTTTAATGTTATTTCATGACCCACTGAAACAAAGGTCAGTGCTGCACTCCTCTTCTTTTTTCAATTTTTATTTTATTTTTATTGTTATTTTCCTTTTAAAGTTGTTGATTTCAACAATTACTTTTACCTGTTTTTCTCATTTTTAAAGTTTAATTTTTTTGATATTTGTTTCTATATTTCTGTTATTTTTTTTTCTTAAATTTTATTTGCATTACTTTTTTGTTTTTCATTTCATCAATTATTTTTGATTTTGATTTTTCTATTTTGAAGGTTTTGTTTTTACCTTTTAATTAAGTTTATTCTATTTTTATTTTTTTCTTTTAATAACTCAAGCATTCATTTATTCATTATTCATTTTTATACATGTTAATTTTTTTTCAAATTTTCTTTTGTTAAAATACAATTATAATTCTAAAAAAATAAAATTTCATTTTCTTAACTTTTAAATTTATTTCTTTCATCAGTTATTTTTTTACAATAATTTTATTATGACTATTTTATAATCATCATTTGATTTTGTATGTATTTTTTGATATTTGTTTCTATATATTTTTTTTAAATTTTTTTTCTTAAATTTCATTTGCATTAGTTTTTTAAGTTTTTTACATCAGCAATTTTTTTTACTTTTCTATTTTAATGGTTTTGTTTTTACTTTTTAATTAATTTTATTCTATTTTTCATTTGTTTCTTTTAATAACTCATGCATTCATTTATTCATCATTCATTTTTACACATGGTTATTTTTTAATTATTTTTTTCAAATTTTCTTTTGTTAAAATACAATTATAATTCTAAAAAAAATTGAAATTTCATTTACTTAACTTTTTAATTTATTTCTTTCATCAGTTTTTTTTACAATAATTTTATTTTGACTGTACTTTATAATCGTTATTTGATTTTGTATATATTTTTTCATATTTGTTTCTATATTTCTTTTGTTAATTTTTTTTCTTAAATTTCATTTGCATTACTTTTTTAAAGTTTTTTATTTCATCAATTATTTTTTTAATTTTGATTTTTCTATTTTAATGGTTTTGTTTTTACTTTTTAATTAATTTTATTCTATTTTTCATTTTTTTCTTTTAATAAAGCATACATTCATTTATTCATTATTCATTTTTATACATGTTAATTTTTTTTATCAAAATTTCTTTTGGTAAAATACAATTATAATTCTAAAAAAAATTAAGATTTCATTTACTTAACTTTTTAATTTATTTCTGTCATCAGTTATTTTTTTTACAATAATTTTATTTTGACTGTACTTAATAATCATCATTTGATTTTGTACATTTTTTTTGATATTCTTATCTATATTTCTTTAGTTAATTTTTTTCCTTAAACTTTATTTGCATTACTTTTTTAAGTTTTTATTTCAGCAATTATTTTCTTTTCTTTACCAGTACATTTTTCTATTTTAATGGTTTTGCTTTTACTTTTTAATTAATTTTAGTCATTTTTTCATTTTTTTCTTTTAATAGCTCATTCATTCATTTCTTTATTGTTCATTTTTTTAATAAATGTTATTTTTTCAATTATTTTTTTCAAATTTTCTTTTGTTAAAATACAATTATACATAAACTTCATTTACTTAAATTTTCATTTTATTTCTTTCATCAATTATGTATTTTTAATTATTTTATTATGACTGTACTTTATTATTTGTATTTGATTTTGTATATATATTTTTTTGTTGCTGTATTTCTTTAGTTAATTTTTTTCATTAATCTTCATTTGCATAACTTTTTAGTTTTTATTTCATCAACTATTTTATTTTCTTTACCAGTACATTTTTCTATTTAATGGTTTTGCTTTTACTTTTTCATTAATTTTATTCTATTTTGCATTAATTTCTTTTAATAACTCATGCATTCATTTATTTATTGTTCATTTTTTATAAATGTTATTTTTTTGATTATTTTTTTCAATTTTGTTTATTATAATACAATAATACATCAGTTTCATTTACTTAACTTTTTAATTTATTTCTTTCATCAATTATGTATTTTTAGTTTTCAGAACTTTTAGAGAAAAAAGGTTGTTGAACAATGCAAAAGAAGATTGAGAAAAAATACCGTCATAATATCATCATTCACAGTTGACGATATTGATGTTTTTTTGAAGTACTTATTTGCAACATTTAATAAAGCTCTTGGTTCTATAGAAATAAAGCCAGCTGGAAAGCACTCAGAGAGCACAAACCTCCACCAAAGTAGCTCACATATTTTTGTAACATCCATAAGAAAGAGCTCCCAAATAAAGTCAACATCATAATATGATTCTTGACCATGAAAACCCTTTTTGTTTGGCTTTTAACTGGTTTTAACAGACGACGTCACATCACCCTGTCCTCGCTTCTCTCCACTGGCTCCCTGTCCACTTTCAATTTGATTTTAAGATTTTACTGATCACCTTTAAAGCCCTCACAGGTCTGGTTCTAGCCTACATTTCTGAATTATTAACTCCTTACGAGCCAACCTGTAGCCTCAGATCCTCGGGCCTTTTGGCTTTTCTAATGTCGAAGCTGAAGACTAAATGTGATCGAGCGTTTTCTGTCAGAGCTCCTCACTTTAGAGGAGATAAGGCGAGCTGAATCAGAGACATCTTTTAAATCACATCTTAAAACACTTTTTTAGACTTGCTTTTACATTTCTTAACTTATCTTAAGTTCTACTGTTCTTATCCTCCTAGTGGTTTCTCATCGTTTTAGTCCTGTTTTTACTCTTTTCTTGTTTTGATATACTCTGTTTTATTCCCATTTTTCATTCCATTTTATTTAATGTATTAATTAATTTATTAGTATTTTTTTTTTTTACTTTTACCTGTCCTCTATCTGCCCTCTTCTTTTCTATCTTCCTGATGTGATGTCGTCAACCTTCAACAGCCTTAAATTTATCTATGTATCTGTAAATCTATTAACAATCTACATTATACCACCTGTTTCGATCCTACCAGTTTATTCTATTTTCTTTTATTTTGTTGCTTTCGTTAAAGTCGCTTAGTTTAGGCGCTGTCCCACTGCAGTTAGCATTTTGTGCATTAGCCTGTGATGTTTGCGGGGAACTCGCTTTGCTGTTATCTGGTAACTGGTATGAATTTGTGGTTTGTGTGTGTTCAGGATGAGAAGTTTAACAGTTGGCTGAATTTAATCGGTTCTTTACCCAACCCATTACCCCACTGTTTGTGCTAACGTTAGGCTAAGGTAGGCTAAGTTGTGGCTGTCCACTGTAGTTAGCAAGTTGTGAGTAAGCCTGTGATGTTTGGGGGACAAGCTTCACTTTTATTTTGTTTTCCTCTTTTTTAAATCCAGTAATTGATATATATTTCAATTTTCATTGTATTTCTTTTTCACTTTAAGTGCAATATTTTTGTTTTTCAATTCAGATATTAGACATTTAAATGTAGACTGTTATTAAAATTGTTTTGGCTTATTGTTCTGGCATTATTATTTCACAACTGCCCATCTTTTTTACTTTTTTCTTTCATTTAGTAATAAAGATTTATTTGTGCATTTTATTACTTTTTTTTAATCCAGTGATAAATATACAAAACTTACCTTTTTTAAAAAAAAGCCTTATTTTACATTCTACTACTTCTTAAACGTAAACTCTTTATTTATTTATTCTTTTGCCTTATGCCACATTAAACATACAGTTACCATAATCTTTTAAATTGGATTCTTTCTTTTAATTCTATTTTTGATATTACAATTTCATAATTTTGCCTGACTTTGGCTCTGCGCCTAATAATATTATGAATTATTTCTTCACCAGTGGTTTCTATTTTACAGAAAGGAATTTTTAGGTGGCTTTTTTGGTTATCAAAGATGTCCATCTAATATCTAAAAAGATATTTTGGAAATAACCTTCTATGATAAGCATGTTGTGTGTTAGCCTGTGATGTTTGGGGGAACGGGCTTTGCTGTTATCTCGCAAACAGCATGAATTTGCATTTTTGTTGTTCAGGACTGTAAGCGTGCTTGGCTGGAGTGGAAGTGCACTCCGCTTTTGCTCGAGTTGTGCTGCAGGTCTATTGTTCAGTCCCGTATGCCACTGAATTCAGCCATGGCTCTGCTCTGGCTCATTAGCAAATAAGGCGACCGCCCTCAAAACCAGCTGTTCTGAACAGAGGGGTTATGTGAGTGTGGAATTAATGAAACTGTGTTGTGCTTTATTCACAGGCTTTTTGGACCAAAGCATGTTGCTCATGTTGATTCATGTTAAACTACAGAAAAGCAGAAAACTATGGGACCTTTAAATTCAGGTTATGTAGAACAAAGTCAGCACTGAAGACAAAACAGGGTCCATCACATCTTGAAGCATGAGGCCTCTGATTGGTCGGATCTCCTGCATATGTTCATCAATCTGATACCAGGAGCCGTGTGTCACTCTTTGCTGGAGGTCGGCCTTCATTATGACTTCATGCTTTAATGGAGTCCTGCTGTGATTATTAATAACGGCTGTGATAATGAAGGATCGTGTTAAGGCCCCGCCCCTCCTTTTAGAACCCGTCCTGTAATTACTGTGTGAGTGATTGTTGGCTTAATATCGCTTTAAAGAGGTCACCGTCTCTGATGAAGTTACGAGGAGGAGATTTAATTCCTGTCATGTTCGCCGTTGATTAGATTTAATGTAGAAAATAAGTGACAGCCATCTCCCGCCGCTCATCCTTCAAACTGGCGGCGTGCACAAACAGACGCTGCCGAGCGTAATCCGACCCTGATAAAAATGAACCTGAGCATAATCAAGCTATTTCAGGCCACATTACAAGGCGATCACATCCTCCACTCGCACTTAGCTTTCATGATAGAGGCGGAATAATCAGCCGGCGCAGATAAAGGCGGGGTAATCTATCATCGAGCTCGCAAGGGGAGCCTGGGGTTTTGGAGCCGCTGGGGAGTCGAGGCCCCGAGTACTCCGAGAGGACGATCCATCATTTAGCATGCTAACAAGGCGAAGGTTTTAAACCTGGGAGATAACGCAGGTGCAGCGTTATCAGGCACACTCAGAGACCTCTGACGCAGGCGCTGGCTTATCTCGGAGCGGTTAAAGCTGACCTCCTGACATGGGGGGAGGTGTTCGACATCCAAAAAAACATAAATTCAGTAATAATCGCAGGGATTAAAGGGCAAAGTTGGAGCCTTTTTTCTGCACGAGCACAAGTTAAAGGATGCAGGAAGGACGGATGAAGCGGGGGTAAGGAAAAAATGAAGATGGAGCAGAAATGTGGTGAAAAAATTTAAATGGGACACAAAATATTAAGAAGAAAGTGGCCATAACTTTAACTCTTTTAAAGGAGACATATCATGCTGATGCATGATTTAATACTTACATATAATATAATAAATTTGAAAACAAGACCTTACACCCCCTTAATTTTCAAAAAATGAGATATTGTATTTTTTCTGATATCTTAGAACGAGATTTGATGCCTCTGAAAAAAGGTCATTGTGAGATGTCCACGAGATTTAAATCGTCGTGACGACACGAGGTACATTTCTTTTTATTGGAGTAATCTGATAAAACACTTCCTCCTCTGTGATGTCCGTTAGCCACAAAACCGCCACCGAGGAACACATTCGTCCAGCAGCAGTATATAGATCCCTAGCTCACAGTCACTCATTACCAGCTCTGGCCCGTAGGGGGACTCAATACGCAGTCGCTGCATTGAGCCTGCCGGAAAATACAGTAGAAGAAAGACAGGCTGGCTCAACCCCCGATAGAACTGACCAATCAGAGCACAAAGGGCTGTGACGTTGCGAGGTAACTGTAGGTCAGCCTGACAACCGAGTATTTCAACAAGAGCTTCATAATGGCCTAAAATGAGGATTTTGAGAACTCTATTGTGGGGCAATGAAGGAACTAAATGACTTGTACTTAGGGCAGAAATGCTTTACAGGCATCCTAGTCTGGCATAGTGAAAAGGAGAAACAAACATGATATGTCCTCTTTAAAGAAAGTGAAAAGATTGTTGGTGAGGAAACTTAATTCTACATAGATTTTGAAAACGTGATTTCAAAAATTTGAAATGGTCAAAAATACACTGTGGGCAGATTTACTACCCTTTCGTCCTCTTTTGGCTGTTAAAAGCCACAAACTTAGTCGCTGTAAAAAAACATATCAGATCATTATTTTTTCAAACTTTTTTCACCCATTGTCTTTTTATGAAGCTCAGTCCTTATCAAAACTATTTTTTTGTTTGTAAATTTGGGATTTTAACCCTTTAAATGCCAATTCCATTGGTGATGCCATTGATTTGGTGAAGAAAACACACAAAATGACCAGTTTTTAATATTAAAAATGATCAGAGGCTAGATATTTTTTACTGGCTATCACACTCTTGCATCTGTAAAAGATTAGTATAACCATCGGCTTTGGCGCATTATTGTTTTTTGCACAACATTCAATTTTATTTTTTACTTTCCATTAACTCCAATTATAACCACATTTTCTGAATGCAGCCATGACACTAAAAAGTTTTAAATAGTTTTGATCGGGGCTGGGCTTAATGATCTCAGTAACAAGAACTGAAAAAAAATATATTAATCTGGCATGTTTCACTGCAGCTAAAGTGGCTTTTAAACAGCCAAAACAGGACTAAAGATGTGTTTTAATACAGTTCCCAAGGGTTAGGACAATTTGACAAGACTTTAGTTGCCAAAGCGAGAAAACAATGAAAATAAGGCCTTTAAAATTTGTTGAAAATGTTCATAAGCATTGTACATTCTAGCCCAGTTTATTAGATCACACCTTGGAACTGCCCAACAAAGCAACACTCACAGATTTAAGATGATAGTTTAACTTTTGGGACTGCGCCGTCCTTGTTAGTGTCACCAATAAAAGTCAAGGAGGGGCAAGACTTCTGATGTTCATGCTGCACATATCAAGGCTATTATTTCATTACTCTAATGGAATTTACTACTTTGTTAGAGTTTATGGAGAGTTACGGACCAGCACTAAGCCTGGTGTAACGATTAAAAATATAAACAGAAATGCTAAAAATGTTTTAAAAAAGTCCTTCCAATAAAACTTTAGATATACACGCGTGATACTACTTTAAAGACCCACAAATTCAACTCCAAAGAGACCCAGAGATGCACAATCGCCACTGACCAGAAGATTATCTTATAAATTGTCATTTTTTTATGTTATTTCATTTTATTTTTATTGTTGTATATCTTCAGATACATTTTTAATTGTATTTATTTTTTATATGTTTACTTTTGTTTCCTATTTTACTGTTTTTCTTTTTTTTTTTTTTTTTTTTGCCCTCTCCATTTCTCGGTGAGGGGCAGAAGTACATGATTGTGTATTTTTACAGTTCACCAAATCAATTTTTGTGTTTCTATTTTTTAAATTTGTTTTTCATTTTATATGTTTTTTTAGACTGTTTTTAATTTTTTGTTACAATTATTTATTTTAATCCCTCTCCATTTCTCAGTGGAGGTTGGAATGACATGGTTGTGTTTTCTGAGTATTTATGATTTTTTTTTATTGAAGAAATTGATAAAAATATAAATTATTACATTTTGCATGAATCATTTTTTGTCTGTAAGGTCTATCTACATCCTGCAATTGCCTTATTTATTAAATTAAATATTTATTTTAATTTTACAAAAATTGTTTTGCAACATTTTCCCTTGTTTTGGATGTGTACCTTCTCTTTTTCTTGGTTTCTTTGTTTATTGTCTATCTTAACAATTGGATTTTGTCCTGTGGGTTTTTTTGTCTTTTCCAAGCAGGTCATGTAATATAAAGTGCTAAAAAAAACATGCACTTTAAGAAAAATATTTTTAACTATTAGCAAAACTTTAATTTGCAGTTTTTTATTATTATTATTGTTCGTTATAATAAAAAAAATCTTCATTTTTTTCTTCTTCTTTCTCTTTTATGTATTTGTATTTATTAGTTTTATTTTACTTCATCTCATCTTTAACATTTTTGTTTACACATACCAGAAAACTCAAAGTATCAGACTGTTTTAATCTACTATACTACTATTAGAGTCCACATTTTCACCTGTAGTTCTTGTAGACATAACTCAAATAAAGTAGGAGGGATTATGTCCGAATCCATCACCCTGATTTGTTGTCATATTTTCAAAAGCCAATGGGAAGCTTAAATTTACTCTTACCCTCTCCCTTGTTAGCATTTAAGGCTTGATAGTATTTGAGAACATTTTTAAGTCTACTTGTTGTACTCACGGTGGGTGGATCTTAGGTGGAACAAGTCTGAACCTGTAGTGTGAGCAGCAGTGTACTGGCTTGGGCGAAAGTTTAAAACTTGTCTATATGAAGTCAGAGGGCTGTCATGTAGTGTTGCCAACTTAGCGATTTTGTCGCTATTTTTAGCTACTTTCTACTTTTCCTGTTGACAATTAGGTGGTAATTGAAAGGCGATTGCGGGTAGGCAGGCTAAGCTAAACAACTCATTTTTACACCGTGGGGGAAAAAAAAAACTCAAAATTTCGTGGGAGTCCTCCCTATGCACCGGGGGTGTATGTTTGATTTGTTGGGAAGAAAAAAAAAAATCTGGCGACTTATAGCTACTTTTGGGCGGGCCTATAGCTACTTCCGATGCTGAGGAGTTGGCAACACTGCTGTCATACTCCACCAGAACAACATGAGAAATATAGTTCCATTGACCACAGCACACTGGACACATTGAGGGTAAATGGGGTCCAACCTTTAAAGTGGGCTGGTGTGATGTGGACCGGCCTGGTGGACCTCCTCGACCCGGTCTCCAGTCTCTCGTCTGTGTGGCTCTGTTGGCTGACAAAGCCGGCGTCAGAGCGTATAATCCTGTTAGAGATCAGGATGTGATCCACGATCTTTAGCGGGTGTCATCCCTCTCCCCGTCACTGTCCTCTGGATAAATAATCTCTCTCTCTAAGACGGCGTGAGAAATCCGCCCCGTTCACTGGGACTCCCTCACTGTGGGGGACGGAGGGGGGATAATGGAGTCCTGGGAGTTTACGCCGAGCGACAGGACGTCTTTGTTAGAGGCTGAGAAAGTGGGATTACGTAGAACAGCCAATAAAATTATGTAGTGTCTTTTGTCAGAGTAAATACCGAATGAGCTGGCTCGTAACTTCGTAAAACACTGATATAAAACTGTCTAGTCCGATTCGTCTTCCAGAAGGTTCCCAACATTCACTTTCCTTTATTCTTGAATATAATTGTGTGATTTTCCCATCCTACAGACCTTTATGCACTCAAATGGACTCCAGAATTTAGTTTTCTTTTGTTTATAACGCACAGCAATTCATATTCTTTTCCTTTCTTAATTCTGTGGTTAATTCAAGATGGCTGAAGTTGCTTCGAAATGGCTTCCCGTTTGACTCCAAATATGGTCATTCCTCTCCTGCTCCTCACTTTGAAACAGAGTGTTCTGTACATTATGTTCTTTCCTTCAGTACTTGTTTTCTGTTTAAAGCTATGGTCTACGATTTGGAAGCTTTGTACATATTAATAACACCGTTTATAAGGCTGTTATGGTCCTATGGTCCTATCTACACAGTATAAAGACCAAAAAGAATGAAAAAAATCCATTCAGTATATCCACTGAAAAGCTGCATATTAGCTGACCAATCAAACCTAAGAACCTGCAACTATTAATTGGTCCGTGAGTTGGTCCGTGAGTCCATCCAATCCCCTGTCTCTCTCACTACGCATCGTCATGCGTAGTGCGTCATGGTCCCGTCTCCTCCCCTCTACCTCCGGTGAGCAGCTAGCAGCGTTAGCTACTGAAGTATCATGGAGCCGGAAAAGCCTAGCGCCTAGACCGAAGCCGCCTCCCTCTCCCGCGGGGCCCAACGGAGCTCTGCCCGCGGGTTGAGGCCTGTTAGCGGGCTAACGGCTAACGGCTAACGGCTAACGGCTAACGAATAGCCTCAGCCAGCCGTCAGACCTTCAGCATCGACCGTTTCGCCCCTGGTTGATCAGGTAATGGCTTTGTTTACTACAGTGGGAGATGTCTGCTGAATAACTCTGGTTAGTTTGTGCCTGCACGGGCTAATAACTTGTAGGGGAGCGGGTTAGCCTGTTAGCCGCTAATCGTTAGCACTGTAAGCTGAGCTGGGGAGGACAGGCTGAGAAAGATAAATCCTCCCCCACACTCGGCTCCGCTCTGGCGGCGCCAGACCCGCATTGCCGCCGGTCCAATTGAAATGGCTACTGCTGTGTGTTACAAGGGGGATGTCTGTCGTGTTTGATACTTTCAGTTGAGCTGAGCTGTTTTTGATTGAGTTTGCTACTGATATATTGTGCTAGTCGCTCGTAGCTCTGTCCGAGGGGGCTATATGAGGCGACACGAGCTGGGGGCGGGATCTTGGAACACGGAGGGGAGAGGTGAGGGAAGGGGGGGGGCAGGCTGCGGTTTCAAATCGTAGACCACAGCTTTAATTTTCTCAACTTTGAACACGGACTCCATTAAATCTGTATTTCGGCTCTATGTTGTAGGAAAAAAAACTTTTTAAAAATGTTGGTGAGATCTTTATGTTAACTACATTATATTAAAAAAATTCCTTAATATGACCAAATATGACCAAAACATTACATGCTTAATATTTCCTGAGATTATTTTAACTAAATTATTTGGGATTATGATATATTACATAAAAACAAATCTTTAAACATGCATTCTATGCTCATCATTCTACCATCAGTGTGGAATTTTGAATGCTGGTGTTCAATGTCTATATAAGACAAAATATCTACAAGAACATAAAGACATGTAAAATGTACCATTGGCAGTATTGTTATGGATAAGATATAAATCATTATAAAAGGTGTAGAGTGTCATATAAACCGAATATATAAATCAACCTGTTACTGACTCAAATAAAACCAAAACATAAAGCAAATATGTGCCTGATTATGATCAACAATGTCACATATGTTCAATTTGTCTACTACTAAATAGCCAAACTGATAAGAAAAGAGAAAAATATTAAAAATATGAGTGAAGTAAAATGGATAACAAAAATGTCTTTTCAACCTGGGAATCAAATTAATTATCAGTCTATCATCCATCAGTGGGCCTTGGGCTGTCCTTTCCACACAAATTGAACTTAGATTTTAGCAAACACACCAATAACCAGGATATTATTCTTATTTTACCTTTTCGTAGTGTGGAGCATGAAATTCCTTGATGGAGTTGCTCTGGCTGTCGGCCATTTTCTTCAGGTGAACTTCCTGTTGGAGGTCAAGGGAGTAAAAGATAGTCAGTCATGCCTGGAGCTCTCTCTGTTGGATGGGGTGGTTAACTGCTCCAGGAGGCCCAATGCTGCTGAGCTGTGTTCACATATTTAAAATATAAATATAAACAAATACACACAGATCCATACATACATACACACATTTATAAGTACATATTAAAAACATATTTAAATGCAGGCATATAAAAATACCTCCATCCATATATACATACATATATACACCAATCAACAGTAAAAATCACATTAACTGTGAATCCAGTTATTCATTCATAAACCCATCCATCCACACACAAACAAGTATATATTATATAAATAAATACATACATACATTTATGAATCAATCTATCGATGCATCAGTAACGATATAGGTAAATAGAAAATATAAACAGTACATCTAAAATGTATAAACATGAATTCATCCATCAGTTATTTCATACAAACATCCATTCATACAGTACATCAGTTAATGTTTTTGTCCA
This sequence comes from Scarus forsteni, assembly GCA_036419115.1. Lineage (NCBI taxonomy): Eukaryota > Metazoa > Chordata > Actinopteri > Labriformes > Labridae > Scarus > Scarus forsteni. The sequence continues at coordinate 290,750 of JAZDUH010000401.1, forward strand.
TCCCTCCACCAGTTGGTCCATCTTTTTATCCACACCGCAGTTAGTCCATCCATCCATCCATCCATCCATCCATCCATCCATCCATCTGTAACTCAATTAGTTACAAATACATGCATACATACAGTATTTCCATTAATTCATCAGTCAATATATGTCACTCTATTTGTCCATTAATCCATCCATTGATGCATCCATCCATCTATCCATCCATCCATCTATCCATCTGTCACTTGATTAGTTACAAATACATGCATACATATTTTCATGAATTCATCAGTCAATATATCACCACTCTATTTGTCCATTAATCCATCCATTGGTGTATCATCCATCCATCCATCCATCCATCCATCCGTCCTTCACTCAATTAGTCAGAAATACATGCATGCTTATTTCCATCAATTCACCAATCATTATATTAATCCATTAATTCTTCCATTTCATCCAACCATCCATTAATTCATCCATCCATCTGCCACTCAATTAGTTATAGACACATACATGCATATTTTCCATCCATTTATTTGCCAATCTTTTATCAATCTATCCATCCATCCATCCATCGACCCACCCACCCATCTATCCATCCATTGATATCTTCATCCATCCATTATTCGATTAGTTACGAATATATGCATACATAGTTCTATAATTTCATTAGTCATTAAGTCTGTTACTCTCTGTCCAACCATCCATCCCTTCATTGATCTGTCCATCCATCCATCTGTCATTTAGTTTGTTATTAATACATACATACATATTTCATTCATCAGTCAGTATGTCTATTGTTCTATTTGTCGGTTAATCCATCCATAAATCAATCATTCCAACAGTCCAGCCATTAATCCATCCAAAAATGACCTCATCCATCCATCCATCCATCCATCCATCCATCCATCCATCCATCCATCCATCCATCCATCACTCAGTTATGAATACGTGCATACATATTTTCCATTCATTTATCTGTCAATATGTATATTGCTCTATTTGTCAGTTAATCCATCCATTATCCATCTATCCAACCATCCAGCCATTGATCCATCCAAAAATGACTTCATAATCCATCTCTCCATCCATCCATCCATCCATCCATCCAGCCATCACTCAATTAGTCATAAATACCTGCATACATATATTCCACTCATCATCTGTCAGTCTGTCTATCAATCTGTCCATCCATTTCATCCATCCATCCATCCATCCATCCATCCATCCATCCACCCACCCATCACTCAGTTAGTTAAAAATCAATGTGTGCTTTTTTCCATGCATTTATCTGCCAATCTGTTAATCCATCCATCCATCTATCCATCCATCCATCCATCACTCAGTTGACAAGATGAACACATGTTACTATTACTCCATCAGTCCTTATGTCAATCACTCTATCTGTATAACCATCCATCCTCATTCATCTTTCCATCTATCCATCCATCCATCATCACTCAATTAGTTAAAAATCCATGTGTGCTTATTTTCCATGCATTTATCTGCTGATCTATCAATCTGTCCACCCATCTACCCATCTATTAATTTATCCATTGATTCCTTCATCCATCCATCCATCCATCCATCACTCAGTCATGAATATGCATACGTATTTCTATTATTTCATTATTCATTATGTCTATCACTATATCTGTATAACCATCCATGGCTCCATCCATCTATTCATCTGTCATTCAATTACTTATGAACACATGCATACATATTTTCATGAATTCAACAGTCAATCTGTCTATCACTCTAAATAACCATCCATCATTACGCTCTGCCCACAGCAGTTGTCCTTCATACATACAGTTTCACTAATGAGGCCTCAGACTCCCTTCAAAATGTTATTCCATGTGCAGAGCTTCTCCTGGTCTCAATCATATTTGTCATTATAATCATTTTTATTTCATCGTGAATTACTAAAACTCTTCCCTCAGAGTATGTTGGTCCGTCCCTTTAACTCTTCTCGAGTTACCACGGAGTCTGTAGATGGAAATGCTTCACATGTTTTCGACTGAACTGAAGTTTGAAAAGCAAAATAAAAAACCTCCGCAGAAACTTTCCTCCACTGTTGGTGAGCATATTAAAATTGTAGCTTCCCCTGAACCTTCAGATGTTCCATCTGGTTCTGCACAGTTCTATCAAACAAGCCCAGTATGAGCAAATGTTCTCCAGTATCAGCGGATAGCAGCAGATAGAGGAGTTCTTTGAATGATTGAAGGGGGGACCGTGTTTGTTTGTGCACACACTCCTTCAACCTCTCAAACCGCCGGTCTTATCTGACGCCGCTTCGTACTGGAAGCTCCAGGAAGTTTGGGAGGGAAAAGTCGGGGCAGGTAGACTTACAAAGGCCCGTCACTTTTCTTTATATAGTCGCAGCCCGTCCAGAATATAGATCAGGTTGCAGCACAGTATCTGCTCCTCTGTTCTGTCCTTCAGAGTCGGAGGAAGGACGGGGGGGAGAAGGGAGGAGAGGGGGGTATCTCTTCCACGATGGACTTCAGGAAAAAGTTGATTCTTCCCTCGAAACATTTTTGAAACATTGATCGTCTTCAGAAAGGAGAAACTGGAGAACACTTGGCAAGGAGCTCAGAGCATGTCCTTGAAATATGATTTTTGTTCAATTTTTCCAAAAGTGTTGTCTGATTTTAGAACAAGGCGGGTGAGGGACACTCGAGGAATGTACAAAAACAAGAAGATCTATCTTTCACTGGTTCAAAGCTTTTATTCGTTTGTTTTGGCACACAATGACAGGCCCGTCAAGGTCGTTCAAGACCAAAAATGCTCACTATAACTTACTAATGCAACAATAAAGCGGGGATTGATTCAACACATTCAATTATTTAACCCTTTTACCTTTTTTTTCTTACTCCAATGTATGCTCTTAGATTTCTGAAGAAATTAAGCAGCAGTGATTCAACTAATGATTTTTTCTAGTTTACAAACAAGTCTATTCATGTACAGCTGTGCCACTCAATTCATATTGGAGATACAAACACTATTAAAAGAGGCGAAGAAAGAAAAAAACATACAAAGATGGGATTAAAAAAATTTAAATACAGTGGTGGCAAAAAGTCAACTGCATGGTCACAATGCCAGTCAACGGGTTAATATTATCCTTGCATGTTCTGAACTATGATATTGGATAAATAAAGGTGTACTCAGCGATCTTCTAATCTTCTAATCTGATGCACTATTGGTCAAATTCACCGTATTTCTCCTCTCCATCTACAAGATGTCCCCACTGACAGCATGTTGAAAAAAAAAGTCCGGTTTCAATACACAGCCTTGGCTCTGAATTTCAGCAGGTAAATACTGTGGCTCAGGCCGAGTTACCAAAACAGGGTACACCCCCCCACATCCAGGTGGCGATCATACTCATGCGCAGATCAGACAGAGGGGGAGTCGTAGGTTGTGTATCGTGCGCAGTTAGCGTAAGAGAGAGATACAATATGTGCAGTAGCAATGGCTAAAAAACAGCCCAAAAGAAAAAGGTCAGAGGAGTGAAAAGTGAAAAAGAAGGGCTATGACCATGAAAGAGCAAAGACCCGGGTCAACATTGGTGTTGCTTTCCGACGGTGGAGGGAACTCTGCGAATTGAAGTACCTGAAAACGGGCGCAGATGTCGCCGTCCGTCTGCTGGATAGGTTAGCATCATTAGCTTTGTGGTGCTTCACATAACAGTAACAGCCGTCAGGCATTCATCTTATTGTCTAATCTGCCAGAATGTACTGTAGTCTGTCACAATCTCAGTCTTCAGCCTCAGTCTCAACCGCAGCCTGTCACTCCCTGCTGCACCCTAATTAGCCCAGACTCACCTCACCTGTGTTGCTGCTCACACCTGCACCTCATCTCCCGTATCAAGCCAGCTACAAAAGCCCCAGCTCCACACTCAACCAGCGTCAGACTGTCGTCGCACTCATGCTGAAAGGTCCAGACTTGTTTCCCGGATTGATCACCCGTTGCCGACCAGTTTCGTCCCAGACTCTGCCTCATACGCCTGACCCTCGGCTTGACTCCAAGGTATCGACTAGCTTCTGTCCTGCATTCACCCGCCTGTCTGAATCCCCGGCTTTCGATCCTGCTGAAGTCTTCTGTTGCCGAATCCAGCCAACTCTACGCCAGACCCACGTCTGGTATCTGACCCTGCTTCCGTCTCCTGTTGCCGAATCCAGCCCGCTCTACGTTGTAACCCACGTCTGGTATCTGACCCTGCTTCCGTCTCCTGTTGCCGAACCCAGTCTGCCCTTCGGTGTACCATTCGCCTGGTGTCTGACTCCCTGCCTGTCTTCGACTACCCGAGTTCGCCTGAATCACTCCTCCAAGTGTTCCTGAACGCCTCAGCTCGTCTGTGTGTGAGTCAAGCCTGCTTCACCTCCTTCTCTAAAGACTGTGTGAGCTTCTGTCACTGCATCTCCTGGGTGGCTCAGTCGGTAAGGCGTCTGACTGTTGATCGAGCTGTCGCGGGTTCGACCCCCGCTCAAGCCACAGCCTGCTCTCTGTTTAAACTGTGTGAGTGTCAGTTTTGGATTCCTCTGGGGTGCTGTAATCAGAGAAGTGTTCGTCTCTTAAGTTCGCTGTTGCGGGTTGAAGCCCCGCTCAAGTCACAGCTACACCTCTGTAAAGTCTGTGTGCAGAGAAGCGCTCTTCTCCTCAGTTGGCTGCCGCGGGTTGAAGCCCCGCTCAAGTCGCAGCTACATTCCTGTAAAGACTGTGTGAGCCCCGCTCAAGCCTCCGCATCTCCCCTGAAAAGGCTGAGGGAACCGTCATCTGAACAGCTCCGGGTTAGCTCAGTCGGGAGAGCACCCGTCTACAAATCCCCTGGTCGCGGGTTCGCAGCCCGCTCTGAACTGTGTTTGGTCTTGGTGTTAATAAAGACTGTTCTCATTAAAGCTGCTTGCTTCTGGGTCCTACCTGCAACAGTGTCAGTAGTCATGATGTTATCAATAATGGCAGTCGAGTTATCTGACGAGTCAGGGTTACCTTAGCTACATTGGTCAGCTACGCAGTTTCTACGGCTGTTTCCATGACGATGCACGTCCATCAGCTTCCGGGGGTGGAGCCAGGGGTGAGGTATGAAGGGAGAGGCAGGTCTAAATTTGTTTATAAACAACCTCTCCGCTCGTTTTCTCCCACATCGCTGACTACACCTTTAAGGACATGCTCGACATGGGAAAAAACTCATACAATGTTGCTTTTGGCCTTAAAGGGATACATCAACTTTGTTTTTGTTTTGTTTTTTTCATATTTTGCCTCACTCCAGAGTCCATTACAAGCAGATAGATACTATTCTTTTGACTGTGCATCCAGACCCCGCTCAATGCTAATTAGCTTAGCTAAAGCACTGGGACTCAATGGGAAGTGTGAGCCTACAGTCTGTCCTGTTTGCTTGTTGTGACTCATTTTTTTTGTATATTATCTTCTACAATCACATCATCTTCTTCTACTCGTAAACAGAGATTTTGTTTTGTTGACTTACTTCCTACTTGCGCTACAGATGTGGCATTTATGCGTAACAAGACGTCTTTTGAACAGCTCTTTTAATTGAGCAATGGGATCCAATTCACAATAATGAATGAGCGGTTCATTTGCAAGCTATTCTTACATGCAAACGACTCACTCACAACTGCAAGATGTTTGTCATCGTTCACTTAAAAGAGTGGTTCAAAACACTCAACTTGATTTTTAACGTCACATCTCTAGCGCAAACTAATGCTAAAGTAGGTACAAAACAACAAAGCTTCTGTTTACGATATAAGATGATAATAGAAGATAATGCAATATAATTTTTTAATAAACAAATCACAACAAGCACAGAGGACTGACTGTAGGCAGGCGAAGACTGTACATTGACTCCCAGTGTAATTAGCTACGCTTATTAGCGGATTTGTTCTTTAACGTCACATCTCTATCGCAAACCACCCTGGAAGTAGGTCAACAAAGCAAAGCCCCTGTTTAGGAGTAGAAAAAGATTATAAAATAAAAGTAGGGCTGAACGATTTGAGCAAATAATGTAGTTGCGATTTTTTTCCCCAATATTGCAATTTACTCTGCAATTGTTTTAATGTTCCTCATCTTATGTATTCTTAAACAAACATAAGCAGTAGATCTTTTATAGTCAAACCAATATGACATTAAATTAATCTAAGGATAAAAGATTTGAGAAAAAGAAGTGAAGAACAGAAGCAAAATAGGTATGAAATTGCAAAAAAAAAGGGGAAAAATTGGCAAAAAAAATCCAAAAGTGGCTTAGGAAAATTGATTGTGGCAGCAAAATTGGGAATTAATTTGAAATTAAATTTCAAAAAACCATGAAAAAATTCCAAAATTAGTTCTGACAGTGGTCAAAAAAAGATGAATGGGGGCAAAATAGGCATAACATTATAAAAACGGGGTTAAAAAAAAGGTAAAAATGGTCCAAAAGTGGGAAAAAGTGTATGAATAGAGGTAAAAAAAAAAAAAATAGGCATAAATTGCAAAAACTACATCACAATGCCAAAATGTTCAACACATTTTGGGCTTAAAATATTGAATGTTCTGCAATTTGAAAATTGCAACAAGCCGTATTGCGATTTAATCTAATTTGCAAGTAATTGTTCAGCCCTAAATAATAGTAGAAGATAATATATCCTAATGTAAATAGCTTATCTGATGACTGTAGGCAACTGCAGGCTAACACTTCCCATTGACTCCCAGTGTTTGAGCTAAGCTAATGAGCCACAAATTAATATTGTATGCCTGTGACCTCTTACCCCTAGGCAGCCCTGCATTCAAATTCAACATACTTTTTTACAGGATATCATTGCATGGGCTCAGGAACACTTCAGATTATTTTTGGACATCATGGGCTCCACATCTATCCAAAGATGAGACAAGCGTTTGTTTCTTTGAGTCCACATCCACTAAAATCTACTTTAAAGTTAAAGTAAGGCGTCCAAGTTTTTCCGTCATATTTTCTTTGATCAAACGGCCTTTAAGGCCAAAACTCTGGAATTTGTCCAATTTCAGGCATTTCATTCATTGCCAAAACTTTTGATTAAACTAGTTTCCACTGAGTTTGTGTAACTTTGTCTCCTTCTTTGTCTTCATTAAACCATTTAGAGCTCCAAAGTAATTCACTTGTGGTTTAAAGCTGAACAAACAAAGCCATTCTGTCCCACTTTAAAGTGTCTTGTTTGCTCTTAGCGGCTCAGCGGGTCTTCAGGCCTGCTGTGTCTGTCTGCTGCTAATGCGTTTCACACCGTTAGCCGGTGATCGGCCTCTAATTTCCACCCCGCGGATCCTCCAGTCCTAACGGCGTCGTATCTCCAGCCTGTCCGGAGCGAAACCCCAAAGCGATTGCGCTCTAATGAGGAGAAGTCGAGAAGCAATCTAGCTCAAAGCGGGGACACCATTGTCCCTCCTGCAACATCCAATTTGCGGTGGATTCATCTTAATGCTGCAACACTTGTAGCTCCGGATTAGCGATATAACCGCGGCTTAAAGTCCAGCGCCGCGCTGATTGATTGAGCTAAAAACAGGGTGTTATCTCCAGACTCCAAGCTGCTAAATGCTCCAGCCCTGTGTGGATAGACTGACCTCAGGTGGGCCCCAGCAGGCCAAGGTCGCCCCGCGGAGGGAGCCGAGGGAGCAGGACAAGCTCGATATGGAGACAATGACAGAGAAAAGGAGCGTCTTTTATCTTGTGAAGGTGAAGCAGTGTTGACAGCGACCAGAGCACAACCCTGACGCTGATGAATGGCTTTATTGAAGGGAGGCTACAGCAAGCACTTTTGATACTCGGCAGGAAACGCGGAGCTCCGTTTTTCTTTGTCTTCATTTGGATTTCGTCTCACTCTGCATCGATGAAGTTTGTCAGGGTTTTTAGCTGGAGTGACCTTTCCTTCTAACATCTCTGCCGTCTTTGTTTCTGCTGCAAACTCACATCATTTCCAGCTCTCGAGCAGCAAATAGAATCCTGGAGTTTAAAAGGGATTAACTGGTGGAATTACAAGGTCGGAGTCAAGGTCGAGTGCTTAGAATGTGTTCAAACTGAGTCCATTAGCCATGAAAAGGGGGACAATGGCTGGTGACCTGGTGACCCAAGGTTGACCAAGTGGGATGTCAGCCATAACCAAAGGAAAGATCTATGGCCCTTTTCCACTAGCACACCTTGGCCCTTCTCTACTCGGCTCTACTCCATTTGCAGCGTGTTTCCACTAGCCTGGTACCTCCTAAAACAAGCTAGTTTTAGTACCTACTCCGCTCTTCTAAGCGAGCTGAGTCTATACTAAAAGATGACGTCACCAACTGCCGGCTACTGATTGGTCAGACAATGTCGTCATCGATGAGCCATGAGCGCGACGACCTAGCATGCTAGCGGTAGCTACCATTAGCTTACCCTCATACGTCTTTTCTTTGCAGCTGGATTGCTCTCGTCCTCGGCTTCATTCTGTTGTATAGCTTCCAAAACTCTCCTGTGCTCCTCAAGGGGTATTTCTTCTTGCCACCTGCAGCCTTCTTCTGCTTTCCTTTTTTTCTCGGTTTGTGACAAAAAGCCACAGATTGTTGTGTCGCACTCAAAATGACGTCACCGCAGTGCCGCTCAGCTGTTTACAGCGACACTGCACCCTGTTGGGCAGGCGACTGGGGCTAATGGAAAAGCAGGGCGAATAGAGTAGAGCCGGGTAGAGTCGAGTAGAGTAGGGTAGGGCTAATGGAAAAGGGCCATTGGATAAGAATGGAAAAGACTATAACATCAACCATAACGGAGCTGCCTCTGCTGGTCATCCCTTCGTCCTCATCAGCAAGCATTTACAGTGCAGGCCAAAAATTTGGACACATCTTCTCATTTAATGCGTTTTCTTTATTTTCATCACTAATTCCATTGTAGATTCTCACTGAAGTAATGATGGCCACTCATTTCTCTTAACTAAGCTGATTGGTTCTTGCCATAATATTAATTCTAACAGTTGTCTAATAGGGCTGTGGGCTGTGCATCAGCCTGACTTCTGAACAACACAAATGATGGTCCAACCCCATTAATAAGGCAAGAAATTCCATTAATTAACCCTGGAAAGGAACACCTGAGAAGCGAAAACCATTTCAGGTGACTACCTGTTGAAGCTCATAAAGAGAATGCCAAGAGTCTGCAAAGCAGTAATCAGAGCTTTGAGGAAACTAGAATAAAAGACATGTTTTCATTTGTTTCACACTTTTTTGTTAAGTACATAATTCCACATGTGTTCATTTATAGTTTTGATACCTTCAGTGAAAATCTACAATGTAAACAGTGATGAAAACAAAGAAAACACATTGAATGAGAAGGTATGTCCAAATTTTTGGCCTGTACTGTATTCCAAAAGGTCACAAGCAGATGGTGAACATGATGCCTAAAAAACTTAACATGTGACCTTCTAAACTCAATCAGGACATATATCAAGCAAGTAAAGTAAAACAAAACATGTGAAGATTGGAAAAAACCCTAAAATTTTCCAAGAGCCATCCATAAGACTCCATGACCTTGGATTGTGACCTGGGACCTTCAAAATGTGGTCACATCTCAGTTGTGTCATGTTGGATGTTTGTGCCAAATTGGAGAAAGATAGCATGAAGCATTTTTGTGATATTAAATTTCAAAAGATAGTTTTCACAAGCAAACAATGATAATGACATTCCATGACCTTTAGCATGTTATCCCATAATTGGCGGCATGTGACCTTCCAAACTCAATGAGGTCATCTATCAGTTGGAAAAAATAAACATGCAAAGTTTGTCATGTTGGATGTTTGTACCATATGTGAGGGAAATACTTTGAAGCGTTTTTGTGAAATTGAATTTCACAAGCAAAGGTCAAGGTCATGGCGGTTCATGACCTTGACCATTGGTCTCTGACCTCTAAATTTAATCACATCACAATAAAGTCATGTTGAATGTTTGTGCCAAATTTGAGGGAGATCCCTTGAAGCAGTTTTGTGATATTTAATTTAAGAAGATGTTTTTCAACAGCAAAGGATGATCCATGACGTTTGACCCATGATCTTAAGGATGCAATCACATAATCCTTGACATGTGACCTTCCAAACTCATCAAGTCATCTATTATTTGGGAAAGATCTCCATAATCTTTCAAAACCCAACCACAAGACTCCATGACCTTGACCTTTTGACCTGTGACCTTCAAAATTAAGTCACATCACCATTGTGTCATGTTAGATGTTTGTGCCAGATTGAAGGAAGAGCCCTTGAAGCATTTTTGTGATGTTTATATCCAACGGTGCTTTCACAAACAAATGATGATGATCCATTACCATGACCCTTGACCCATGATTTTAAGAATGAAACACATAATTGCTTCCATGAGACATTCCAAACTCAATCCGGTAATCTAGTTATTTAGAAAAAGTAAACATGCAAAGTTTGGCAGAAATCCTTTATACCTTTCACAACCCATCCACAAGACTCCTTGGTCTTAACCTTTGACCTCTAAAATTAAGACACATCGCAGTTGTATCACTTTGGAAGTTTGTGAAATATCTAAGGGCCCATTGATATCTAATATCAATGAGCCCACATATTTGGAACATCATCGCGAGAGACCAAAAAACAAGAAAGGCAGATGGAAAATTACAGTTGGTCTGATCCAAACTACTCCTTCGATTTGTTTTGGCTTCCCGTCTGTCCTTGAGCAGGCGTATCTACTCTCCTGGATTGTTTTGCAAACAGAGGCTCGATCCATCCTGTGAACTTTGCTCTGGATCAGAAACTCTCCCTCTCAAGGCCGTACAGTTACCTTATTGGACAATAGAGACTTTGTTGGGTCTGAGCTAAGACAAGGTCACAGGCTCTCCCTTCAAATCAACGCCCTCGCTGGCTGCCCCATGTGCTGCGTTTGTTGTAATAAGTTGCTCATGTGTTGAGGTGTTTTGTTTCAATCCCACACTGTGCTCCCCTGACAGGTGCCTAGTTTGGAATAGTTTTTTTCCCCTCTTCTTTCTTCTTGTTTTCTTTTCTGCAAGCACTTTGAGTTACATAGGTTGTAGGAAAAGTGCTTTATAAATCAAGTTTGATTGATAAGGGAGATCTACTGAAGCATTTTTGTGACATTGAATTTCACAAGATGGTTTTACAAGCAAAGGATGATCGTGACAGTCAATGACCATGACCTTTGACGGACACGGTTGTGTCCTGTAGGTTCATTCCCAATGTTTTCTCTTACAAACTGTTCATATTTGTGGAATACATGGACGTGAAGTGCCTTGTATTCACGAGTGATCGACTCAAAGTCTCTCGGTGTGGAAAGTGAAAGTAAATCATTTTGCTTAAAGGGACTGTGAGGAGTTTCTAAGTAATTACAAAAAAAGTCTCACTTTTAGATATATGCCTGATGGAAACACACTTTAAGATGAGTTTTATAGCATCAAAAATAGGTTAGCTATAAATGCTATTCCTGAGCTAGGTGGTCGGGTCACACAGGGCTGGACTGGCCTAGATACTCAACTTCGGGAAAAAGACAATTAAACCTAGAGCAAATTTATATTATTCGGACATGACTACGAAACTACGATACTAAGGTTTCCAAAATTGCTTGTTGTCACACATCAAAAACTACCGCTACGTAACTAGAAAGAGATACATTACCTCGTCGCTTTGCATCCTGTAAGTTGTTGAAAAAAGAAGTTGTAAAGCAATGCAGAGTTCTGAGGAAGGTCAGAGCTGCATTCATTAGCATCACAACAAACACACGCTTTAGCTTGAGTTACATCTTTTTGTGCGTTCCAGTTGTAGTCAGAAGTAGGAATTTCTAAGTTCTGAGTAGGAACTTGGTAAAACCTTGCCACCCCCGAGTTGACAATCGAAGATGGATGCCGTGAACTGTTATTTAGCTCCTGTGATAATCAATTTATTTGCACTTCTGACTGGGGTGTGTCGCTCTAGATCAGCTGTATACATAGTATTGTTAGACTCATATTTACAAAAATGCTGCCATAGTGATAATCACATTCCTCATACAACATCACAGGGCGTGCTAACAACAGCTAACAATAGCCTGGTAGATCGGCATTTTTTTCCCGATTTCAACTGGAACGCCGATAAGTCGGAGATGGTGTCACTCACAGTTCCGAGGTTACTGGAAGGCAGCATTACGACAGTGCGTGCTCATCGGTAGCAGAGTCTTTTATGTCGCCGGAAACAGATTCTCCTCACAGTCCCTTTAATGAAATAGATGTATGCTACATTAACTCTGAAATGCTAACTGCTATGCTAGCACTAAGCTACATTTTAGGAAGTGACAAGAAAATTCCAAATTAATCAAGAAAAAAATCCTTCTTTGTCCACGTTGATGCAGGAAAACAGACTGTTACAACGCATCACACAGCATCGCTTATCATCCCTTCACCCAAAAAAAGGAGGCTCTCTTTGCAAACTTTCCCAAAGTCTTTTGATAAAAACAGCTGAAATAAAAAGAAGAGTTTGTTGTTGAGCTGCGGCCTTTGCATTTTCACATCCTAAATTCCACCTGTGCACAAACCAGATGGATCTATAAGCCTCGGCAGTGTGCATTAATCATTCATGTTTGCATTCACATGCAGGAGAGGTTTCAATTAGCTGCTCATAGCAGTGAGCCCAGGTGAAGCTTACGCATGTTTGCAGAGCATTATGCCCTCTTTGTGCCCTGTTTGCATTAAAGCACCCCGCTGTGATTATCATGCAGGCTGACGGCTGCCTTGCGTCGACGATCTTTGATGGAATACTAATGAAAGTGTCGACAAAGCAAACTCATTTAATGCCCGACTTTATGAGGCAAACAAAGCCTTAAGAGTTAAATCTGCAGGAGAGAGCGAGCTGATTCATATTCAGAGAAATATTTAACATCCCCTCTGACACGACCCGCACCTCAGCTAGACAAAATTAATAAGCAGATCCTCCACTTTCTGCCTGTTTTGCATGGAGGTGCTTCGTCGAGACAGCGCGGGCCGGTGAGGATCAGACAAGTTTCAGTGAGTCTGACCTGTAAATGAGCCTCTCAGACTACCTGTCTAATTAAAAAAAGGAGCAGGAGGAGCTGGAGGGGACACAGCGAGGAGCTCCAGGGGGAGGCGTAATGCTGCCGGTGGCCAGATGTGTCTGCTGCTTTCATCCTTCTCTGAGCTGTTATCAGTGGATGATCCCAAGCAGCATGAATGTCTGCAGCAAACATTACACTGCTTTCACTCTCCAGCCTGTCAGTGCATGTGGCTATGCCATTAATCTGGTGTACTTAATGAAGTGGCCATTGGGAGTATGAAATATGTGTGTGTCCAGCTTTTTTTGTGTTGACATTCAACTAAAAAGGTGTACCTAATGACTTGGCCATCTGGTATCCCGTTGCTGCAGATATGTTGACAAGCAGGTGAACAGATATACCTGATAAAGTGGTAAGGTAGCATGTGAAGTATACGTGTCGCCTTTGTTGTCGATGTCACTTTAGTGCAGAACAGGTGTCCCTAATAAACTGGCAGACTATCTCCACATTTCAACAAATAAGCTGTCATGCAATAAAAAGATGTTTGACCTTTAAGTTGCTTTGGTGCTGACATGATGCCCTACAGTTCAAGAGGTGTACCTAATAATGTGGCCAGCTACCCTCACTTTGCTGCAGATATGATGACATAAAGTTCAACAGATGTACCTAATAAAGTGGCCGCTATGCTGCAAATATACTGACATGTAGTTCACTATGTGTACCTAATAATATGGCCGACTATCTTTACTAAGCAGCAGATACTACATGCGGTCAGTCAGGTGTACCTAATAATGTGGCTGACTATCTCGACTAAGCTGCGGGTATTACATGTACGAAAACAGGTGTACCTAATAATATGGCCGCTATCTTCACAAAGCAACAGACATAATATGCAGTTTCAGAAGTGTTCCTAATAATGTGACCGTCTATCTACACACTGCAGGTATAACATGCAGGTACAGATGTACCTAATAAACTGGCCGACAACATACAACTTATCTTCAAATATGTTGACATGCAGTTAAACAGCTATACCTAATAATGTGGCCAGTTCTCTACACTGCAGAACAGGTCTATCTAATCAGCTGGCCAGCTATCCTTATTTATCTAAAAATATGTTGACATGCAATGAAACAGGTGTACCTAATAAATTGGCTAGTTTGCATTCTTTGTGTATGTGGTATCACTTTGCTCCCATTATTCTGGCTAACAGTAAAAAAGGCTTCCCTAATAATTTGGCCAGTTAATTAATCTATTATGATGTGATGTACATGATCGGCCACTTTATTAGGGACACCTATTCAACTGTATGACATATGCATCACACTGAAACAAAAGAATAATACAAATAGAAAATACATCTACTGGCCACTTTATTAGGTACACCTGTTCAACTGTGTCAATTCATTTGCTGTAAAGAAATGGCAAATGGCCACTTTATTAGGTACACCTGTTCAACTATGACGATTCATTTGCTGTAGAGAAATGGCACCTGGCCACTTTATTAGGTACACGTGTTCAAGTGTATGTCAATTCATTTGCTGTAGAGAAATGACATCTGGCCACTTTACTAGGTACACGTGTTTAACTGTATGTCGATTCATTTGCTGTAGAGAAATGGCACCTGGCCACTTTATTAGGTACACATGTTCAAGTGTATGTCAATTCATTTGCTGTAGAGAAATGACATCTGGCCACTTTACTAGGTACACCTGTTTAACTGTATGTCGATTCATTTGCTGTAATGAAATGGCACCTGGCCACTTTATTAGGTACACCTGTTCAACTGTATGTCGATTCATTTGCTGTAGAGAAATGGCATCTGGCCACCTTATTAGGTACACCTGCACAACTGCATGTCAGCATATCTGCAACATATTGATGACACCGGCCACTTTATTAGGTACACCTCTTTGGCTTCATGTCAGTACACCTACAGCAAAGTGATGACACCTGGCCACTTTTTCAGGGATAACTTGCATCTGTGCATAATAGCCAACATTAAAACCAGTGCCAAAGTGAAGCTTTAAAAAAAAAAAGTTTATGTATTTTTTTTTTTTTTTACCGTAGCACTTTAATTGAACAGATCCATAAGAGGCTTGCTCCAAATCTCTGAGGAAGTTTTCCAGCACTGGCAGTTCTGAAAGCAAAATGGATTCAACCTGGAACATCCAAGATGTACCTAATAAAGTGGCCATCTCACCCACAGAAATAACATCAAAAGTCCAAATAATTTGTTGGTTTTAATCTTGAGTGTTTCAGGGCTTCAAAGAGCTCTGATTGGTTGAGCTACTTTGATCTCGCCGCTGATTCGGCTTGAATTATGATCAGCACAGGAGACATTTCTGCTTTTGGGTTTAGCATGATGGAAAAGGACATCTATGTTTTGTAAATCTCAACTTTTCCCACCAATAAAGCATGAAAAAATTAGAAATAAACAAATGCAAAAAGGAAATAACCATAAAACACATTATGAAATACCTGAAATTATTCTGCTGTGTTTTATTCAGGATTATTTTTATCTCTTTATTTTTTTGTTTGCCGTCTCTTCTTTGCTCTAAAATAATACTAAAAAATATAAAATTAAGAAACAAAACACAAATGAGCAACCCTTGCTTTTTTGTTGTTTTGTTTTTTTTGTTCTTTATGTCAATTTGTTTCTTTTTAAGGTACATTTTATTATATGGAAAGATTTAAGATCAACACCACGACTTGCTTTGCAAATATTTCTCCGCTCCATATATTTGTTTGTTTGCATTGGTGAATAAAGCTAAAACATAAAATAAAAAACAACAAAACGGGAAAAAACCCTGGATAAAGCGAAGGCAGAGTCTGTATAATATACATAAACTTAACAGCAGAAAAAAAGGAATCTCTTGAATTAAAAAAAACAGATTTCTATGTTTTGTTAATCTTGCCTTGTCCCACCAATAAAGCTTTAAAAAAGTAAATTAAAAATCCTTTTTCACTTAAGAATATTTTATTGCTACACAGTGTTGCCTTGCTTCTCCTATTTTGTTATCGTTCTGCCCTTATTTGTCTTTTTTTGTTTGCTTTCTCTCTTTTCTCTCTTAAAAAATAATTCAAAATATACATTAAAAAAAACAAGGGGCTAACTCTTGCTTTCTTGATTTTTTTTCCTTATATTTGAAATATTTTTTTAAATTTATTGTATGTTTTTCAGTGTCAGTTTGGGTCATTTAATTTAAATTTTTATTATATGTATAGAATTTGTAAATCCACAATGCAACTTGCTACGCACATATTTGTCTGTTCCCCGTATATTTGTTTGTATGCACTGGTAAAAAATAAATAAATAAATGAAGAGCATAATGGGAAAAATCTTGCATAAAAAAAGGAAGAGTCTGCAGAAAATGCAAAAATTTTACTTTAAGCCACTTTAGAAAAAGGTTTTGATTCATTCATTTACTGTCATTTCCAGTATTCTATCCTGTGGTTTGTATTACACTCTTCCTCTGCCAGCTCTGCCTTACATCAGGACCGTGCTCTCACTTTGTCCCTTCCTTATATCTGCCTACAAACCCACTTCAGTCTATCTCCGGATGTCGAGGACCCTCCTGAAAGCCCCTCCAGTGGCTCATTCTGGTCTTTGCTCATGTTTTAGCTTCTCTGTCTCCCAGAGCAGTGGAATCAAACATGGCCGACACATCTGTCTCTTCCAGAGTTGATGTTTAGTCTGAAGTTCATCGGCTCTTAATGACTGCAGGAGTAATTAAAACGGTCTCTTGAATTCAGAAGTCGTCCCCTGCTGATAGCGACGCCCGAACAGCTTCTCCGCTCGGCTTTAGTGTCACTTAAGCCTCAATTAATGCGAGCGGCAGAGCTCGACGTTTACGCCGTGTTGGACAAAAAAGGGCCACCCAGGGGGAGATAAAAAAAACAAGGAGCATGCTGGGAAACTGTGGGGGAAGTTTAGGTCTGGATCTACCTCAGCAAGGCGACAGGGATTGTGTCTGTTGAGGTTTGAAAGACATATGAAAAGATCTTCAAAGTCATTGGCCAAAGGTCAAGGTCATTGGGATTAAAGAACCTTTTGTTTCAAACTGGATTTCAGACTTTCAAAATCTTCAAACAAACACTACTGAGTAAATTGTGAGATCCTGTAAGGAATGATAGCTCACAAATATAAACATATACAGGATTTTAAATGAAAATAAAAGTTGCAATTTTTTGATGGCCTTTGAAAAAACTTGTATTTCTAGGGAAAACATTATTTTATAGAAACAAAATCTGAGATTAGTTTATATGCTTTGGGGGGGAAATGCAACATTTTGATATTAAATGTAATATTTTGGAAGGAAAAAATTAAATTTCAAGATCAATCAATGTTTGAGGGAGAAAAAAATACACATATGGGATCAAATTCAGCATTTTGAAGGAGATATAAATATACAGTATATACACCTACTCATCATTATTGGCACCCATGAAGTTTAAGTACACAATGTTGAAAATCTTCTGTTGCCCCCTGTTTCTTTGTCACAATGGTGAAAACAAAGGAGCTGTCTGAGGACATCAGAGGTGCGATTATCAGCAAACACAAGGACCGTCAAAGGATACAAGGCCATCTCCAAAGACCTTAGTATTCCTGTATCAACAGTGCGTAATGTTATGAAGAAGTTTGCCAAGCATGGAACCGTCAAGGACCTCCCTGGACGTGGAGGGAAAAATTGATAACGGAAGTCTTCGAAGGTTGGTGCAAATGGTGGAAAAAACACCACGTCTAACTTCCAAAGACCAGAAGACCAACCAAGACCGGCCAAGGAAGACACCACTGCTGAAGAAAAAACACAAAAAGGAACGACTAATATTTGCCAAAGAGTACCTGGACAAACCACAATCTTTCTGGGAAAATGTTCTGTGGACAGACGAAACAAAAATAGAGCTGTTCGGCAATGCACACCAACAGTTTGTTTACAGGTGGAGCAATGAAGCCTACAAGGAAAAGAACACCCTAACAACAATTAAGCATGGTGGAGGTTCCATAATGGTTTGGGGCTGCTTTGCTGCATCGGGTACTGGAGGCCTTGACCACAGGAACCATGAAATCAGAGAATTATCAAGAAATTTTAGAGTGAAATGTCCTACCCAGTGTTAGAAAACCTGGTTTGAGTCGAAGATCGTGGGTGCTTCAGCAAGACAAAGACCCAAAGCACACATCCAAAAGCACGCAGGAATGGTTGAAAAGGAAAAATGGACTGTTTTAAAATGGCCAGCAATGAGTCCGGATCTCAATCCAATTGAAAATCTTTGGTATGGCTGAAATCTGCCATTGAGGAAAAGAAACCTGCAAATGTTCAAGAGCTTGAACAATTTGCATAGGAAGAGTGGGAGAAAATACCAGCTGAGAAGAGCAAGAAGCTTATAGATGGCTACAAGAAACATTTGGAGGCTGTCATCAGTGCCAAAGGGTGTGCAACAAAATACTGAAGAGGGGTGCCATTATTGCTGCACATGCTTTTTTTCAGTTACCTCTTTGAAATTACAAGTTGTAACTTGTAAAAATATTTTTTTTGTTAAAGTATTTTTGACCTTCAATTAAAAGATCCTGTTGACATAAATTTGGTACATTTCAATTTATTTCTGAAGATATTGTTAAAGCAATGCAAATACTGAAGGGGTGCCAATAATACTGAGCAGGACTGTATATATGAAAAACAAAGTGTGTAATTACAATCTTTATTTTAGGGGAAATAAAGTCAGATTAAACTGGACAAAATGTCAAAATCGTAATATTACTATTGTTATTATTATTTTTTCAATATTTTGAAAAGAGTACAAATTCTGCAAATTAAATTCAAAATTTGTAGTTTTTTTTTTCAGAGAAGTTGCACATTAGGAACAATTTTTTTTTTTTTTTTTTTTTGTTTTTTTTTTTTTTTTTTTTTTTTTTTTTTTTTTTTTTTTTTTTTTTTTTTTTTTTTTTTTTTTTTTTTTTTTTTTTTTTTTTTTGAAAAAAATGACGACCGGATTTAATTTATCATTCCAGGGAAAGAAATCCAGACCTGAAATGAAATTCAGGATTTTTCTTAGGAATTCTCTATTTCAATATTGCAAGATTTTTTTTCGATGTAAACATTAATATTCTTAGACTAAATCTAGTACCCCAGAGAAAAATGTCCAAATACTGAGATTAAAGTCTGTGATTTTGGGGAAAAAATAACAACATTGAGCATAAATGAAGAAGTCTGAGGGAAAACGTTTAAATTTAAGAATAAATTTAAAGTTAAAGCTGTGGTCTACGATTTGAAACTGCAGCCTGCCCCCCCTTCCCTCACCTCTCCCTTCCATGTTCCAAGATCCCGCCCCCAGCTCGTGGCGCCTCATATAAGCCCCCTCGGACTGAGCTACGAGCGACTAGCACAATATATCAGCAGCAAACTCAATCAAAAACAGCTCAGCTCAACTGAAAGTATCAAACACGACAGACATCCCCCTTGTAACACACAGCAGTAGCCATTTCAATTGGACCGGCGGCAATGCGGGTCTGGCGCCGCCAGAGTGGAGCCCATTGTGGGGGAGGATTTATCTTTCTCGGCCTGTCCTCCACAGCTCAGCTTACAATGCTAATGATTAGCGGCTAACAGGCTAACCCGCTCCGCT
The DNA here is from genome assembly GCA_036419115.1 of Scarus forsteni. Lineage (NCBI taxonomy): Eukaryota > Metazoa > Chordata > Actinopteri > Labriformes > Labridae > Scarus > Scarus forsteni. The sequence goes on from JAZDUH010000401.1 coordinate 310,355, forward strand.
ACAAGTCATTAGCCAGGCCAGGCACAGACTAACCAGAGTTATTCAGCAGACATCTCCCACTGTAGTAAACAAAGCCATTACCTGATCAACCAGGGGCAAAACGGTCGATGCTGAAGGTCTGACGGCCGGCTGAGGCCATTCGTTAGCTGTTAGCCCGCTAACAGGCCTCGACCCGCGGGCAGAGCTCCGTTGGGCCCCGCGGGAGAGGGAAGCGGCTTCCCGGTTTCGGCGCTAGGCTTCTCCGGCTCCATGATAGTTCAGTAGCTAACGCTGCTAGCTGCTCACCGGAGGTAGAGGGGAGGAGGCGGGACCATGACGCACTACCCATGACGCTGCGTAGTGAGGGAGACAGGGGATTGGATGGACTCACGGACCAACTCACGGACCAATTGAACCTTACAGGCTTCTAGGCTTGATTGGTCAGCTAGTATGCAGCTTTTCAGCGGATATACTGAATGGATTTTTTCATTCTTTTTGGTCTTTATACTGTGTAGATAGGACCATAGGACCATAACAGCCTTATAAACGGTGTTATTAATATGTACAAAGCTTCCAAATCGTAGACCATAGCTTTAAGTGCAAAAATTCTGAGAATTAAGTCATAATAGATTTGAGAATACTTACCTTTATCTTAGAATTAAGACTTTTTCTTAAAATATTAACATATTTGCAGATTTTTTGATTTAATCCAAAAATCCTTTATTTTGTCACTTTTATGAAAGGTTTAATCTCTAAAAAAACTTTCTCTGCAGTGGCCCTGATTCTTTTCTAATAGTAGGCCTGGGTGGGAAACTTCGAATGGCTGATGTGATCTTGCCGATCGTGTTGTCTTTTTCGCCGAAGATTTCAGTGCCGTCTTCATTGTCTGACTAATCAATATCCTTGTTTCCATTCATTTGTCTGCTGCATTGTCTCAAGGTCTCTAGTTTTTTTTGTAACAAAATGTGTTATTCCTTCTCAAAGAGCAGAAGAATATTTTAGTATTTTGTCACAGACAGTTTGTGAAAGGCCATGGCTCTGGCTCTCGTTTTAACAAGCATTCAGCGGGTTTGAATAAGTCTGAAAAACAAGGTCCGTCCAAAACAACCGGGGCATTTTTTCAGCAGCGTGTGGGAGTAAAAGTGGGACAACATTTGCTCAGAGAGAAGGAGTTTGAAAGGAAACATGCCAACTATTTAAGAAATGCTTTAATTTGCTGTGTCACACCGAGTCGGCCCACTCGGAAAATGTTTTTTTTTCACGTTCTTCTCATGCAAAGCTCTGACCTATTAACGTCAGGAAGGGATTCTAGAGAGTTCTGGCTCACAGGCAGATGTGGTTTTGACTGCTGGATGGGTCTTTTAATTCAGGACTTTGATCCATGACACAAAGGATCCAGCGATAAAGAGAAACCACAGCAACACCAGGCAGAATCTTATCAGTTTTGCTGCCACCCCAGCAGACAGCAGCATCGAAAAGAACAGAAAAAAACACAAGACCACATCATCCACTCGTAACTAGCTTTTGTTTAAGACTTCAAGTGTTTTCTACTTTTTCTTATCCACCCTAAAAGCCTTAAGGGGGTTACTTAAATCAGCAATGAGCTGGAAAAGTTGATGAAGCAGCAGCATGATGTCACATTGGTAGGTCTGGCCATGGGTGCTGGGGTAGCAAGCCCTTTTAGGTAACAACAATTTTAGCTGAAGCAGAGCCGATGCATTTCCTCATGTTTCTTAGTTAAGTTTACCGCCTTAAGAGGGTCACATAAACAAGTTATGAGCTTGAAAAGTTGACGGAGCCACAGCATGATGTCACACTGGTAGGTCTATCCATAGGTGCTAGGGTAATTAGCAGGCTGAGCAGTGAAAATGTAGGCATGAATAGAGAATAGAAATACGTTTTTCCTCATGTTTTCCATCTACTTAAGAGGGTTTTTTACAAGTTAAAAGCTAGCAAAGCTGATTAAGCAACAGGGTGATGTCACACCGGTAGATCTACTTATCTGTTTTGGGGTAACAAGCTGTTTTAAGCAACAGCAATTTTAGCTGAAAAGAGTCAATGCATTTCCTCATGTTTATCAGCTGCTTATAGAGACTTGAGAGGTGTACTTAGAGAAGTTACAACCTGGTGAATTCAAAGCGATGGTGTGATGTCACACTGGTAGGTCTATTCACGGGTGCCCGGGTAAGAACCAGGCACATACAATTTTTGCTAAAATGCATTTCCACGTGTTTCTTAGCTATTTTAAGAGCCATTAGTAGGTTACATAAACAAGCTACGAGCTGTCAAAGTTAAAGAAGCAATAGTGTGATGTCACACTGGTAGGTCATTTTGCGCAGTAAAAATGTAGGTCTATTTATAGCTAATGTGCTTCCTCATGTTTCTCATGCTACTCTTATAGCCTACAGAAGGTTTAACTTTATTGAGTTACAAGCTGGCAAAGTCTATGAAGCAACAGTGTGATGTCACACTGGTAGTTCCATTCATGGGTACTGGGGTAGCAAGCTGTTTCTGGTAACAACAATTTGAGCTGAAATAGAGCCCTTGTGTTTCTTCATGTTTCTTAGCTACTTTTAGACCCTGAAAGGAGGTTACTTAAATGATTTATAATCTGAAAAAAATTGATGAAACAACAGAGTGATGTCACACTGGTGGGTCTATTCATGGGTACGGGGGCAAATAACCATTTTTGGAAGCAAAAAATTATGCTTAAATACAGCCCATCTGTTTCTTCATGTTTCTTAGCAACTTATAGAGCCATCATGTTTCTACTTTAAAAGTTACTTAAATGAGTTATGAGATGGAAAAGTTGATGATGTCACACTGGCAGGTCCTTTTATCGGTCGTGGGATAACAAGCCATTTTAGGCAGCAACAATTGTAGCTTAAATAGAGCCAATAAGTTCCCTCCTGTTTTCCAGGTACTCTAGGAGCCATAAGAGTTACTTTAAAAAAGTCAGAAGCTGGCAACATTAATGAAGCAATGATATGACGTTACACTGGTAGGTTTATAACCAATTGATGGGATAACAAGTCATTTCTGGCAGCAACATTTTTAGCTTAAACAGAACTTGTGTGTTTCCTTATGTGTCTCAGCTAATTTTAGAGCTTTAAGAGGGTTACATAAATGAGTTATGAGCTGTCAGGGTAGATGAAGATGGTTCAACTTCCAAGGAAGGAAGGAAGTATGGAAATTCCAATCATGCTAGTATGTCAAATAAAATAGAGCAGAGCAGCTCGAGCACAAACACAACACGTGTGGGCGTTGAGACGGTCCATAAAAGATATTAGAGACATTTCAAAGAACATTAACCTTCATATCTGCTTCTGCTGCCCCTGCATGTCTTTAAAAGCATCTTAATCTTTCCACACATAGCAATCAGAGCTGTGTTTATGTCGGAGCTTATATATCCTGATAAAGCCTGAAACAGCCGAGCGTCTTAATCCGCTCAGGTGAGCGTGTGATGGAGAGCTAACACTCCGTGAACGCTCTGAGATGAGAGCAGTTACATGCTGCCGCTGAGGTGTGTGTGTGTGTGTGTGTGTGAAGGAGCGGTGCAATCTTTGCATCACTCTGCATCACATTATTCTGGAGTATAAAGCAGGGAAGGAGAGGTTTGTTCCCATCGGTGATGACTGTTCAGCTTTTTTATGGACATGTTTGTGTTGAAATGTAGCTGTAAGGTCAACAGAGATCATTTGAATCCTTTTGTCCATACTGGTAAAGAAAAACAGAGAAACTGTTAGCTTACTGTAGCCCTCTTTACTTTAGATTGAACTATTTAAAGGCTATTCTGGAGTAATCAGGCAGTGTGTTTATATCTCCACACTACGGTGTGATCAGAGCACCCTCAAGCCCACAGAAGCAACAAATAAACATTCAAACTGATAAACTTTATGATTTTATTCTCAAATATTCACTTGTGTAAAAATTGATGCCTGCAACAGCTTCCAAAAAACCTAGAATAGAGGTATTTTTACCAATGTTATGGTATGATGTCACATTGGTAGGTTCATTTATGGGTGCTGAGGACATGAGCCATTTCAGGTAGCAACACATTTAGCTTGAATAGATCCTAAGTGTTTCCTAATGTCTCTCAGCTATTTGAAAAGCCTTAACACTCGGACTACCAGAATTCTGACACTACTAGAACTACCATGGCAGTCATTTTGACTGCTCAGAGATTTTTTGAAATAATTTGGATAATTAATAAAAATTTAAAATAATTATTTGATGAAAAGGGTTAAGAATGTACCAGGACACAAAATAAAAATTAAAATGAATGAGATTTTCATTAATTTAATGGACACGAACATAACTTCTGAACTTACACGTGCAAACTTGGACTGAATTCCTTTTCTTTTTCAAATACAATCAAATTCCTTCTGTCTTCAAATAGGTTGATGTTATCTTAAGACACTGTGACTGTAACAGAGAACTGATTAACCATCATAAATGCTCTTGTGTTTGGCACAGTAGTTGCTGCTAAAGTTTTAGGATGTTGCCCTGTCAGCAAAACGGTAAAGCCTTAAAAGTTTTATTTCATGGGATACTCCTCTTATCAGATCATTTCCAATTCATGGCACACTTGATAGACCAAAAAGCTATATATATAAGAAACCAAACTATTATGTAAACTAGAAAAGCACTCAGAGAGTGCAGACCTCTGCCAACCAGCTCAGCTCAGTGGCTTTTCTTCTCTGATTGGACAGCCAAGTGTCCACTCATATCTCTCCATGTGGAGAATGCTGCATTCCATTTACATCAGAAGGGGGGAGAGGGGATTGTGAATGATGTGATCTTCAAGTTATCACCATTTCAGTTACCAACTTGGAAAAAAAATGTGCCAATCTACAGGCTATTGTTAGCCATTATGTTAGCAGCAGTCCTCCTGGCATTGTAAGGGAAGCCAGGAAATGTAGTGTGGCATAGCCTTGAAAAACATTCATGTCAGTTTGCAAATAAAGTACAATTTCCATAATGATGTAAATGAATGGGATTTGGCATTACAAAATTCAGTGTTTTGTGTCATCAACCTGGATCTGATCAGCACCTGGTACATTTTAATGTAAATCTATTTAGTAGTTGCATAATCTTGCTAACAGACAAACAGACAGACCCCGGCGAAAACATTACCTCATTGGTTGAGGTCATTATTTTGAAGGTCACGTGTAGCACCTTTGTTGGCCACCAGTGGGTCCTGGACCACAGGTTGTTAACCACTGGTCTATATATAGACTAAGAAGATCTCAACAACACATAAAACTAATACAAGCTTACATTATAGTATGAAAATAAGGATTCCTACTGTAGACTTCATACCTTGAAAATTAGCATATGAGATGTCAGCAAATGTTTAATTTGATGTTTCCAGTCATCTTTTTTTTTTCTGAGTCACTCCCAGAGCTAAATGAACCTTCTTCCAAGCACCAAGAGACATTACTCTCTGAACCTGCTCTGGTTCTTCCTTGTCATGGCTGTGAAGCAAGAGTAAAGCCTCCTTATTTGTAATTCGCCTGATCACTTTTGCCTTTCTTGTTAGCTAGATTTTAGCATCACTATAAATTCTGCAGAAGGAAAACCACCCAGTAGCTTCAAAGAGTATAAAAAACAAACAAACAATCAGTAGAACAGAAGAAAGAGCTGCTAAATGTAACAAGTGAAAAATTGTACCCCTTGTAAATTGCATGCAGTCAATTTGACTGCCAATGGTAGTTCGAGGTAGTAATGCCCACAACTCTTTTGTGTTTTTAAATTTTAATGATGGAACAATTTCAGAAGAAAATACACCCACATTTAGGAAAAGTCAGGGTCCTATGGGTATGTAGATATTAATCAATCAAAGTTATGACATTGCAAATTTTGAAAGCAGTCAAAATGACTGCCTTGGTAGTTCTAGTGTTAAGAGGGTTAATTAAAGGAGCTATGAGCTGGAAAAGTTGATCAAGAAACAGTATGATGTCACACTGGTAGGTCTATTTACAGGTGCCAGGGTAACAAGCCATTTTAGCAGCAACCATTTCAGCTTAAAAAGAGCCCCTGTGTTTCTTCATGTCTCTAGCTTACATTTAAAGCTTTAAGAGGGTTACATGAATGAGATACAAGCTGGTAAAGTTGATGAAGGAAGAATGATGTCACACTGGTAATACTCTTCCTGGTTGCAGGGGTAATTGGCCCTTCTCAGCAGAACCAACCTTAGTTTAAAAGCTTCTGTGTGTTTTCTCGTGTTTCTTAGCTACTTTCAGAGCCTGAAGGGGGTTACTTGAACAAGTTATGATCTAGCAAAGATAATTTAGCAACAGTGTGATGTCACACTGGTAGGTCTATTCATGGGTATCAAGGTAATAAGCTGTTTCAGGTAGCAAAAATTTAAGATTAAATAGAATCCATTTGTTTCATCATGTTTCTCATTTAATTTTAAAGCCTTAAGAGGGTTAATTCAACAAGTTATGAGCTTGCAAAATCGTGTAACAGTATGATGTCACACTGGTAGATTTATTCCTAGCTGCTGGGGTAACAAGCTGTTTTAGGCTGCAACAATTTCAGCTTAAAAGAGCCCATGTATGTGCTTCTTCATGTTTCTCAGCTGCCTAAAAACAGTTACTTGATAGAATTTTTAGTAGGCAAAGTAGAAGCCTCCCCCCTTTGACCCCATGTGCTCGTCTCTGTGTTTGTTGTAAAAAGTTGCTCATGTGCTGAGGTGTTTTTTTTCCAATCCCACATTGTGCTCCCCTGACAGGTGCCTAGTTTGGAATTGTCTTTTTCCCCTCTTCTTTCCTCCTGTTTTCTTTTCTGCAAGCACTTTGAGTTACATAGGTTGTAGGAAAAGTGCTGTATAAATAAAGTTTGATTGATTGATTATTAATAATAAACTCCAAATTTCAAACCTACAGACTCTTTTTTGCGCTGATCATTCATTTTGTGTGTGATTGAACATAGCTTTTGCATTTTTCTAAAAAGATTTTACTCCCTTAAATTTTACAGAAAACAGACGTAATTATCTTACTGGAAGCTTTTCTCCAGAACTTGCGGTCAAACTTCATTCACTTATTTGGTTCTTTTTGAATACCACTGATTCTAATGCAGCTCCATGCCGGCCTCCACAGCTGATTGAGCTCTCTGAGCGTCTCCCACAGTCACAAAATTAATACGGAGAGAAGGAAGCACTGGGAAAGTGAAATGAAAGCAGGTTTTATTCATGAAGCTGCATCACTTCGGCTGAATGTGCATGTCCAGGAGAAGATAGAGATTTAAAATGGTCTTTTTTCCACCACAATGGCTGATTTCATCTATATTTTACTTTTCTCCGGATAAAAATAAACTTATCAGGGAGCCAATTCGGCTTTGAATTTGTTTTGATCTGAAGCACCTTCCTTTGTGGCTCCTGTTTGAACTCCTTGGCGTCTGATTCCTTCTTTTTGAGTATTTTCTTCTGACTCCTTTCCTTCTGGTTCCGTCCTTTTTGACTCCTTTTTCCTGACTCCTTTCCTTCTGCTTCCATCCTTTTTAGCTCCTTATTTCTGACTCCTTTCCTTCTGGTTCTGTCCTTTTTGACTCCTTTTTTCAATCTCCTTTCCTTCTGGTCTCGTCTTTTTGACTCCTTTTCCTGACTCCTTTCCTTCTGCTTCCATCCTTTTTAGCTCCTTATTTCTGACTCCTTTCCTTCTGGTTCTGTCCTTTTTGACTCCTTTTTTCTGACTCCTTTCCTTCTGGTATGGTCCTTCTCGACTCCTTTTTCCTGACTCCTTTCCTTCTGGTATGGTCCTTCTCGACTCCTTTTTCCTGACTCCTTTCCTTCTGGTTCCATCCTTTTTGACTCCTTTTTTCTGACTCCTTTCCTTCTGGTCTCGTCTTTTTTGACTCCTTTTTCCTGACTCCTTTCCTTCTGGTTCCATCCTTTTTGACTCCTTTTTTCTGACTCCTTTCCTTCTGGTTCTGTCCTTTTTGACTCCTTTTTCAGACTCCTTTCCTTCTGGTTCTGTCCTTTCTGACCCCTTTTTCTGACTCCTTTCCTTCTGGCTCTATCCTTTAGGTCTCATTTTTTCCAACTCCTTTCCTTCTGGTTTCATCCTTTTTGACTCCTTTTTTCTGACTCCTTTCCTTTTTGTTCTGTCCTTTCTGACTCCATTTTTTCCTGACTCCTTTCCTTGTTGTTCCTTCCTTTTTGATTCCTTTTTTTCTGACTCCTTTCCTTCTGGTCTCGTCCTTTTTGATTCCTTTTTTTCTGACTCCTTTCCTTTTGGTTCCATCCTTTTTTAAAACATTTTTTCTGACTCCTTTCCTTCTGGCTCTATCCTTTAGGACTCATTTTTTCCGACTCCTTTCCTTCTGGTTTCATCCTTTTTGACTCCTTTTTTCTGACTCCTTTCCTTCTTGTTCTGTCCTTTCTGACTCCATTTTTTCCGCCTCCTTTCCTTCTGGTTCCGTCCTTTTTGATTCCTTTTTTTCTGACTCCTTTCCTTCTGGTCTCGTCCTTTCTGATTCCTTTTTTTCTGACTCCTTTCCTTCTGGTTCCGTCCTTTTCAATTCTTTTTTTCTGAGTCCTTGTCATGTGATTTTCTTTTTGATTAATTTGTCCTGAGTCCTTCTCACTCAATACCTTCCTTGCTGATGCCTTACTACTCTTTTTCATCTGACTTTTCTTAGAGGTTTGTTTTTTTTCAAGCTCTTTCATAAAATTCTAATTTCTTCCTTTTGACTCCTTTTCTTGACTCATTGTTAACTGATTCCTTGAATGTCAGACAGGAAGTGCGTCCAAAACCTGAGTCTTTGTGAATGGAAATCCTATTTTTCCTGTCAGCTTGAGTGTTCTATTATTAATCCGGGTTGTTTTTTGATCCCCTTTGGCTTGCTCCGGACTTTGAGCTCTCGGTGGATCACACGCGACCCTTCAAAGGACCAAATTCACCGTATCCCAACATCCTCTGGTCCTCGTCCTCATTGATGTAAAGTGAGCCGAGGCCCCCTCCCGCTGTGACTCCATCACACCGGTGTTACGGACGTCAGTGTGTCAGGATTTTCCACAATGACAGCAGCTTCAAACAGCCGGCTGACCGGGTTTATCTAAGCCAGTCATGAGTGACAAGCTCTGTTTTCCTGTTTCCCATTTGCATTTCAAAAACGGACGGAGCGTGGAGTGGAGTTAGAGTCTCCATCAGCGGTGGTTGAGTGGAAATCAGGTCCAAAGAGCTGAAAGAAGTGATTCCTGTTTCCTCATAGTACAAGTGAAAAAGATGGAGAACAAACAGGAAGTCATCACACATCATAAAAAAGAATTCAGAAGAACTGGAGTCAAAAAAAGAGGTTCAAACAAAGAGGAGTCAAGAAAAGAGTTGGACTTTTTTACTGACTCCTTTTTTCGGACTCTTTTTTCAGCTCCCATTTATCTGACTCACTCCTTTTAGTCTGATGTCTTCTTCACGATTTCCTCCTTTTTGACTCCCTCTTCTCTTTCTGATTCTTTTTTCAACTCTTTTTCGTCTGATCCTTCCTCCTGACTCCTTTGGTTTGATGCTTCCATTGTTATTCTGTGATTGTCTGACCGCTTTTAGACACTCTTATTATAGTGGCTTTTTTGTCTGCTGCCTTTTTGAACAGTTTTTTTCCTGACTCTTTGTTGTCTTGCAACTTACATTCTTATTGACTCTTTTCCCTGACTCTTTCTCACTTGATGTTTCCCTTTCTGATTCTTTTTTACTGATTAGTTTTTTCTGATGATTTCCATAAGACATGTTTTATTTTTAGACTTTACTCATGATTTTATGACAAATTCCTTTCTGACTTTTCAATTATTTGGGCTTCTTTTTCACTGACTCCTGCTCTTTGCCAACTTCCTTACTGACTATTTTCCCTGACTCTTCTTATTTCACCCCCTCCATTCAGAATCCTTTTCCAACTGACTACTTCTGCTGAAACGATCTGTTCTCATGCCTTTATTTACTGGCTCCATCTTGTCTGATGACAACCTCACTGACTCCTTTTGTCACCGATCCATTAGTCTCTGACAGCTTCCTTATTGACTCCCTATTTTGTTATATAGTTGCATGAAAAAGTATGTGAACCCCTAGGCTGATTACTTCTCCAAGAGCGAATTGGAGCCAGGAGTCAGCCAACCTTGAGTCCAATCAATGTGATTAGATAGGATGTGTTGGCTAAAGCTGCCCTGCCCTATAAAAAACACACACCAGTTGTGAGTTTGCTGTTCTCAGAGGCATTACCTGATGTGACAAATGCCTTGCACAGAAGAGCTCTCAGAAGATCTACCATCAAGAATTGTTGACTTGCACGAAGCTGGAAAGGGTTACAAAAGTATCTCTAAAAGCCCTGATGTCCATGTGTCCACGGTAAGACAGACTGTCTACAAATGGAGAAAGTTCAGCACTGTTGCTGCTCTGCCAAGGTGTGGTGGTCCTGTAAAGATGGCTGTGAGAGCACAGCGCAGAATGTGAATGAGGTGAAGAAGAATCCTAGAGTGTCAGCTGAAGACTTACAGAAATCCCTGGCACATGCCAACATTATTGTTGACAAACCTACAATACGTAAAACATTACACAAGAATGGTGTTCATGGGAGGACACCACCAAGGAAGCCATTGCTGTCCAAAAAACCATTGCTGCATGTTTGAAGTCTGCAAAAGAGTACCTGGATGTTCCACAGCTCACTGGCAAAATATTCTGTAGACAGATGAAACCAAAATTGAGTTGTTTGGAAGGAACACACAACGCTATGTGTGGAGAAAAAAAGGCAGAGCACACATCAAAACCTCATCCCAACTGTGAAATATGGTGGAGGGAGCATTATGGTTTGGGGCTGCTTTGCTGCCTCAGGGCCTGGATGGATTGCCGTCATCGATGGAAAAATGAATTACCAAGTTCATCAAGACATTTTGTAGAGAAACTTCAGACCATCTGTCCACCAACTGAAGCTCAACAGAGGATGGGTGATGCAACAGGACAACGACCCAAAGCATAGAAGTAAATCAACAATGGACATTCAATTCAACAACTCCTTTTTACCAACTCCCTCCTTTCATAAGACTTCCTTAATGACTCTTTTCAGACTCTTTTATCTATATACTTCCTTACTGATTCCTTTTTACTGACTCCTTCTCTGATGACTTTCTTACTGACTCTTTTTCAGGCGTTAATTATTTACATGGTCACTTCTCTCTGACTCACTGTTTTCTGACTCTTCTTATTCTGACCAGTAAAAGAGCGTATCATTTGTCTTATTTTCTGTCTTTATAAAGAGGCTAATCCATAAAAAAATGAGCCCATTTAATCATTAAATGGCATGATAAATGTATGAGTAAGAAATGAGTCATTATTGGACAGAATAATAAATGAATCTATGGATGGACTGAAATTTAGTATGACCTCGATTATTGTTGCCCTGTATTTTTTTTCTTCTTTTGTCAGTCTGACAGATTTATCATGTGCTTAAGTGCCTTGTTACTCGTCTTGTCCTTGTACCTTTGTTCACTTGACAACAAAAACCTTTAATATTTGACTATTCCTGCTTCTTTCCTTGACCTTGAAGCTCCCAGGCTTCAGCTTTCCCTTACTATTCTTTCCCTCTTGCAGCATGAAATCAGACATGAAAGTCTCTGTGCGTGCCGGTGAAGAAAACCAGACAAACGGACGAACCTGAACAGAATACAAACAGGGAGACAGGCTTCTTGGCTTGGAGTGTACAGCCTCAAAATCATTGTCTAGGCCACAATCACAACCAGAAAAGCACTCAGAGGGCACAGATCCAGACCAAACTCAGCACATACATGGAGGCTTTCATCCTGTACGAACACACCAAGTTTTGGAAAAAACATACTTTAATATTTGGATTTTATATGAATTACTGAATTTGGTCAATGGGATTTCCCATTATAAAGTTCAATGTTTATTTGTGACGTCAATCTAGATCCGATCAAGAAGAAATTTACCTTGATGATTGAGACATGGGGCCCATATTATCCTGCAAAATCAGAAGCTAATTTGCAAAAAAATGTTAGATATATGATCTTTTAAAGTTCTGCCTTTACTATACATTCATAGATGTATTTAAAGGCCGGCTACGGTGAAACTGCTTTGGCACACTACTTGAAACGTGATGCCTCTTGAAGCGCAAAAACTCATTTTCTGTCTCCAGAATGGCTTAAACTGATGTTTTGGTCATGACTTAAAATTGAAGCACTTAATGGGGTGTCTCCTAAATGTTAGCATGTTGATTTAGCACTAAAGCTAAGGGCTGTATGACTGAAGGGATCATCAATGTTGTCAATGGGATTTTCCATTATAAAGTTGAACATTATTTGTGATGTAAATCTGATGACATTTACCATTATGATTAGGATTGGGCATCGAGCATCGAGTATCGATTGGAACCGGGAGTATCTTTCCGATTCTCCCGGAATCGTCCAAATGTTTTAATTTCGATTCCCAGTTTCGATTCCTAGTCTGCTGACCGGAAGGAGAAACCGCCGAACACCAACGAAGAAGAATCCGCCGGAAGTATTTAGGTTAGCGCAACCACGGACAATACACCCATCATGAGTTTTTCAAAAATAAAGCTCTCTTGTGAAAAGTGAACTCTTGTGAAAGGAAAATTTATAATATTGTTTTTCAGTTCAGATATGTGTATAAAAACAGCCCTATGAGAAATTCATAGTATAGTTCATAGAAAGTGATAAGTTCATAGCATTAAAATTCATGGAGAAGTAAAGACTATTTTATCCAGAAAGACCTCTGGTCAGCTAGCTCATTTAAACATCAAAACTTTTTTGACCCTGCCTCTTAAAAGAATCGGAATCGAGAATCGTTAGGAACCGGAATCGAAACTCGGAATCGGAATCGTTCAAATTCAAACGATGCCCAACCCTAATTATGATAGAGACATGAATCCCATATTATTATGAAAAATTAAGAGTACATCCATTAAAGAACTGCAGACTTATGACTTCTTTAAATTCCGTCCTATGTTAACTTGTGGGATTTACTGATTTTTTAAAAAAATTTTTGCAACCAGACAAACATATCACCACCAAAATCGAATCATTTCAAAGTTAAGCCATTACCAACATGACCACAATCATTTGAAAATCACACTGATGACTAAAAAACAGCCTGTATGCATCATTTCTGTGGAACTTAACATTCAAGCTAAGGATGTACTTACAAGCCGGCTACAGTGAATCTACTTCAGCATGCAACTTGAAACTTGGTGCCTCTTGAAGAACAAAAGCTTGTTTTTTGTCTCCAGGATGGCCTACACTGATGTTCTATTCATGACTCAAAATTGAAGCCCTTAATGTTCTTATAAATGTTAGCATGTTAATTTGGCACTCAAGCTAATCAAGGGCAGGTGAGGCTGGTATGACTAAGGTATTAAAAAATATTGAGCATCCAATCAAATACACACACTTAGTGGGAATATCATACATAATTATTAATGTTTTCCATATCAAAATTAGCTAATTGGATTAAAAGATCAATTTTTTTCAAATGGATATTACAGAATAAAAAGTTGGTTGTTTTATGAGCTGGACAAGAGGTTGTACACTTGTTTGATGAACTAATTTAATGTAATGTACAGCATAATCCAGACAGTCGCTTTTTATTTTGGATATCTTTTTTTCCGTCTTTTTATTTTAATTGCTTTTTCCTCATTAAGGTGGTGGGGGCCCTTTTTGGTCTGTGCCCTGGGGTCTTAAAACGATTAACTCCTCTCCTGGATGTGTTGTGACTTTAATGATTTTGGGTAATAAAAGTAAATTTAAGCTTCATGTTGTTGTGAAAATGTTGTATTATTAGATTAAAGGGGGTTAATTAATCATTGAAGACATTCATATTTTCGAAACTTGGACTTTTCCATTTAATCACAGAGAAGTGTGCCTTTGCACGACTCGTTGCACTTTTTCTGTTTTAATTCCCCATCATCATAAATCTCCCGTCTCAATAAGCCCCCCCCCGTTCATCCATAATTCAGAGTGAGTGCGCTCCCTGACACCGCGCAATTAATTAGTCTTTTTGTTCATTAAAGGCTCGGCTTTTAGAAGACCATCATGTTTTATTTTAGTTTTAATTACTTTGTGCTTTGGCAGCTTTCTATTTCCAAGATGTATGTTCTGCAGCGCCCCGGCCGTCGTCCAATTAAAAGCTCTTCTGTGTGTTTGTGGCGAGGGGCGGGCGGGGCTTACATGTGATGCTATGAGATTAGCATAGCCTTTGAAAAGATCGTCTGTTCCTGTGGGTCGATTGGTTTTTCATTCCAGATAAAAACACTTTTTCTGATCGCTGCGATGAATTATCCAACAAATAAAAACCTTCAAATGATCCTCACGCCTCACGAACATTAATGTCGACATGGAGATTTAGAGGAAACCAGATCAAAATATGAATTTTAATGAGAAATTAAATATTTAAAGAAGGGAAAAATTTAACTTTTATTATGATGAAGCTCAAATGCATTCAGTGCATTTACACGCAGTTTTAAAATCTGAATTGTTGCTCCTGTTTGCTCAAAACCAGAACAATAAATGTTTTCCTTTCTGACTCCTTTCAATGACTCATTTTTTACTGATTCCTTCTGACTCTTTTTCCTGATTCATTCCTGTCTGACTCTCTTGCTGACTCTTTCTATATTGACTGATTCCTAACTGACTCCATTTTAATGACTCTCTTTCTGATGACTACCTTAATTAAACATTATTTATGGCCTCCCTCTTGTCCAATAACTCAATTTTAGACTTTTCCTGACTCTTAGTTATGAGATACCTTCCTTACTGATTCTTTTTTAACGACTCCCTCTCTATCAGATCTGTTTTGCTCTCACACCTTCTTGTCTTATTGTTTTACTGACTCTTCATGAGTCTTTGCACTTGAGGACTTCTTCCTTATGAATACTTCCTTACTGACTCTATTTTACTGACTACCCCTTTCTGATGACAACCTTAACTACACCTTTTTTTATGGAGTTCCTCTTATCAACCAACTTTATTTTCTGACCTTCTTTCTGACTCTCCCTCATGAGTCATTTTGATGCCTTCTGTTCCCGCTCCTGTTTTTACTGAAATTCTTTGAGTACTTCCTTACTGACTCTATTTTACTGACTCCATCTTCTCTGTTGGCTTCCTTACTGACTCCATCCCTTGTGACCTATTTTTTCCCTCCTTTTTAATGATTATTTTCTTCATCTGATGCCTTCTATTCTGGTTCCTTTGCTCCTGAATTCTTTGAATACTCCCTTACTGACTCCTTTTTTTACTGACTCTTTCTTTTCTAATACCTTTCTTACCGACTCCTATGTTAACTGCCTCCCTCCTCGTCTGAGAACTTCCTTATTGACTTCTTCTTGTTTGACCTTAGTTTCTGACTCTTTTCAATAACTCTTTTCTCACCTGATGCATTCTCTCTCTGGCGACCCTCTTACTGACTCTTTTCCCTGACTCTTTCTTAAATGATGCCTTCAGGTCTGACTCCTTTTTGACTGACTCCTTCTCCAGTGAACTGAATCCTTTCTACTGACTCCCTGTTTTCTGATTACTATCTTACTTACAAGACTGAAAAGTTCAAATATGGAACGTTTCTTATCCTGAAGCTAAAATACAATCAGTGTGTTTACATGCAGTATTAAAGAATGGTTCGTGCCCAAACTGGAACTTTAAATGCATTTAAATTTACTTTATTTTCTTGCATGTGTACATTTATGAACATTTGATAACAGATATTTTTGTGAGCATTTGGAGGCAACATTCTTTTAGACATATTAGCAAATTTGGGCTCGCTAGCTGCTATTAGCCTCTTGGGCAATGGTCATAATTACACCCCCTTAGAAAATTATATATTTTTGTGCCCCCTCCAAAACAAAACAGACATTAATGCTAATTTCTTCATTTATAGTGTAAACAAAAAAAAAAAGTTCAAAAATAAACTGAAATGTTTCCCCTGTTATATCCAGTCAGTGCTAAGTGATGAAAAGTGAAAAATCTAAAATAAAAAATCTAAATGCTAACCAAAAAGTAACAGTTGTTTTAATACCTGAAGGGCTTTTGTTGAGTCTGTTCTGCAGCCATCATGTCAGAAACACTTTCCCAAACCACTTTTGGGATGTCTCTTTTGCTACGCCCTTGTTTCCCGACACGTTTCTCTTTTTCCTCACTCTTAATGTAACCAAGATGGGGCCTCTTGGTCCTTCATACCCCCACCAATACTCGAGACAAAGAGGAATAATTTCCTGATTCTGTATTCACATATTCTTTCTCTGCTCCTCTTTCCTGCATGTCATAAATGGATTAAAGCGACTCCAAAGAGCAGCAGTTTGTGAAACGCCGACTCAGCACATGTTTGCATAAACAGGAGGGAAAAAGAAGACCTCCTTCCTGACAAAAAACCCTTTAGCAGAGGCATTGCTCCAAAGCCGACTGATGTCGCTACAAGCAGTTATTACAACAGTCGTTATGAGAAGGGCTCCCTGATTGGAGCCAACAAAGGGCGAGAGATTTGGCATTGGCGAACGTCACATCTCTCGTGAAAACCACTGCCGAAGCAGATCAACTACACAAAGCCTCTGTTTATGACAGGCATGTCCAAAGTCTGGCCCGAGGGCCAATTGCGGCCCATGTTCAAATTTTCACTGGCCCGCAGCCTCTGTTATAAAATCAATTATATGCAGCCTGCTTGCACTGTTGACTGCTGTACAAAATACTTGTGTACAAAAACTTGTTTTACATTTCACCAGAAGATGGCAGTAGCACAGTGGCCCCATCTTTGTGGCACTTGACACTTGACCTTTTGTCATAATTCCAGCCCATTCCATTTCAAACATGGCGACTGTAGCTAAAAAAAGAAAAGTTGACAGGGAGTGCCGCCGATTCCAGAACAAGTGGAAATTGGACTATTTTTTTTCGCTAAAATACGAAACAACTGTGTCTGCCTAATTTGCCACGAGACTGTAGCTGTTTTCAAGGAATTCAATGTCAAGCAGCACAACCAGACAAAACATGCTAACTACTACAATCTAACTTGGGAAGTCTGCCATTTGCAATAAAAATTTCATTAAATAGTTCATTTGTATTTAATGTTATTGGGTCAAAAAATGGTGGGCTGAATGGTTGGCCCCCGCACATCTTCACCTTACAAAATCTGGCCCTCATGGCAAAAAGTTTGGACACCCCTAGTTTATGAGTAGAAGAAGATAATATGAAGATAATAAAAGTTAATGTAACATAAAGGGGTAAAAAAATGAGTCACAACAAGCACAGAGGACTGTTTAGAGTTGCTAAGGAGTTCATCTTTTGACTGTAGGCAGAGGTGGGCTAACACTTCCCATTGACTCCCAGTATCTGAGCAAGGCTAATTACTTTAGAGGTAAGACAGATTGTTCTTTTAACCAGTTTTTCTGGCTAGTTCTCACTTTCCACATACAGGTTTCCAAATAAATGAAACGCACCATTATTAGCATAGCATTAGTATTAGCTGGCCTCCAAACTTTTGTATCCTCATCGAGGGAGGTGTGACTGCAGGTCCCAGCTGATCCATGCTGACACAAATGAGGATTTTAGGTCCCACTTAATCCCTCCAGGATGAATTTTCTGCATATTTCACGTGTGAGTGATGTCTCAAAGTACCGCTGACCCGCTAATAAAGGTCAGCAGTAACTCAGCTCTGATTGGTCCATTGAATTTTATGAAGATGTTAATCAATGATGGACGTAATCAAATAAATCCATTCATGTGTGGATCTTTGCTGCATGTCTCCCATGGGTGCAACAAGACTGCAGAAGAGAATTATGAACTGCAGAGCACGAGGAGTCCGATGCTACAACAGATCTGTTCTGTCGATGTTTATAAAGCTTCAGGAGAAGCATCACGGTTTAGGTATTTCTGCCATTTTTTAATTAATTCAATATGAGCAAGTATGAAGCCTGTCTGTAGAGGTTTACCTTGAGGATTTAAATTTTTGCAGACATGTAATCAGTTTAAGAAAGAAACATTTTAATTAAAACTGTCAAAAAAGACAGTATCTCCATAAGGTCGAGTTCCTTGGACGTTCAAAAATGGTAGCTTGTTAACTATCTACTCTCCTTGAAACTGTTGACACAGCCTTAAATGCAAACACAACCATGAATCCCCCAAACTCAAAGGCAAATTATTAAATGCAGAAGGTCTAAGGTCATGGTCATGATACTTAGTGGCATCTCTTTGTATGCCCTACCTCGAGAATGCTTGTGATGATTGCCATTAAACTCTGGCACGTTCAAATTTGTGGGATGTTTGCAGTTTGAAAATGGCATGTTTTTAATTTAATTTCTTATTAAATGAGCCAAACATGAAACTTTAGCCTCTTTCAAACATGTTTCTCTATGAGTTGCAGTGCATCTACTGGTTAGGACCTCTGCCATGGATGTTTTGTTATTGCCTGCATTTCTTTTTTGTTAACAGCATAACTTAACAAGTTCACAACATATCTGTATAAAACTTTCAGGAATTGTTGGCCATGGCACAAGGAAGAAGTGCCTTAATTTTGATGGCTGTCCAAATCAGGATGTAGATTGAGAACTTTTAATAATGATTTGTGACCACTGCAAAAAAAGTAAATTTTCCATGTTTTTGCTAATAACTCAATAATTTCTCAACAGGTTTTGATGACATTTTCAGGTAATGTTGGTACAGGCACAAGGAAGAGGTGATGGGATTTTGGTGTTGATCCAAATTCAGATGTAGATCCAGGATTTTTTTTGAAAAGGTGGCAAGACAGGATAATTTTCCAAATTTTGTGTACAACTCAAGAATTTTTTAATGGATTTTTATGAAATTTTCAGGAATCTTTGGCCATCATACCAGAAGAAAACTACTTAATTTTGATGGAGATCTTAGTTTGGATATGGATTCAGTACTTATTTCAATAAATGGGTAATACTGCAAGATCAGGCACTTCTCCAATTTTTTGCAACTAACTCAATAATTCATACACAGATTTAGTAAAATTCTTTCAGGAATATTGGTCATGACACAAGAATGAAGTCATCTGTAGTGATTATTTTCTGGATATTACTGGATATTAATTAAAGTAATTAATATTCATTTAATAACCAGGTTTGCTCTCGTTAATTAAAGGGGGCACCATCCTTTTTATACAAAAAAGGCAAAATTAACTTAATTAGCTGATTTATTAATTTATTTCATTTAAATTAGATAAATCAATTAAGTCAAACTTATCAGTTTAATCAATTAAGTCAAACTTCAGTTGTTTAATCAATCTCAAATCTAAAGACAGAACTCTCATGCAGTGATGTCAATCTTCCAAATAGAATACCAACAGACAGAACTTTAAATATATAAGGGTGATTTATTAAAATGAATATATAAGACAAAATAAAATAAAATAAACACTTAAGAAGGAACAAATGTCAGAGATGTACTAAATCAATGATGTTATCAATCAGGAAAGAAGATATGAACCCTCAAGGAACATTTAAGCATATGGAGTGGTTATAGTGGATTAATTTCCGAATTAACCTACTTGTAAAAGGTCAAATAAGGGGAAATTATTAGAGAATTGAACCAAGACACGCTCAAGCCCATCTGAAAGAAGATAGAACTGCCTCTTACGAATCGGGCCTCATCTGGTCCTGGAGCTACTGGAGAGAAGAACTGTTCTGGTTCTGGTTGTCGTCCAGAGGGCTAGAGTCCACACTCTATCCAGTGCGATGGATCCAGAGAGGTTGTCCGATGTGGTCCCAGGTTTCCCGGGAGAGAAGTCTTAGATTGGACTGGCAGATTCTGTCAAGGTGAAGCTGGAGCTTGGGCGTTGGTGTCTCGATTGTATAAAAAGTGGATTTGTAACTAATTCCAAAAATCAGGAATTCATTGGCCAAACAAATTCTATTCTGAAATTAATAACGAAAGTCCATTTACTATGAAGCAAATCTTTGAAGTCTTACTGGCTTATAAAGAAAGAATCGGCGGGCATGTCACAAAACTTAGACAAAAGAGTTAGAAAAATATGTGAGCCAAAATCAAAAGTGGTGACGAAGATGAGGAGGAAGAAAAAGAGGGAGAAGAGACAGCAACAGGACAAGAGAAGAGAGGAGCAGAGAGAGAAAAGAGAGAAGACCGCATGTCTCTCTGTTTTAAGCTACTCGCAGGGGTAGGGCTTTTGGATGAGTTAACAACGCTTTATCAACTAATACTTGGCCAATATTAAGTTGTATTTTGATTAAACATCCAATATAAGCACTCCAACTGGATAGAAAATCTCATGGTGATCAATTTGATACCAAATACTGTATATCTGAAGTATAAGAAAGAATTAAACAATTCAAATCCTATTAAACAGTCAATTAAACACAATAGAGGTGGTTAACTTAAGATATATCAGTCAACCTGCCCTTAAGATGGTTTGCAACCAAAACTTAAGGTGTAGAAATCCTATTATAAGCATTCTTCAATGAAACAGAGTAATAACCCAACTTTCTCCTAACTTGGGGATCTTTAGGACTAAAAACACACAAGTCACATCATTAGAAAGCATTTTTCATGACAGGACAAAATATTACATTGATACACATGTCCATTATTTCATTTAAACAGTTTGAAAGTTTTGTGGTTTTCTGTGCTAGACAGAGACCACATCTGGAGTGGATGAGGGGTCCAAGATGTCCAGGGAGGTCCAAGGTCAACTTAGGTGTCACCAAGAATTGTTTATGACTTTGGAACGGACTCTCTCAGCCAATCAGAAGTAAACACATCGGATGCCTATGTCTTCTTGTTGTGGTCCTTAGGAGAAAAACACAGGCTTCATGGCGCTACAGGCCTCTTGAAGATTTACGGTCACGGAGGCACAGAGTCAGAGAGGAATGTTCTTTATCCTTTTAGAGTTTCCTTAAAGTTGATCAGTTTGATATCGCTACATATCCCCCCTTCGTCGCGTTGTCTTGATCCAAAGGTCAACGGGACGACCAGGCAAGATGATCAAACAGGAATTCTTAGACAGGCTTGGTGTCTGGTTCTTAGGGAAGGGCCTAGAACTAGCTCTTTAAAGAGATTCTGTCTAGTAAAAATTAGGTATGTAATAAAATTACAAATCCAATAACATTATTTGTTTCTTAACTGTAATCTATTGTAAATTCTGTCCAAGTTCAAGTTCTGTTGGTACTTAATTCAGAATTGAAAGTACAACTTAAAGATTTCTTGAATGTTACAAGAATAGATTGCTTTTAACATATAATCACCAGATAAGGTTGATTGTTTGGGTGCTGTAAAATTGAGAGTTTTAGGATTCACTTACAGCGTGTGTGTACTTGTCAAAAGCCTTTGGGGTTCTAATTTGGTTTAGATTACTTTAACCTTAAATTAACAAACCAGGGTGGTTTGTGAGTGGGAGCATGGTCAGTTTGCTGAGGATAAAGATATTTTGAGTCCCAGGCTGACTTTTCAGCAGGGATTTGGTCAGGTTTTAAGAGGTGGTCTTTTGAGACACCTTTCAGTCCAAAGTGTTGAGGTTTCATTTTCAGAGCCAATAAGGAATCTTTGGCAAATGAGGTTTGATTCTTACTGATAACATTGCCAAGTTTGTTATGTTCTTCTGCCTTTTGGAGAACATAAGTTGGAATGACACTCTGGCCCACCTGAGTCATAGAGTCAGACTCGATTTTAGGTGTGGGTTCAGGTGTATTAGGTTTTTCAGGAGTCTGATTTACATCCCCTAAATCGAATGTTATCTGATTGTCACAGGTAGGTTCCTGTGTCAGAGTGAAACACTGGGCTGTGTTGATTTGGGGAAATGACACAGATAGAGGCTTTGGAACCTGTGACCATATCCTCAGTCGTTTGAAATCAATTAATGGATCAAACCTGTTGAGCAGGTCTTTGCCAACAAGAAAAGGAATTGAATCCAGAGGTGAAATGTACACAGGGTGTACAAAGTGCATGGGACCAATGGTTAGGTCTAGCATCGTCATTTTTGTAAAGGTAGTGCTTCCCAAGGTATATGGTTGCACATCAAGATCACATGGGAGCAATTTCAAGTCCCTGTTGGATTTCTTTACTTGTGCACGTAACCTGTTAAAGAGAGCTGCGGACATAAGGGTGATGTCTGCGGCAGTGTCAAGAAGGGCTTCTTGGTCAAGTTCATGCTCAAGAGTGATATTCAAGTAGAACTTTTGTGCAGTGCCTTTCTCAGTGAGGTTACCAAGAAACTGGCAAAAAGGTGGCACAACTTTGACGATTGCTGGATCATCAACAGATGGATCACTAGTTGAGTCACTTTGCGAGACATTGAGTTCACCAGCCAGGTCTGGCATGGTTAGAGTCTCAGGTTCAGGTACTGACTTAAAGGGGTCGATTTCTTCTTTGTCAGTCTGTACAAGGAAGTCATGATGAAAAGGTAGGTCTGAATCAGTGGTGGAAATTGGAAGAAGATCCACCTTTTTGTCTCTTTGTCGACGTAGTTTCTGGATTAACTCGTTAAGAGTATCGAGCTCTTCATCACTCAGTCTTGACTTTATTGAGTCCTTTTCAGAGTGATGGCTCTTCTCTGAAGAGTCTGGATTTTCAGAACTTTTCATCTCCTGAGTGGAGGATGATGTACAGGGTGAGTTTGTGGACCGTTGCCTCTGGAAGTGAGGGTCATAACGGTGAGGCCCTTCATGTTTCACACCCCCCTTATAGGGTTGGTGTTTTCTTGGGACAGTCCCAAAACGTTGGGATTTTGGAGGAAAACGTTTAGGATCAAGTTTGGATGGTTGTCGACCCTTGTTTAACCATGGCGTTTGACGATGAGTGGAGGTGTGGCCAGAACGTTTAGGCCAGCAGGGTTTAAAATCCTCGAGTCTTCCAGTTGGGGTCTCATTGGCACGTGAGAGGTTGCCATGAGAGACGCCTTCAAGTTCCATGGGCAGGAACTTTGCCTCCAGAGCCAATATGGACGATGGCTCTGCTTTCTTAGCAGTGATCTGCCTTTGCTTTGCAAAACCCTTTACAGCTAACTCGCGAAGTTGACGACTCGTCTGAGTTTGAGGGCATGCTGCAACTCCAAGACGGTGGCTGACTGTGGGATGGAGGTTTTGAACAAACAGAGTTTTGAAATGTTGGTCCTCCTCCATTCCTGGTTCGTTCTTGGAACCAAAGTAAGCCTGACGTAGGCGAGTGTAGTATTGGTTTGGAGATTCAGATCTCCCCTGTTTGACAGTTAGAGCGGCTGACAAGCCAGCTGGTGTCAATGGGTCTGTAAACTAGCAGATCAGAGCTTGACATAACGCACCATAATCATTTCTGATTTGGAGTGGCTGACGTTCGATGAGGCTGCTTACCTCTCGATTTGAGGTTGCTTTAATGAGATAGATCTTGTCGTCGGTTGTAGCACTTGGAAATCTTCTAAGATAAAAGTCGATATCCTTCAAGTAGATTTCACGCCATGAGTGCCTTGATGACCAGGCTCAAGCGCTATGTTTCTAGCAATTCTGTCGAGGTCCCTGTCAGAGGGGCAAGGCAAGAGAGGATCATTAGAGAACGAATATGATCTCTGAAATGGTGGCGAAGTGCCAGGGTCAAGAAATGTTCGATCGCGATGTTGCGATGGGAAGTCAAGAGTAGTTGGAAATGTGGGCGAAAAGGCCCGTTCCAAAGGACGAATGTCTCTTCTTTCTCTGAAGAAGCTTGGATCAAATTGTTCCCTCTGGTCTCGACCAAGTTGGAGGGAGTGTTGTAGCTTCATTTGGGCATTAGCCAGCTTTTCTTCTGTTTCTTGTTGTTGATCTTGACAGAGGCTCAGCTGTCTCTGAGCTTCTCTGAGCTGATATTGCAGCATCGAAGTATGCCTTTCTTCAGCTTGGAGAACTGTAGCGTGAACTTTGACCTGTGTTTTTAAGAGATTTAACTCCCCAGCTGTATGTTCAAGGAGGGACTCTGCCCTTTCCAGCTTATGGGTAGTTTTCTCAAGCTTTCTGGTTGTTTCCAACAGCTCGTTTTCCTTTTTCTCAAGGTCTTCATCAAGTTTCTCAACCTTTTCTTTGAGAAAAAGTTTCTCCTTGATGTCCATAGGTGCAGGCAGTTGTGCTGTTTTCAATTCAGCAATTTGTGTTTCTGCCTTGTCAAGAGATTGCTGAGTCTCATCCAGCACTCTTTTCAGCGCAATGTTTTCTTCTCTTTGCGCCTTTAGTTTATCTGTGGTGTGTACAAGCAAATTTTCTTTTTGCTTTAACTGTGATGCCATCGCAGAGAACATGCGTCTCAGGATGTGAGCGGGCTCCTTGTCTTGAAAAGACAAAAGTGAAGCCTTCACTAGAAATTCAGCCATAATGTCTTCCAGATTAGTGGGGTTGGTCTTTTGAGCTGTAGACACATAATCTGGAATCAGCTGATTGGTTATTTCTGCAAATATTGTGCCATTGTCCTCCATTGGGTTTCCATGGATGGACTCTCTGGTGTCTGTCATGGTTGGTTTGGTTTGAAAACAAAAGAGATTAAGATTTTGTGTGTGTAAGATGTTTGGTTCAATAGTTTAATTCTTTGTAGGTTCAATGATTACACAAAGTGTCAATTAAAGTTGTTATGAATCAATAGCATTGCTATGATCTAAACTTTGACAAGCAAAATGTCTCAGAGGACAGGGATTAAGCTTGGATAAATGTTGAATAAATCAACATGACTGCTGAAATTAATTGAAAATAAAACTCTAACTTAGTGGGCATAGCCACAAGTATGATGAATTTGTCTTAAAATACTAAGGTATATTAAACTGGAGTGGCATCTGAGGATGAGTAAACTCCAGAGTTAAATCTTAGTAAAAGGGAAGAAATGATTCAAAATAGGATCACATCTGAGATTGTGGATTAAGATTAAGGTTTTGTAGAAAAGAAGGCGATCTGTAGTTTTAAGGTATAAAACCTGTACAGAAGATCGATCATAGAATAGAGTGATGATCAATTTTAAAATTGTCAATGACAAGATGTGATCAAATTAAACAGAATAATTTAGGACCATTAAGAAAGCTGAAAAGCAATCAATTGTAATTAGAACAATTTGACAATCCAAATGTAAGTTTGAATTTAAGCTTGATTAATTGTTCTGCAGTAAGATACAAGAACAAGATCAACTTGTAGAGTTAGAGTATCATTAAAGAATTAAAACAAAGAGGAACCAAAATCTTAAATAAAGATCTGGATTGTTTTGATCTTAAATCAAAATCACCCTAATGTAGAAGAGGGAATAAACTGTATAACAGTCAATTAAACTCTGAAGGAAGCTTTGAAGCTATACAGAAAACAAAAGGGAGAAAATCCTTGTAATTAATTTGGTAACTCTGTCAAAGTGCACAAAATGTTAACCTAAGTTAAAATAATTGTTGAAGCAGTATTAAACTAAATAAAGTCAATGAAGCATTGGAAGAAATTTAAATGGTACTGTTACCAGTGTAAATCGTATCAATGTTTACAGGCTGTAAGCTAAGCTTAAACAGTGGATTAAATCAAATTGAAATCTATTAAACCTTAAATAAAGTCTTAATGTCATTCAAAGAACTGAGTTAATCACACTGATTGTTTTCAATGCTTACAGAAAAAAGACAATTTATGCTTCAATTTAAGTAATCGAAGAAGAGTGACTTTATGTGTCAATTAATTACTGCATAGAAGTTAGAATGATTAAATTCTAAACTTTAGTTTAAGTATGAAAGTTACAGGCAATTAAGTCTGCATGTTACACAATGTCGACTATGTCAACTTTTCGAAAACAATGTGTGCAGGGAAATAAGAGTTATGTGTGCATGTTATCAAAACCAACCAAGCAGGACAGTGTTATAGGGAGGACTTGTGTCACAAAACTTCACCAGAGGGCAAAACAAAGGAACAAGAGTTGGTTGTCTGTCAACCAAAGCAGCAATGCAGTCCGTCTCACCACTAGACGTGATAACAAGTAAAAGTTCTCAGTTAGCCACAGGAAGAAGCTGGTTGTCTAGCAACCAGTCTGGTTATGCTATGTGTAGCACAATAGCATGCTAACAGCTAATAGAAATAGCTCAAAGGCTAACAGCTAGCCACTGGGAGTGACTGGTCACTTAAGATGCAGGATGTGGGTTTTGACTCCACCTCCCTGAAGGACGTCGTTTGTCGAACACAATACGACTCATTCACTTTTCAGACCTCTGAGGGCCAACAGCAGGCTGTGCGTGCAGCCTGACACACAGTGATGAACAAGACAAACTCTCAGGGGCCCAAGTCCCAAAGCAGCGGCCTCAGTCGACCACAAACGCAGCAGTTTGTGGGGTAAAACACAATTCAACAAGCGCAGTGTTTCACAGCGGTCCAAGCGGACACTTTAGAGCTCAGCAACACTTTAAATGTTGTGCGGCTACGAACGATTAATGAGTTAAACTCACATTAATCCTCCCGCTAAGAGCGGTCTCTCGAATCAGGTAGCTAATCTGAGACGGAGAGATGAGGGGTTAATTTTCTTTTATAGAAACCAGAGTCTCGTGGTAACTATTTTATCACTGATATCGGCGTATCAGCTTTAGGCCTTTAAACACTGTAAGGACTCGTTCACGTGGTGCGCGTTCAGCACGCAGAGTCACAGAATGCAGCCAGGATGGCTTTACACTTCTTTAAGTGATTAAGCTCGAGTATAAAACAAACAAACACGGCTCACCACAACACAAAGCACAGTGCAATTTTGCAGGATAAAGAAAAACATTTAAACATAGCCCAACACGTTTCAGCAAGCACAGCAGCAAGATTAAAAGCAGGGATCGCTTTATTTCTATTCAAAGAGATAAGATTTTTGTCTTAAATATCAATTTAGGTTTAGAATGTTTTCATCAGTTGCACCCAAATAACATGTCTGGTGTTATTTTGGAAGTTTCTATTTGCAAGGCCTCACACGAGGGCACCATAATATACTGTAGTGATTATTTCTGATATTACTGGATATTAATTAAAGTAATTAATATTCATTTAATAACCAGGTTTGCTTCTCGTTAATTAAAGGGGGCACCATCCTTTTATACAAAAAAAGGCAAAAATTAACTTAATTAGCTGATTTATTAATTTATTTCATTTAAATTAGATAAATCAATTAAGTCAAACTTATCAGTTTAATCAATTAAGTCAAACTTCAGTTGTTTAATCAATCTCAAATCTAAAGACAGAACTCTCATGCAGTGATGTCAATCTTCCAAATAGAATACCAACAGACAGAACTTTAAATATATAAGGGTGATTTATTAAAATGAATATATAAGACAAAAATAAAATAAAATAAACACTTAAGAAGGAACAAATGTCAGAGATGTACTAAATCAATGATGCTATCAATCAGGAAAGAAGATATGAACCCTCAAGGAACATTTAAGCATATGGAGTGGTTATAGAGGATTAATTTCCGAATTAACCTACTTGTAAAAGGTCAAATCAAGGGGAAATTATTAGAGAATTGAACCAAGACACACTCAAGCCCATCTGAAAGAAGATAGAACTGCCTCTTATGAATCGGGCCTCATCTGGTCCTGGAGCTACTGGAGAGAAGAACTGTTCTGGTTCTGGTTGTCGTCCAGAGGGCTAGAGTCCACACTCTATCCAGTGCGATGGATCCAAAGAGGTTGTCCGATGTGGTCCCAGGTTTCCCGGGAGAGAAGTCTTAGATTGGACTGGCAGATTCTGTCAAGGTGAAGCTGGAGCTTGGGCGTTGGTGTCTCGATTGTATAAAAAGTGGATTTGTAACTAATTCCAAAAATCAAGAATTCATTGGCCAAACAAATTCTATTCTGAAATTAATAACGAAAGTCCATTTACTATGAAGCAAATCTTTGAAGTCTTACTGGCTTATAAAGAAAGAATCGTGGCATGTCACAAAACTTAGACAAAAGAGTCTAGGAAAAATATGTGAGCCAAAAATCAAAAAGATGAGGAGGAAGAAAAAGAGGGAGAAGAGACAGCAACAGGACAAGAGAAGAGAGGAGCAGAGAGAGAAGAGAGAGAAGACCGCATGTCTCTCTGTTTTAAGCTACTCGCAGGGGTAGGGCTTTTGGATGAGTTAACAACGCTTTATCAACTAATATTTGGCCAATATTAAGTTGTATTTTGATTAAACATCCAATATAAGCACTCCAACTGGATAGAAAATCTCATGGTGATCAATTTGATACCAAATACTGTATATCTGAAGTATAAGAAAGAATTAAACAATTCAAATCTCATTAAACAGTCAATTAAACACAATAGAGGTGGTTAACTTAAGATATATCAGTCAACTTCTTAAGATGGTTTGCAACCAAAACTTAAGGTGTAGAAATCCTATTATAAGCATTCTTCAATGAAACAGAGTAATAACCCAACTTTCTCCTAACTTGGGGATCTTTAGGACTAAAAACACACAAGTCACATCATTAGAAAGCATTTTTCATGACAGGACAAAATATTACATTGATACACATGTCCATTATTTCATTTAAACAGTTTGAAAGTTTTGTGGTTTTCTGTGCTAGACAGAGACCACATCTGGAGTGGATGAGGGGTCCAAGATGTCCAGGGAGGTCCAAGGTCAACTTAGGTGTCACTAAGAATTGTTTATGACTTTGGAACGGACTCTCTCAGCCAATCAGAAGTAAACACATCGGATGCCTATGTCTTCTTGTTGTGGTCCTTAGGAGAAAAACACAGGCTTCATGGCGCTACAGGCCTCTTGAAGATTTACGGTCACGGAGGCACAGAGTCAGAGAGGAATGTTCTTTATCCTTTTAGAGTTTCCTTAAAGTTGATCAGTTTGATATCGCTACACATCCAACTACCTTGGTTAGTGTAAGTTGTATGTCCCACCGGGGGTTTTATTAAATAATTAATAAGCATATAAATATAGGGCCGCTTTCCACATTTTTGCTGATAACTCATTAAATTCTCAACAGATTGTGATGAATTCTTTAGTTAGTATTAGTCATGGCAAAAGGAAGTTGTAACTAAATTTTGGTGGTGGTCAAATCCAGATGTAGATCCAGGATTTTTTAAGGGATTCGCGAACATTGCAAAATAGGTTAGGTTTCCATGTTTTTGCTAATAACTCATTAATCTCTCAGTGGGTTTTGGTGAATTTTTTTAGGTAATGATGGTGTGGCCAGAAGGAAATGTTGATTCTATTTTGGTTGTGATTGGGACCCGGATGAGGACCCAAAATTTTAAATTTTTTTAAGTTGCATTGAAGATAGGGCCGTTTACCATAGTTTTTCCAATACCTCGACATTTTTTCTCCACATATGTTTAAGAAAATTTCAGTAAATGTTGATCATTACACAAGGAAGTTGTGTTTCAATTTCAGTGTTTATCCAAATCTGGATGTTGATCCAGGAATTTTGTAATTATTTGTAAACATGGCTAGACACGTTAATATTCAATATTTTTTTGTATAAGTCAGGAACTCCTGAGAGGATTTTGATAAAATATCAGGAATATTTGGTCATCATAAAAGAAAAAAGCCATTCAAATTTGATGGGGTTCATAATTTGGATGTAAATCCCGGATTAATTTGAATGATATATCAACTATGCAATGTAGGATACTTTTCCAACTTTTTGCCACTTAGTCAATAACTCCTCCACAGATTTGGAAAAATTCCTTGGGGAATATTGGTCGGGACACACGGAGGAAGATATCTAATTTCCGTGGTGATTGCAATCTGTATGTGGATACAGCAGTCTTTTTTAATGATTAATTAACATTGTAAAATAGGGCATCTTTCCACATTTTTGCTGTTAACTCATTAATTTCCCAATTTTTTTAAGTGAATGTTTTTCATTGCAAAAGAAAGCTGTAATTCTGTTTTCGTGGTGATCCAAATCCAGATGTGGATACAAGATATTTTTAATGATTTCTGAACATTGCAAAATAGGTAAATTTTCCTTGTTTTTGCTAATTACTCAATGATTTCTCAACAGGTTTTGATGAAATTTTCAGGTAATGCTGGTACAGGCACAAGGAAGAAGTGATCAGATGTTGGTGTTGATTCAAATTCAGATGTCCATCCAGGATTTTTTTTAATAATTTGCTTGCATTGTATACAGGGCAGCTTACCACATCTTAGCAATTAACTCAACAATTTCTCTGTATATTTTCATGAAATTTTCAGGGAATTTTGGTCTTGGTCAGGAGGTTGTGGTAAAATCTTGGTGTTGACCCAAATCCGGGTGTGGATCCAAGATTTTGTAAATTGATTTCTTAACCCTTTAAGGCCCAAGACCATAGATTATAGCCAGAAAATTCTAATTTTTTGGAGCTGAAATGTTTGTTTCACTTTCTGCTAAAATCCATAAATATCAAAATATCCATAAAATTCAACATATAGATTTTTCGTATTTCATTTGATACATTAGGTGTTTTTGGCAACTGATAATCCATTTGAGGACATTTTTATAATTTATCTGATTGTATTCAGATGTTTTTTTTGTAATTTGTTGATCATATTGAGCAGATAGAGGTATTATAAAGGTATGTATCAAATATGATACAATTGGCTTTATAGGGTTAACATTGCAAGATAGGGCAGTTCACCACATTTTAGTAAATAATTAAAATGTTTTTTTAAAGTGACGTTGATGCCATTATGAGTGAAAATTGATCATGACACAAGATATAAGTGATTCAATTTTGGTGAGGATCTGGATCCTAGATTTTCTCAAATGATTTGTTAACATTGCAAGACAATGTAGCTTTTCATACTTTTGCTAATAACTCAATAATTTCCCAATAGATTGTGATGAAATTTTTGGGGATAGGTGTTCATGACACACGGAATAGGTGATCCAATATTGGTGGGGAACCAAATCCATTTGTGGAGTTTCTTAAGACTGAAAGATTTCTCAGCAATGCCTTGGCTGAGGTTTCCTCTTGGAGCACATGGAAGTCTTTGAGTTTCAGTTTTGTTAGGTAGATCTTGCTGTGCTTTCTTCATTTCACACATTCTTCTCAAATGGTCTGTCAGTTGCCCACCCTGTTCTAGAAGTCATAAGTCAGGGTTCAAGGTCATCATGTCGATACGGACCAAGCTCTCAAGCACCCGGTTGAATCTATGCCATGAAGAATTAGGCAGATCTGAGGGCAAAACAGGTCCAAGTAAGTGCTAGCATACGTATCTAATGAATTGGACAGTTGGTTTAAAATGGCCACTCTTAATGCAACTGGATGTGACCACTCTTCCTTATGAATGACTGGAGTTTTGTTTCATTACAACCTACTTCACGGTCTTTTACGTAAGCCTGATGTGACCTATAAGATTGTCTTTACTGGAGGCCATGTTGGCGCTCCGTGTTGGCGCTCTGCGTTGGATCCTCATGACACGGTGACGGCGGCTCATTCAGACACGTCTTGGCTCTTGTCTGCAGCCCTGTCATAATGATGCAGCAGAAAAAACGAAGCGGATAAAATATGAAAAGCACCTTCGTGTCTTTTCTTCTCTCTCGCTGTCGTGCACATGCTCGACTCCCCCCGGCCCGACGACTTGCGGCCCGGCCTATCAGCTCCGACACACTCGCATTTGTTTTACACCGCCGCACACTGCCACGGAGGTGTGTTTCCTCCCAGAGACGCTCGCTCCCCTTGGAAAACCCTCCCAACACAACACAAACAACCCCCCCTCCCGCCTTGCAGTAGCTGTTCGCTCACATTTGCATGCTTGTGCCGGATGCTGCCAAGACTCGCTCTCCGTGCAATGCTAATCAATTCCTGCAGCGGCTGGATAAGACCGCTGCACCCTCCCTTTGAGCGCCAGCCAACACTAATATGAATGACTCATTTGCAATGTAAAACAAGATCAATTAGTAATCCAGCATGGAGGGTGCATGTGAACCACCCGTTAACCTCCAGTATGGAAACCTGCTTCTTGCCCTGCCGGTGTGCCGAACAGGATTACACAGCTGTGCGGCGGATTGTGCCTCGATGAAGGAATCTCCCCCCTATTATGAAAATAAAAGAAAAGCTGCAGCACAATTGATTCAACTGATCCTCAGCCCTCTGCTTATTGAGGTCATGCCTCGATCCAAACTGTTCCAGACGTCACCCTTCAGAGCGAGAGCCAGGAACAGTTTCCAGACGCAAGGGTCGAGAACCTCATTTGGAGGGTCCTGAGCCAAAGTCACAGAGTGCTCCGGCTCTCTTGTGTCACAGATGTTTAATTGTCTTGTTAAGGCAGAAAAAA